>CARXXK010000004.1:24213663-24813663 GCA_949089665.1 Macrosiphum euphorbiae | reverse complement strand
CACTTGCAATAGTGAATAATAATGTCAATTATTTTTTGTATACCCTTAAAAATCTGTGATACTAATTCACTTTATAGTATATAAATTAATTACAACAACTGGTCGCAGAATAAAACAGTCCACAAGATGATAATTGGATATTGAAACGAAAAACAATGGTTATTGATTTTAGTTACTTTGTTGTAATTCAAAGTATATTATTCGTAGGCACTTACAACTTTTCACTGTCTACTAATTAATATAATATTATTATTTACAATACACAATGAAATGTTCAAAATATTTATATAAATTTTAAGCTATTTATAATTTATACGATAAGCCTATGTAATTCATACGGTTGTACGTCTGTATTGACTTAAATGTTTGCGATTGTAATAGCTACCTTATAATAATATTATAATGTATGTGATTTGCTGTTGACAAAAATTAGTTCAACCTACCGAATTTCTACTAGAAAAATTAGTTACTAATATTGTAATTTAAATAAATAAAAGATATCCTTAGAAATATAAAATGACAGACTGTCTCCTCTCAGAATCGTATTTCGTGTGTTATGAATCATTATTGTATTTAAATTTAACACATGTTAAATACCAACAATACAGAGCAGATCAACTTCCCATTTTTAATTTTTTTTTTTAGGGGCGCTATGATTTAATTATGAATTTAAATTGCATCATCGCAGCACTATCGGAGTGCCTACCTATTAAGACATGCGTAATATACATTATTATTTATAATATTTTAACAAAAATAAAATAAATATTTTCATATCAAAGGATCTACAGAATTGATTTTATGTTCATTGGTACTCACTTGATAACGAATTATTAATAATAATCACAATGTCTCCCCACAGTCAATGACCCAAATTACGATGGCAATGACGTTGAACACTTAAAAAACATAAATATATACGTATCACTTGTATTTAATGAAAAATGTATATATAATCTCCAATAATATAATCATCAATGTCATAAAATATTATTATTTATAATAATTGAATGAAATAAACAAATTACAATAAACGATATTTCAGAATTTAAAAAAAGGAATGATTAATTACTGCTTAAAAAAAATTTGATTTTTTTTGTTTTCTTCTCAAAGTTTTGCTGCCATAATATGTGAATTCTGTACACATTAGCTTCGATACTTCACTATTCAGTGCCATTTTATGGTTACAAGTCCCTCGTCTGTTTATACTTGAAATTAATTAAAATACTTTTAGTATTTTTAGGTGAAAAAACCGGGTCAAAAATATTTATTTATTAAACATATTAAATTTCTCATATAGCCAAGCCAGTAAAATAAAACAAAAATAAAAAAATAAGAGCAAGGGAGTATTTTTGTAAAATCGTTTGGAAATATATTTTTTAGACTATTTTTTTTCTTTGATATTTTTATAGAAACCCAGAAAAAATACAGCTAAATTATAAATTGTTCAATGTGCTGAAAAAAATACACACAGACTAAACTTTTTTTACTAAATCGGCGGAATTGAAAAAGAAAATAATTTCGTATAAAGCAAGAAAAAATGATAATACAGCAGCAAGATTTTTATTTTTAATCACTCATCATAATAACGTCTTAGTGTACGTTCTTCACCATTATTGAACAGACATTATTACATTTCATTAAAGCAATATTTTAATTGTTTTTATACTCACTACGCATATTATGAAGTACATTTAAGCAGGAATGTACGTGTTATTTATATTAGGTACCTAAGTATAGTATATTATTATTTTATCGGGTGAGTTATTAACTCTGATAGAAAACCCATCAATTTTTTGAACGAACCGTGTGAAATAAACGATAAAGTGTTGATAAATACACTAATATATTGAAGCATGTACGGCGTTAAATACAATTCAGCTTCTCGTGCAACTGATAGATCAATTTTTTTTTAATTTAAAGAGCAAGTAAAGAATGATTGATGATGTAAACGAAAATATTATAAAACATCAGTTTCAGTTCGTTATTACTTTACGTATTATTACGTACTATATTTTGTTTTCATATTATAATAACAATTTAATTCAATCAGAATAAATAAGCTGTAAATCATAAAAAAAAAAACAGTTTATACATGTACATTAAACGCGAAGAAACTATTTATCATTAAACATACGTATTAAATGTTATGGTGTAGTTATTTCCCTCCTCGTTTCATTGCAAATAAAGAAAACACAGAAGTGATACATCATAATGAGGCTGCACACTTTATTTCACATAAGACAATGATATATATATATTATATAATACATATATAACTATATAAGGGTAAAATAATAAAATATGTGTGATACATTAAATCAAACATCTACTTTAACTTTTGACGTCTAAAAACAGTTTATACGTACACTAAAGGAAGCACCCAAGCACTGGTAAAATGAAATAATATTTTATTTATTTGTACGGATACATAGGTAGGACACGAGCAATATAGAGCTCCTATAGAATTTATCAAGTGCCCATCGATCGCGTGGTGTCCAGTGGATACTCTCACCAGTCTCACCTATAATATTATACTGCCGAGGAAGGGGTTTCGTATTATAATATTCGGTTGAAAATCTCAGGTGGACATTTAGGAGCCGTTTGATATTTTACCCAGCGATCGAGTTAATGTTGTTATGTAAGCCTACCTGTCCATGTACATAATATTATACAAGTACGATATTACCTGAATGGATCAAATTATAAAAGTATATAGTTTTACCATCGCTCGTATATCATTGTTAGTGGTCTGTTCGAAAAACGCCGAACGCCATTACGGTCCCACACCCGTGGTAGCAAAATAATATATTCACGAATGCCACTCACGTGTGTTTGCGTTTAAGTGCACACACGAGAACAAAACGTTTGATTGCATATTATATAGACGAAATGGCGAAAAGCAAATATAGTTTCGACATAGAACAGTTAACGTCCAGTCCTGCAGCAGTCTGGTTCAATGTTTTAAAATGTTAAAATAACGTACCAGAACGGTGTATTTTTAGTGTAACATTATGTCCTGATTTTGTATATTGTTGAATATTACGGATAGTAAATAACCAGAAATGGACAGGAGGGGTGGTTTAGGGCTTAATCTCTCCTACGAGAATACTTTAGGTAGAAATTAAAAAGGTAAAAATACCTATATAGGTATACCTACCTACTACCTATATTAATAAAGTTGAACAAATTATTTTAGTGAGAAATAAAACATATTTTTAAGTCTTCCTTACTTCTATGACATGTAATTAATCTAAACTCACAATTTCCCCCTCTCCAAATTTAAAACACAATATAGTCAAAACTAACTGAAAATAAAAATCTTCAATATTAATTTTAATCACAGCGGGCGTGCCGGCTTGGAATACTGTCTGAACTAGGTTATAGTAGGTTGGCAGGTCGTCCTACAGCATTATGAAATTTGTTTGAAATCAATCGCTGTAAAAAATAATTAATTAATTATTCGATCTTAACCACAGCTCGTGGCGTTGCATAAAATATATTAAATAAGTATATTTTACCGTCGACACAGTGAGACATTGCTGATAAGTTTCAGAAGATATTATGATATTTCAATGAGTTTAAGTGGCTTTATACTTATGTAGGTAGTGGTTTTGCGTTTAACAAGTACCTTTGTCCTTTATACTATACGGTAATTTGAGAAACGTAATTCGTCCATTATCTTATAAACAGTCTATACAGTATAATATGAAAATTGTAAACGTATAGAAGTATAAGATTGTCAAACACCACCACTTTCTGTTTATTGTGTTTCTATTTGCGACTTAACCTAAATAGAAATCATATTATAAATAAGATATTATCGTTTATTTTTGAGACAAATTCTAAAATATTATAATGTTTGTTCCCGACCATCGAGAATATTTAGTTATAAACGATATAAATATAATACTGCACATTCCGATTCAATAAATCGGTATAGGTAGTATGGTAAGACCGTCGAATGCAATAATAAAATTATCGATGTGAACAGTCGTAAAAGTTTTTTTATCATCAGGTTATCTCTTATTTCACTATATGTCTATATCCGTGAAAGTACTCTTAAGCCTACTTGGTTGTCAGCATCCACCGATGAATATATATTATAGTCCTGTTCTTAACAAATATTTAAACATTATAATCTTTGCATAGGTACTTATATAGTTATATATATATAACTTTGTAAATTATAAATCACTACTATCAATAAACAATGCATTACAGTACTTTCATTCATTGGATTGATTTTAAAGGATAATACCTACTAAAGTGTTGCTCAAAACTCATAAGTTGCTTATAAATTACAAGTAGAAATAACAAATATGTAGTACATATTGTATTCATAAATTATATTATAATTATATTATGGGCACTATTTAAATATGAAATTAATTTTAATACAAATTCAAAATAATAACACATCGGAAATAGAAGAGTTAATTGGTATACACTATACATAGTAGGTACCTATATCAATTTCAGATGGCATTTAAAACAATTTGTATACTTATAAATAACAATAACATACCTTATATACATTTTAAATTATTTTTTTACAAGGCAGATTAATAACTACAATTTTAGGCTTACAACTGCAGAACAAACCCCGGAGAAGCTAGTGGCTCCTTAACCGGCTAGGACTCTCTCAGCAAAAACATAGAACATGTTAAATAATTTCCCACGCATGACCTACTGGTCTAAAGGGACCTTCGATGTTTTATGGTTGGAGGACATGAGAAAATAGGACCATTTCCAAAACGAATTGCTATTACTTATTGCGGGCATATATACGCTTGGGCGGAATTGGCTAAACGTCGCACGGCCGATGTTTAGGGTGGAAAGTGGTGTGGTAGTGCGACACATTCCGCCTTTCCACGATTAAACGATTTATTTTCTTTTATGTGGTTTCGCCGCTATACCTACGAGTGTTAAAATAACGAACGGAGAGACCGATATAAAGCGGGCGTAAGCCTAATTCCGATTTTCGAACCTTATTAATGTGTATGTTTTATTCCTTATAACTGTTATTATTATTGACTACACAATAACTGCGCTTTCCGGTTTGGCGTTTATAATATAATAGGTATCTGAAACAGCGCATCAAACAATACGAAGAAGACAATAAATCTTTTTTTTCCAAATCGATTGTTAATTTATTTGTTATTTTTTTCATTTTGTCGTGATATACATTAGTTTGGTAAGTGCCAAGTGGTAACCATGGACACTAAACAGCCAATATTATTGTTGTATACTGTCGCGTAGGTATATGTATCTAGTAACATTCATCAATTACGGAAAAATCGAATAGGGTTAATCTAATCTAACACTGAATGTTAAAAAGCATATTATGTATTACTTTAGTAAAAATACAACATTCATGTCTTACGATTTTTAAAATCACACAATTTAGATACTAGTGATTAGACTGCCTTTAGAAATTGTAAGAAAATATCAGTTTGTCAAGTTTTTGAATTTCCACAGGACTCAACACCAAGGGACTGGTTGTTTACAGTGGTGTACTCGCAATGTCATCTTATGGTACTGTATGTGCGTATGGTGTGTTCAATGGTGAAGCAATATTGTAAACAACCCGTCCCTAAGTGCCAAATCCTGAGAGAAACAACTGGTTTTCTTCTTGCAGTTGGTAAAAATGATTTATCTATATAATATAGATTATATTAACAATATAGGTATATCTTTAATCATATAGTTTATTAGTGTATAAAACACATAATAATTTAGAAGTTACAGAAATATAAACAAAAATGTTCTGTCCATTCACTTATTTTTTTCCTTGTTTATTTTAACATCTTGATAACATGATGTTATGGGCCGTTGATTGTATATTATGACTTCTAAGACACTACATAACATCATTCAACAACTATCCGTGGACTTCTGCACAAGTCTTACACACCCATAAATAACATCAGCTATCGGATTTACAACCTCAAATCCTTCCAAATATCTATACATAGGTGCGATTATCGAATAACGTAATTTCATTATTTAGTTAAATATCCAGCCCAAACTAGTGTTGACTGTTGAATGCTAATTTAGTCGTTTTCATGAAAATTTAGTTTAGTCATTCTTAAGTATTATAATACATAATGCATAGTACCTACATGTAATCGGGATCTTAAACAACACATCAACAGCAACAACTATGTTCATGTTTATGAAAAATCTAAGTAATTGACAAACAAACCATAAACATCAGAGATTATTGGACATTTATTACCTCTAAAACTATGTTTGAGAAGTGAGAACTTATACAAGACGAATGCACGAAGTTATGCAATGTTGATGCTCGCAACAAGAGAACCAAACATTTGTTTAAATTCGTATGAGCCAAACATTGAAGATTCTAAATGATTTTCTTAATTGCTATATTATAATATGTAATTAATATCACAGTTAAAAAATAAATCCTATTAAATTACTAAATATTTCTGTTAATGGCAATTAATAAGCTTATAATAAATGTATTCAATCAAACTACATTATACTACCCACTTGACAATTAATAATCTATTGATCTGAGATATTCATGGTTGTAAAGTAACAATTAACTTTGAGCAAAGTAAAGCAAATGTATTTAGCTTATAGTTTAATGAGTAATAATAATGTTGATTATTACTTATTTATAATTTTAAGTAATGGGTAATTTATTTTGAAGAAACTTATGTTCAAAAAAACATTGAGCCTAAGCAATTTAAATTATTAATTTCGAATAAAGTCATTAATTTCATTATTTTTTTCTGACTTAATAAATATTTTTAATGCACCACAGAATGTTTAATATATTTTGAAGGGCTTTTGAAAATTTTAATCAGACATAATGTCTATTAGGTCCTAATCTTAAAGGAACATTGGATTATTGTAATCATTATTTTTAAATTAAACTACTTAAAATATTTAATTGAATGTTAATGAAAATAAATACACTCATTAAACTTCTTTTTAGGATTTATAGTTCTTAGTTTTAAACGCATATACTGTGTTCGTTTTAGTATATTTCAGTTTTTTATATTTTTATTATAAAATTACTTATAAATCAAATTTTAATTTTGGAAAAAAGATAATTATACAGTAAGCAGCTCGATACACGAAAATAAATTCTTGACAAAGCATACCATATTTTTAGTTAAATAATGAAGTATGAATATACAATAGTCCAAATGAAAATTGTATGTAGAAGTGCGTGGTATAGTTTTAAAATCATTTTGAACAATATCAACAGAGTTAGCAAATTTAACTAGAAATTATTGTAGCGGATTTTCAATATTTTATTAGATAATATTCCCCTCCGTTTTTTTTACATGGAGTATGACAGAGTGTTTTAGATTCCGAGTGGAACGATGAATGTATTGATTTTACAATGATGTGTGTGTTTTTTTTTTTAAAATTTTTTTTTGTGCCTGTGTACACGATAAGTAGTCGAAATAATGCTTCGATTTTCAACTTCAGTACCTTGTTCGATTGGAAAGTGAATATTGTTGGTGCATTTTGGAAGTCAAAATTTAAAATTAACAGTAATTTTCAAAAGCTCCAAGAAAAACAAAAGAAAAATTAAGGAAAAACGGGAAGTTTTACACAAAATCGATTTTTCACAAAATTGTTGGTGTAATTTTAAAACAAATGACCGTAAGTACATGACATTTTAACTGGTTGTTTATATTTGCATTTTCTATACACGATATAATTTTCAAAATATTTTGATTTGTTTAGGGACATTTTCAGTTTCCAATTTTATTAGTTTTTTCTTATATGAATGTCAATAAACCATTATTTGTTGAGTAAAAGTACTTGAAAATGTAATACAAGGCTCCTACTATATTGTTACATTGACATTTGAAAAATATTAAAAATCCTTAGTCACAGTTTTTTTTTATAAGCATTTTAAGTTCAAATCTTGACAAAACATGGAAAAATCACGAAAATTATCAAATTATTTTGAGTTAAGAATTCATAAAAATTTTTCTTTTTAAATTTAAGATATGAAAATGTAATACAAGATTCCTTTTAAGTTTGTCTACTTTTATCAAAAAAAAAGTGAAACTAAAATTTTATGAGCGTTGGAAATAAAAATTTTTACAACATTGGATATTCACTCAGCGATTTTCTTATTTTGTTGTGATTCAAAAACGAATAACTGTAGATACATGAAAATTTTGCTGAATGTTTATTTTATCAATTGTTATACTTGATAAAATTTTCAAAATATTTCGACTTGATATTTCAATTTTTTTTATTTTTTTTCTATGAATATCAATAAAGATTTATCTGTTGGGCCAAAAAGTGTAAAAATTTAATACAAGGCTCCTGATATATTGTTACAATATCAGTTGAAAAATATTAAAAATACATATAGGCACAATTTTTTTTATAAGCATTTAAAGATCGAATTTTGACAAAATTATCAAATTTAAAATTGAATAATTATTTTTTAGTTAAAAATTTATAAAATGTTCAACTTTTATATCTAAGGATTTAAAAATTTAAAATAAGATTCTACGTAAGTATTTAATTCTGTTACCTAAAAATCTGAAAAATACATAAGCACAGTTTATTTTCATAGTCATTTTAAGTTCAAATTTGGACGAAATTACATAATAAAAATCCTAGAATAACTATTTTAGTTATTTTGTTGTGATTGTATAATATTATTCGTGGGTACTTGGAACTTCTAAAGTACACTATTATATATCTATGATCAGTGTTTGTTGTGTTGATGTGATAACGCGTTATATGTACCTAATGGATATTGTGATATGATAATTTAGAAATTTATTATAGGTACCTATTATAGATCAATTTTTTTTTAGTACCATAGATAAGTATATAATATGTCTTATACCTAACTGGTCACCTCTGCACGTTCTCCGACCTAGTCCCCGGGGTTGACGGGTGTCGCTGGCGAGTTTGCTCGGACGTTTGACGACCTTGCCCAGCAGGAGAGGCCAGACCGAGACGGCCACAGGAGGGACCACGGTCGACGGCGTGACGACTAGGCCGACCGGCGGCCAAGACCAAGACGTAGAGCGAGCGAAATGAGATTCTGTGCTGCGGAACGGTGGGGACGATCGAAGCGGCCGATTTGGGATTACCGCTGGGCGAAAAGGCGAGAGCCAGTGGACCACAGCTCGATCCTTGACTTTCGGTAATTTTCGCCCTGGCGTTGTCCCTTCGGCCTCCAGACCCTGAAACGATTAGGTTTCTGCGAGTCCGGCGCCGCCAGACCCTGAAACAGTTAAGTTTCTGCAAGTCCGGCGCCTCTGACGTTCCCTTGTTCCTAGCACGCAAATCTCCGTACCACTCACCCCGTGCCGAGGTCCTCCGCTGCTGCCGTCGTAACAAGTCGGTGTACCATCGGGGCGGAATCGTTGCCCGCGCCGGTACTTCTACTAGCCGCCGTGCCGTCGCCGTCCACCGTCGCCGTCGCTCCGCGTGACCGTGACTGCGGTCGGGCGCTCGCCAAGCCGCCAGAGGGTCTCGCGCGTCATCGACGACCGAGCGCACCACGACAGCGAACCAGTCGCGCAGCGGCTGCAGGTCGGAGAACGTGCGCGGGTTACTTACCGCCGCTCACCGTCCGTGCACTTTCCCGCATCCTCCCCTCCATTCCGTCGCCGTCATTTCCTGTCCGTCGTATTCGTCCAGGGTTGGCGAGCTAGCGGACGTCTCGTCATCGGCAGAAGCAACACAGTCCGCGAAAAAAGCGTCTTACGCTTTTCCACCTCTTACGAGGCGGATCGCAGATTGCGAGTGCTTCAGCCGCCGGGTCCAACCAACCAACCAGCTCACCAAAAATATTGAACACAGCTTCTCCCCTGGCGGTCTCGATTTTTTCATCCGATACATCGTCTTCTGGACACAAAACGGAATCATCCTCCACTTCTGCTTCCGAAACCTTCGAATTTCCGTCTTCTCGTAATGTATCGTCGTCGCCGAGCGGTGCTGTCTCTGGGATCGGAGCGATCTCCGATTCTGCAGCAGACGACAGCGCGTCGCCGCTCTGCTCCAAATGCACAGTGCGAGGAGACGGTCTCCTCGACGTCTTCAGCCAACTCCTCTCCGTCTGCGCCTCCAAGAGTCGAGCCTTCGGGCTCCGACTCCAGGGCCTGAACGTCGCCACTCGCTGTAGTGGCGACCGTAACAATGGCAGATAGAAGAGGAGCGACTACACGAACGAGATATTCGTCGGTTTCATCAGCCAAAGCGCCTTCCATCTTGTTGACCAAAATGTCTTCTACCATTTCCAGTAATATCATGTTTACCGAGGCTCGGTCGATGTTGTTATATAGTTTGTTGCCATAATTTATTTTTTGAAAGAAGATAATATTTGCGTGTACGTTTGGATTTAGTCCAGAATTGGAAATGAGCTAAATACAAATCGTTCAACACATAGTCCGATCTCCGAGAAAATTTCCCAGACGACGGCGTGTGTTACTAGCCAGCTAGTATTTTTATCGTTCTCGTCGGCCCACAGTATTAGAATTTCGAGCGCGTTAATAATAACAATTTTATTTTATTTGCAAACAATTCCCAACATATTTTCAATTATAAACACAGTAGTAAGTTTGCTCACCTGCTATAAGCAAAAGCTTGGGTGAGAGGTTCTTAAATTAGGCATTAAATTTAAATACAAATAGTAACAATAAAGTACAATACGAGATTTACTTAATACAAAATAGGGCGTTAATTTTTCTAAAGACTATTATTATTGATATCCAGCGACACGGTTGTGGGGCGAGCTAAGTAAAAAAAAAAATAATAACTTTACGAGGGTGTGTGTATAGTATATCGAAGCAGGAGTTGTCTATTTAAACTGTGTAAAATACAGGTAAATTTGTTATACGGCGTAACTATTTTCTAATGCATCAATTAACTCCTTGTAAACTCCAAAACATCAGAAATATTGTGTATAACGTTCTTTTGTAAAAATCATCAAAATTGTACGTTTAGAAATTAAGTTATAAATGAAAAAGTGCGAACTTTTTAATGGAAATTTATATTAAATTCAGAATCACGGTAGCCGTCGTCGTCGCATCAGCGTTGCTATTGTTACAAAAAATATTACCGTTCTTATAGATTATTGTGTAAATACTCAATATTTAATAACGATAAAAAATTAGTGATATCATAACAAAAACCCTTCGTAAGCTAAGTGTAAAAATGACTAAATAAAAAAAAATATATATAAGATCTTTAAGCACTATAAAGATGTGATATCATGAATAAATGCTAAGTATATTGAATTTAAGTAAACTTATTTTGTTTCAATAATTTATTTAGATACTTGGCGAGGAATTATTTAGAATAGTATATAAATATTAATAATAATATTTTAAAAATAGTAATAAGATATATTTTAATAGTCCTTCGCTATTTAATTATTTTGTTCATCACACTTTATTTATTTTATGAAATAATTCCTCGCCAAGTAAATAAATAAATTATTGAAACAAAATAAGTTTAGGTACTTAAATTCAATATACTAAGCATTTATTCATGATATCACATCTTTATAGTGCTTAAAGATCTCATATATTTTATTTGGAATGAATACTTGCAAGTTGCAACTAAATATATAACTAACATTTTTCTTACAAGATCCTCTCATTTTTATGAAAAAAATTGGATGATTTTTTTTTAGTTTATAAAATCAAATCAAATATATTCATAATATAAAATTCATTTTGTTTCAAATAATAATATATAATGTTACATGAAAAAATAATTTGTTAATTTAAAAGTATATTTGTTTTAAAAATGTGTTGCTAAAGAAATTCTTTAGGTAGAAATTTTAATTTAAAAATATGATACAAGTTATTTGAATTATAAGCCCATGAGAAATCGACGATTCAAACTGTTCTGATTTTAATCAAATACCGTGCACAACTGTGCAAATAAAGATATAATTATGTATAAACATACTCATCTGTTGTTTATTATCCGTGTTTGAGATTTGTACTATCTGTTAATTATTAATTTTCTGTTTGTTTAAATTAAAAAAAAGTATTTTTAACAAATCAAAATGTATGGGACTATTTACTGTTTATTAATTTACTATTTAATACTGCACCCATCATTAAAGTTGATTTTAAATAGATTATATTACATTCTTAAATAAAATTGTTTAACCACTTTATTTAAAAATATCTGATTAAATTAACCAAACAATTAACTTTTTTTTTGTATTATGTTGCGATTGTAATTTATTTAAGACCTAGTGTCCGTTTACACGAGTACATGTTTAAGTTCATGCAAGTTTAACATTCAACATGATGATAACCATATATTGTGATAAAATATGATTAGACTTATATTCTATACTTGTATAATATACAATGAAAAATATTTTAAATTTTCTCATTAGCTATTTAAAAATTGTCGTTTGATAAATGTAGACGATACAAATACATTTTTATTAATTTTCTTATAAAATATTAAATTGAAATATTTGATTGAAAATTAACCGGTCAATAAGTACGATTAAAACATTATTCAATGCCCATACACATGGTGATTCACCAAGCATGATCAACCCTATTTTTTACCTTTAATAATGAACTTATTCAAATTCTGATTTTTTTAATTTTTAAATATATGTACTCAGACAATTTTTTCAAATTCTTGGAATTTTTTGTTCTACTTTAACTTTTGTTTTTCAAATGAGTAATTCCTTTATATACTGTAAATTATGTGGTGAATAATTTATTTGAAAATCTAAATTTACCTAACTCAATATTTAAATGAGTAGATTCTTAGTTATAAAAATGTTTATACTAAAAATAATGAACAAAAATATAAAATAGTCAAAATATTGGAACTACCTATTATTATTTATTAAATTTGAGCCATTTTTCCAAATTATTTATGTTGATAGGTTAATATTAAAGACTAAAATGTTCAAATCACTATACAATGGACCTTTTATTCTTAGTTAAAAGTTAACAAAGTTAAAAAACTCAAAAATACTAGTATACATTTTGATTCTGTTACAACACATTTTTCAAAAAAATTATTGTTTGAATAATGTACTATTGAAAAGGGGAGTCCTCATTTTAAAAACGAACTTTGTTTGAATTCGAATTTCGAATTGAACTTCGGCCACTATAAAAATGTTGAAATAAATTATAGTTTAAACTTCAGTAATATAATAATACACAATATATGACATAACCTGCAATTACTTTTGAAGTTGAAAAGTGTATGCGAGAAATATCTTGCTCTGGTCGAAATATAAAAATAATAACCCGCAGCACACGGCAGTAACACAAGGTTTCCTTCACGAAAATCGTACCTAATAGCAATGCATTTTCCATAGTATAACCCTTCCAAGCTTAACATGTGAAATCTATAATCATTTAAAAGTAAATTTGATTCTTTTTGAACGTTTTTATTAGATTTAAATAAGACAAACAATTTTTATGAAAACCTTTGTTTTTGAGAGTATGATTATTTATTATGTCTGTATTGTGAATATAATTGATAAAGAATTACGTTTTTACAACGGTAAGTTGGTATTAACTCAAAAGTTAATAACAATAAAATATGATATTTATAGTAATATGCTATTGTAGTAGTTCAATATTCATAATGTAGTAATGTAGTATGCAATGTTTTTGGAAAATATTAATTTAACCTACCGGCTACCTTATTACTAATAGTATAATAAATAACTATAATAGAAATATAAAATATACATCATACAAATATGGTATACTTTGTAATATAGGCTGAGTGGTTGACGTGGTATTCGCTCTGAATCGCTTTTCGTATGGAATTAAATTCTACCCATAGATTACAGTGACTTTCTCAATGATGACTGATGAGATATCTCGACACCTACAAATACTATATATAGCACGATGGTTATCTATATTTCCCTTTTTTATTTATAATTATTTAAGAAGGATAAAATAACGTTATTCCTTATAGTTTATCTTTATTGCTTGTATAAATATATATTATATACTATAGATTGTAGTAATGTAAAAATAGAGTGTGTGCGCAATATATATGTATTTACCTTTTAACAATTTATTATTTATGTACATTACATACACACTCTTATTTACTACCTTATTATATACATATAAGGATTTAATTATATAATAATTTAACTTACCCTAATCCACTGCAAACTTGTCATATTCTATGAACGAAGTGAGACGAAATAGGTTTAGTATTTATATAATTTAATATTAAACAAGAACACAATATTTATATTAAAAATACCTATTTGAAAGAAAATATTTGTTATTTAAAGATACAAAATATTATACTGGATACATAGTTCTATAACCACATGTTGAGATATACCTATACCTACTCAAGGATAGAGCTGATGGTCAATGGATGTTGTCCGATCGGATAGAACAGTTTATTTAGATAAGGACATACTATATGCATATAATATGTCTGTATTATATTACTATAGACATATTTGTACTGTACATAAAATATTATATATTATGTAGTGTAAGGATTATGATGATCATCATATTAACTTTTAACGAATATCTCATTTTGTTTAATGTATAAATATTGGATATTATGCCATTTCAGTTACAAATATGGTGTTTCACCCTATATAGGTGTTTGAAGCGTGTAGAATATAAATGGCTACCTGCACCGTAGACCGTAGTGATAGCCTGCACCGTCCACTATATGTATTATATAACGCGTAATGGGGTGTTACCGTCGCCTGAAATAACGTTCTGTTTCCGTGCATACTTATCCATGCTCCTCTCGTCCCAAACTTGTTTTTCGTTTATAAAGCAGTTTCCAAAAAAAAAAAAAAACCGTATAATATGAAATTGCTTATATATCGGCCCAATGGGACGGGAAACGCATTTATCGACATTCGCGACATTCGAGAAGCGCACACATCTTCTTTTGTCCGATCTATATAATATTATGATTATGTATGTGAAACAAGATTTTAAAAAGTCCATACTGTAGTGACTGATCGAACGACGATCGCGATCTCGGGTCATCTTCCGTCGATATAGATTATAGGTAGTTCCGTGGTGTAACCTATATCTATAGGAAATGGTTTAGTGCGGTACAAATTTTATCTAGTTCTGCTTTAAAGAAGTAACATGTGAGAATTAATAGTACATTGCTTGGTAGAATTTGGAACCAACTATCAAAAAATGGAAGTATTTACAAAGCACACATGTCAAAAAATTAATTTAAATTTTTGTTGTTTATCCTATGGAATGGCCGTGGGTACTATAAAGGTTCATTAAATATTTATATGTTAGTCATGTATTTTCATGCGAACTATACTTTTAATTTCTTTTTTCTGCTATTTAAAATCTACTATATTTTAAATTATTATTTTTTTTGTTTAACTTGGATGTAATGCTTGTTTCTCTTAACACGTATTACAAGTGAATCATACATTATTATTCAAAATTTCAAAAATTAAACTTTTTTTCATAAGCTTAAAGAGTTAGATCAAAATTTGATATAAGTAATTCGTCAACATTACAAAAGTTTGTAATTATATTTTAGGAGTAAAATTCAAAAATAGTAAATTTTTATATCATTGGACTAAAAACTAAATAAAAGGTTACTACAAAGAAAAATAGTAAGTTTTTCATCCAATAGTTAAAAATATATCAATAATTTTTTTAAGTTAAAATTTTTACAAAGTTTACTATTTAAACGAAAAATATTGATTTTTCCTCAAAAGCAGTTAGTTATTTTATGTCAGGTATTGAAAAAAAATTGACACTATCTTCTTTTAATTGTATTATAGTTTTTTATATTCTATACACAACGTAAATTGAAATATTTAGAATAATTTTAAGCTATTTATATCATGAATATATTCTACGGTATAGGTACGTGCACTTACTACCTACTGACTTAAAATTTAAATGCTATGTTTTTGGTAAAATTAGCTCAACCTAGGTAGCAAATTATGAAAATACTAAAAAAAAAATATTAAGTATATAATTATAAAACTTCTTTTGCTCAGAAACGTTTTTTTTGTATACAATTGTTTATCATTAAATTTAAAACACATTAATTTCAGTGACCTACATAATGACGATAGGTACTCCAAACCTACAATAATACAGTAGAATGAGTCAGTCATTTTTAATTTTTGTGATTATTATGAATTTATACCTACAACTATTCTGGGAAAGTCAAAAAAATACTTCTTTAAGGTTTAATATTGGTTCAATTTTCATAAAGGGGCTCTGTAAGAAATGAGTTTTCCTTTAGCTAGGTAACCCAAAGAGCGTTAACGAAAAAAAAAATGTAAGTTAATAAGCTCTTTTTGTAGGACCAGCAAATAGGTTCACTCACACAAGTCGAGTCGCACGTCGCCTAGAATCGAAAATTAAATATTTAATTTTAAAACAATTTTAATATTTGAGAGGGATAAGGAGTAAAATTGTCTCATAAAACATGTATAATATTATAGAATATTGTTAAGTATTTGAATTGTATTTAATAATATGGAATTTACATTTTTTATTTAAATGATATAGGTAAGCTCGTGTAATTTTAAATTCGATAAAAACGATTGAAATATACCTAAACAGTTTTGCTTTTATTTATTTATTAAATAAAAATCTGTCAATTCCAAAACAAACAAATTATATTGAAATTTAATTTTTTTTTTTATCATTTTAATACATACACAAAAAATACTATTTATAACATTATATTGAAATACTATTTGCATTATGATATTGAAACTAGTACCAAGGACCATAAATTAACATTTTATGGTCATTTTTAAGTATTTTTATTTGATTAACTTAAATAAATATTTTGTTATTCATTTATAAACAATTTTTACACACATATTTTTCTACTGTCTACTTTTTATTTAATAAATAAATTAACAACATTTTACAGTAGCAACCTATGTTATTGCATTCTATAATATTACGAGTCTGTTAATATAATATTTTATTATTACATTTCAAAATGATACAATATAATTTAACAAATAGAACAATACATCTAAAAATACACGTCACTGGATGAAATACTAATTTTATTATGGTAAATGTACGAACCATTAAAACTCAACATTTTTGTTTAATTTTGCTTTAATAATGGAGTTATTCACGGTTGGTAGCTCATTATACGGTTATACATATAATCAATCAACCAATAAAAATTACAGAAACTTTTTCAAGCACTTACTTATATTGACAACACACAAACAACGAGACAACAATAACAACTTAAAGTAAGTTGTAGATAAGTTGTTCAGATATCTACAAACGATGTCAAAATACTAGAAACAGATTGATTCACACCGTGAAAATATAAAGATGTCAAAAGTGCAATAGAAATACAAACCAATATAATATTATTAAAGAAATGTGTAGTAGGTATACAGAAAAATTTTAAATAAATAAAATATTCTTGAGAAGATATTAAATAAAAATATAGAAAAACCCCCAAAATAATTCATACCTACTGAAAAATGCATACCTAACATTTATATTTTAAAGATAAATTTTCCTACGAAGTAATTCATTACAACATTTTAATTTTATTTTGTTGTAATAAACGGTCTTTACATTCCCTTTCGGTACAATATCATATTATGTAGGACGTAGCCACTTAGGTATATGATTGGATTTGATATTTATTATATATTTTGACTTGTATGTAGTGGTAAAAAAAAATCAGTAATCAGCCACACTGTCGTCAGTGAAGAAATATATATTTATTTTAACGGTACTACTGCAGAAAATGAAATAAACATAAGATTAATATTTGTTTTTTTTTTCAAATATAATAAATATATTATATTTTAATGTTATTTCTTATTATAAATTATAATTTATAATACTGTTATACACGCCCATATAATATTATATTTAAAAGTCCATAGCATATAATATATTAATATAGAATAATTTAATGATTCGATTGTTAAATAAAAAATTGTTTGTAATAAAACATAAATCTAAGACTCAAGAGTTGCATATTTTCCTATATACTTATGTCATATACCTACTCTAGATATATAGCAGCCTGAGCTAGAAATTCATTATAATATACGATGACAAGTTTAAAAACCAATATATTTTAAAAAGCATATCCTTGCATATTTCTTAATTTTAATATATTTAAAACAAAATGTTATCTTCTAGGTATGTATTTTATACTCAATTATTTAACGTAGATATTTTTTTTTTCTGAAGATTTATGCAAAGTAGCAAATAATGAATTTTTGCCCTATAAGAAATAAGTTTTTGTTAAGACAGTATTATACGCCACGGCGGCGTATTATTTTTATTGGCCAACTAGTTTTCCACCACATTTCATTAATACTATTGTAATATTTAATAAACCATTATGTAACTCAGTAAGAAATAACAAGTTATAATTATTATTATTTAATTTTGAATATTTTTGGTTTTCTTATGTGCAGGTTTGAATCCATATTTTCCATTTTAAGTTCTATAAATTCCAGACTTTAAATATTACTTAAATACTTATACCTACATTTATAATAAACAAATATGTGAAATAATTTTTAATGAAGATTATTTTAATTTTGTTTGGTTGAAAATCTGCTGGGTATGATTTATTGAAATATTATTTTCTTTATATTCATATCATACAGTTCAAAACATTTTCGAATCAAAAATTTAAAAAAAAAAGTATTATTAGATATATAATATATTATATTATATGAGTCTAATATACAGAATCTGTCTTCATAAAGTTTTTAATACTTTAAAAAGTTGTATTGGTTATTAATTTTTTTATGTATGAAATCTGTCAACCATATAAACCACGGTGCTAATTATTTAAGGTAGATGAATACTGTTCAACGATATATTATTTTTAAATATATTCCATCTCTCGTCGGGGGGGGGGGGGGGGAGGTTAGCGGCGAAAAAATAAATCATGATTATTTGACATACGTCATCCAAGTTAATCGCAATACATTATAATATTCATCATTGCGGATCGAACATAAGCCTTCACACCTTCGAACTACGCGTCGATTCATTGTGCAGGTAGTTTGGAAAAACAGAATCGCGTGTTATCTCGCAGAAATTAAAAAATAAAAATCTGAACTTCCGCACGGTGGCCCCTTCCGCGATGCGCAACTATTGCCGAGCTTACTTCCGCACTAGGAATTATTGTGCCCTCGCCCCGCGGTGCGTGAAATCCGGCGAAGACCGCCAAACAGGCGTATGCACAAAACCACTCACGAGACGTCGTCCCTGGAAAATGTGCGTCAGGTTCAGTAGCTCGTCTGTATCGTTAAGATTTTACGACAACCCGATCGCCGGAAAAGCGACGAATACATCGCATATCCTATATCTCGACTTCACCGTTCACACCGCACATGCCGCTCGATTTCGATTTTTTTTTTTTAATAGCCTCGACGTACAGAAAGCAATATTTTAAATCGAACTCCGTCGTTTTTGACAAAACTTTATTTTGATCTGAACAAATAATAATATGTAAACTTCTCATCAGTACGCGCAGTTTTGCGCCTATACTATTATTTTATAGTATGAAAACTTTTTCAACGCAATTTATTTTCACTCGCTAAAAGTCACCACTAATAATTATTATTATCGCAACTAAATGCCTATTTTACTTTTTACTATATTTAAAGTATATATTGACGCACACAAAAGAATATTATAAATAAACGTTGAAAAAAAACTTCTAATTAGCAGGTATGCCAATAGATCATCGTCGTCAAACCTGAATTATTATTTAATATTATAATAAAACTGTATTGCAATCGATAAAAAAAATAAACTCTTAATGTATTGTAATAATAATATTTAAATGAACAAAAACATCAGTATACCTAATATTATTATAATGAAAAACTGAAAAAATGTAACCTGTTTAAAAATATATATTTAGGAAAGTTTATATCTTATTCATTGTTGTTGATGATATTTTAAAGCATTTAAGTGTCAAAGTTTTTATAAAAAAAAAATATTACAAAGTTATCTCATTTTTTTTATTTTTGTAAAAACAATTATATTACAGCATGCCAATGGCTATTATATTATAATAATATAAAGTTTGAAGTAGAACACCGAGATTTGAATAATATTGTTTTCTGTCTTATATATTAGGTACCGGAACTAATCTACTTGTCGGATAATCGCACACCTATGCAGTGGTTTCTATTTCATGGTGTATATATAGGTACCCATAATATTTTTATGTATACACACCAAGTATACGATATTATACATTATAAATATAATATTAATTCGTTGTGGTTGTATTATATTAGGCGAATCTCTGTGCACAGATCTAAACTGTGCGGTGTGTCAATTATTTCGGTAGGTACCCATAGTGTTAAACTTCTATAGAGCTATATCTTGCTGGTTTGTGTGTAGGCTGTGTAGGTACCTACTTTATTGTTCGGATGCGCAGCCCGAGTGGCAAGTCGTCACGAGTCATCAATAGTTTCAATTAATATATGTGTGCAAACTCAGACGAGCCTGCACGGCCGCGGGCCGATGCCGTATTGAATTTCGAATTTGCGCGTAGATATTGCAATCAACAAAAGCGATGTTTGACGATTCGTAGTCGTGTCCCGCAGGAGTTTGCCAATGCCCTCTCATCGTGCACTGATATAATATGTCGAACATCCTTCGCAGTATAGTTGCCGTTTTCTCTCTCAACCTATCTTTTTCTCTCACTCTCTCTCTCTCTCTCTCTCTCTCTCTCTCTCTCTCTATCTCTCTCTCTCGCTCGTGCGAGCTGGTCCGTTGTCGAAAATAATATTGGCTTAAAATTTAAACCCACCGTCGTACCCGCGGTAGGATTTAATTTACACGCAAGGCACACGTCCCGTCCAGATAGTCATCGTCGATTAAAAAGTAATAAATTACAATATGAGAAAAACGAACAAATAAATAAAGCGTTGGGCGTTTGAAATAGTTGCATATTATGTATGATGTGTGTATACACCTAAATTTATACTGTATATTAGATACTATGAATATCAATCACGTATTCCAATGGTGTGACTTGAAGGTGGTGTACGTGAAAACTCCAACGAATAAAAGAGCAAAAATTAAATATTACCACGCGTGTTAATTAAACCGCAACACACTAACTGATTAAAAATACAAACACATGTAAGTATCATTATATTTGTGTACCGTAACAGATATATTATATATATATATGTTGGGTATTCATTGTTTGGTGTAGAACGTTAATAAAAATTAAACAAAACTGTTCATTTTTGAAATTTCAACCAACCTTTTTCTGGCCAAGTAAACTTATGTTATACATTTTTTGTCGTCAACTTGTTGATTTCATTTATAATTTATATGCTGAAGACCTGAAGTCCTAAAAATTTAAATTTAAAAATATTTAATCATAATTCCTATAATACATGTAATTGAAGGTAAAATACGATAAAAGAATATACTGAGTCTGACATATTTTTAAAAACCAATCATCATCATATTATTATGTAGCTATTCAGATATTTTTCATAAAATATATGATCAAAGGTACAAAGTGGTATGGACATTTTAGTTGCATATTAAACCTTTATTTTGTTATTGTTATATATTTTGTCACACAAATACACAATATTATCATGAAAACAAACATAGGGAATTGTAAGCACAACATTCAATATTTAAGCAATCTGTATACTTAATAAATCAAAAGTATACTTCACCAATTTATTATTAGGTATACACAATATTAGATTTGTAATATTTATACTTCAGTAGTTCAGACGTTGGCTTATGGGAAAATATTATAGTTTCGATTAATTTTATTATTTATTTACCACGATAATTTGGTAGGAGTTGAACATAATCCAATTCCAAAGAAAAGAATATTTTCACAATAAAAGAATAAGAAACCAGATAGAGGAACATTTCTTTTCATCTATGACAAACTACTCATCACCTTACCCAAAAATGTGGATTAAATTTGTTTAAAACCCATCACGAAAAAAATAAAATGATAATATTTCTAAAATACATATAGGTACCTATTATTAGTGATTTGAATAGTAAAAAAATGATGTAGCATTATTGTATTTGTTTTGTTACTTAGGGCGCCGGAGTGGATACAAAAGAAACAGCATAAAAGCCATAGATATCCTTTCAAATTTCACAATAATTGTATTTGTTGGCACTACCTACGTATTTAATTTTCTTTATATTGACTGTTACTAAATTATACATTGTAATATTATGTGCATGTAGTTTTCAAAATGGCTTCCCGTATAGTTATGTATTTAAGTTCTTTTGCAGTACTCTTTTAAAAATAAACTTGAATTATAATATTATGCGTCGATATTACATATTTCAAAGACATTTTATTTAAAAGATTTAATACCTTTAATAATTTTTATAAATATCACAGATTATAGGTAAAGAAGGTACTCGTATTATATAATGGGACAATAGTCGAAATGTCAAAACCTAGATAACGAGTCTAGGCGACGTCTAAGGTAAAAATTGATGAGATCTGGCTATCTGGACAACTTTTAGATTCTGAGTGGAACAATGAATTTTTGTGTCTGTGTACACGATAAGTAGTCGAAATAATGCTTCGATTTTCTTGTATCTTGTTCGATTGGGAAGTGAATAATATCGTTGGTGCATTGGGGAGGTAAAAATTCCCAGTAATTTTCAAAAGCGATAAGAAAAACAAAAGAAAAATTAAGGAAAAACGGAAATTTTTACACAAAATCGATTTTTCACAAAATTGATTCATTTACATTTATAATTCATTCATAAATTAACCTTTTCCATTTTTTTTTAGTTATTTTCTAAAAATATCAATAAAGTTTTATTTGTTGATTAAAAAATATTGAAAATTTAATAGAAGGCTCCTGTATATTGTTTCAAAGTCAGATTAAAAATAATAAAAATCTTTAGTCACAATTTTTTTTTATAAGCATTTAAAGTTCAAAAATTTACAAAATATGGAAAAATCACGAAAATTAGAAAACTATTTTGAGTTAAGATTTCTTAAAAATTTTTCTTTTTAAATCTAAGAATTTAAAATGTAATACAAGATTCCTTATAATTTACCATTATTAAAAAAAAAAAATGTCCATAAGAAAGTCAAA
Source organism: Macrosiphum euphorbiae (assembly GCA_949089665.1). NCBI lineage: Eukaryota > Metazoa > Arthropoda > Insecta > Hemiptera > Aphididae > Macrosiphum > Macrosiphum euphorbiae. Next base: position 24,790,565 of record CARXXK010000004.1, on the reverse strand, counting down.
TTACATTTTTATGAGCGTTTGTAATTCAAATTTTTACAACATTGGATATTCACTCGATTTCTCATGTAGCGATTTCCTTATTTTGTTGTAATTCAAAAACAAATAACTTTAGATACATGAAAATTTCACCGAATGTTAATATTAGCATTTCCTATACACCATACAATTTTGAAAACATTTTGATTCTTTTTGAACTATTTACGGACATTTTCAGTTTTCAATTTTTTTAGTTTTTTTTTCTGTAAATATCAATTAAGTTTTATCTGTTGGGCCAAAAAGTGTAAAAATTGAATACAAGGCCCTGATATATTGTTACAATATCAGTTAAAAAATATTAAAAATACATAGGCACAATTTTTTTTATAAGCATTTAAATATCGAATTTTGACAAAATTTATAAAATTTAAAATTGAATAATTATTTTGTAGTTAAAAATTTTTAAAATGTTCAACTTTTATATCTAAGGATTTAATATTTAAAACAAGATTTTACGTAAGTAGTTAATTCTGTTACCAAAAATCTGAAAAATACATAAGCACAGTTTATTTTCATAGTCATTTTAAGTTCAAATTTGGACGAAATTACATAATAAAAATTCTAGAATAACTATTTTAGTTATTTTGTTGTGATTGTATAATACTATTCGTGGGTACTTGGAACTTCTAAAGTACACTATTATTTATCTATGATCAGAGTTTGTTGTTGATGTATAACGCGTTATATGTACCTAATGGATATTGTGATATGATTAATTTGGATATTTATTATAGGTACCTATTATAGATCAATTTTTTTTTAGTACCATAGATAAGTTAAGTATATAATGTCTTATACCTAGACTAACATACTGTCTGCGATCAGAATCGTTTTTCTTATACAATCATATTATATTATCATTGAATTCAAATTTAATACCATCCATTATACAGTGACCCACTTGTAATCTACTGTACTGCAGAGCACCTTTTTTTTTAAATGTATACTATTACTACTAATACTTATTTTAAATACTATTTAAAAAACAAAAACACAATTTTTTAAGGCCATTTTTTAAGATTTATTAAAATTCCAGCCCTAGTAATTACTAATAATTTTTCATTAAAATATTTACTATATAAATTTAAATAGATACACTTAAAGGAATTTAATGTATATTTAAACCAATTTCACAATTCTACAAAACTTTAAGAACTTCTATAATATACAATATATATTTAATGTATAGATTTATTATCCATAAATTATTTGAATTATAGATAGTCAACTCCTATCCCACTATATTTGTAGTAAAAATTTCTATTATATCCCCACTACCAGCAAGATTTAAAATGAAAAGCATACATAATTAGAAAAATAAATACAAATTGTGATAATGTATTGCAATTATAATATAATTTAAAATAAAAACAAAGAGGAAGCAAATTTGTTAAATATACTATCAAAATACACATAAAATATACATATCTATACTGCACAGACAAACTATTGACTTATGAAGTCTTTGAGTTACATTAAATATTTGCATTTCATCGAAAAAAATGAACTTGAATACGAAGTAAATAATTAAATGCTAGTAAGTATTTGTTATTTTTTTTATGAAAGAAAATAATATTTTATTATTATTAAAAACAAAAGAAATATTTAATTTGGTATTAATTATTATATGTAAAATATTTTACGATTATAGTATTTAGTCTTTACGCTGTTTTATTATTTTATGTTCTGTAATAACAATTTTTGAAGTCTATATTCCAATACTTATGGCAGTATTGGTAACTACAATGGCCATGAATCTCGAGACAAACATATATATTGAAACCACAAACGTCCAATAAATGGTATATGTATTATACTGAACAGCAGTTTAAAATTTTAAATAATACCTAACCTAACCTATCAGTGCATGTAAAACTAGATTGTGTGCACTTCTGAACTTACTGATAACTAAAACTTACCTCAATTCAGTAGGATCACATATGAAATACAAGACAACACATTTTGTGGGGTATAACGGTAATTGTGGACTGTATGATGGGTATGGGTAACTTCTCAAAAATCAAAGTCGTGGTTGGTCTGTCCTTCATGCCGGGTGACGGCTCACCATTCAAAAAGCAATAACAAATATAAGGACACAAATGTGCCAGCCGGCGTAGGGCTCCCAAAAACTAATTTTACAATAATTTAAAATTACAATAATAATATAACGGAATATAATTCAATGAAAACCGGTGATAATTGATGGTGAGGTGCCTGGTTGATGAAGTGAAGGTGAGCTAAAGGTATGGTGCTGGTGCTTAAAATCGTATGCCTTCACTTTGCCCGTGTAGTAAGTACAAAAAAAAGGGCAAGACGGTTTCGAGGTAACGCACACACACCGGTATCGGAACTTGTCGTGCACGCGCATTGACTGCTAACCTGTAACATCTGATAGCAGCGGTGTAGTAAGGTAGGTCGGGTGGCAGTTCTTATCACTGTTTTGTTTGGTATGGGAGGTCTGAACACATTTACTATAAATATTGTATCAATCCACCTTGGTGAGTGTTAAATGGTGATGCGTAGTTAATAATCAATAATTTCTCATAAAAATTTCTTTTCTCTATTAGTGTGATACTGATTTTTTTACATTTTTGAGAATTACATAGCTTGAATAAGAAGGGTACTTATCGGGTTTTATATAGTCTATGGTAAGACTCTGGTTTCCAAAACAACTGTAATAGCCAATAATATATAAGTGGAATATGTATACACTAAATTATGCATAAGGTACAAAACTATGATAGAATCGTATAACAGAATATTGGAAAAATTCAAAAAATTATCAGAAATTCAGAGTTCTTGTGGTCCCTTCTATGTTCGATATCTCCAAGGACATTTGGTATATATTTATTTTAAGTATGAACAAGGCACATCGGGGAATACGTCTTCTGATTTTCTATGATCCCGTATAGGTGGATACAGTTGTACTATAGTCCTAAACAAAACTATATTCAATATTGTAACATACGAATCACAGTTAATATAAAAACCAGTAAACCACTCAATACATATAATTCAATAACTTCCGGCAGACTTGTACTTAATGTAGTAGAGAAAATACTTGATAAAATGGTTTTATAATAAAGAAAATAATAGAATCTGGTACAGATGACACCTGGGCCATTACATAACCCAAATTTAATCAAAGAAAATATGAAAAAAATGAGCCATTAAAAATGTGTTCGTAACATACCTTTTCAAAATCAATACATACAAAAAATCTGTAATAAAAAATATAATGGACACATTTTATGATGATGGGTACACAGATCGAGCTCACAATTTCTTAAAAATGTGTCTACGGTCATCTTAAGTTTTTCCATTCAATTACACGATTCATACTTATCTTGTAATATGTATATTTATATATTATGTATGTAAAGCGCATGCACCAGACTGTGGGTTTTCGAGTACTGTGCTATGACGACTGTTGCGCATATTATGTAAATTAAATAAACCTTCAATACAAATGAATATAAACGCGAGTGTTGTGAACATTTTAAAGAGCTTATCTAGGTACTTAAAAGTATTATCGGCGAGTAGAGTCCATTCGGACTTTAAATGGACAGTGAAATAATAATCACTTGCCATTTGAGTTCCTACTTCCTAATATATATTTAATTATAACCACACTATTTCAACAATAATATTAAACCAAAAATATCGATTATAAAATAATATTGTTCAACAATTATTGTGCGACAGCTTCATATGAGTATTTTGAGTATTTATTGTATGTACCCAAAGTTTATTACGCAGTCATATAATAAATATATCGTATAATAATACATTATATACCTGAGCAAAGTGGTGTGAAACACGCGACATTTCTATGTTATATATTATATTCTTCACCAGATAATACTCTATTATTATTATAAATTATTGTATTATATTATATAATAAAATATACTTGTATTATTATTTTTATTCGAAAACGAGATAGTAAGTAGAAACAATGTACCAGGTATTACATTGTACCTAATACATATGAACGTGGATAACTGTTTGGAATTTGGATCAGTTAGACATCGGACACCGTTTTCTGATAGTGGAGTAGGATATTTCTGGTTAGTTTCGCGATACAGAAGTCTGTAAGTCATAAATAACTAGAATTTTCAGTTTAAAAGAAAACCAATTTTACAACAAGAACGCACAATGTACGCAATCTTCTTGTTTGATGACATTTTCTAATCATTTAATTTTAAAAAATTGCAGCAGTCTGAGAAAAAATAATACTATTTACTAAAAAAAATTTTTATTAAATTGGAATATCAAAATCTTACAAATAAGCTGGTAGTCTGTAAAAATAAAATAAGCGTGTGTAATCCGTTAGAAATTTTTAAACGAAACAGCACAAAAACCAAGTGCAATAGCTTCAACTCGGTTGTATGACTCCCAGACAGCATTTTGTAAAGATAATAATTTTATATTATAATAGTATTATAACAACGTTATAATACTAATATTATTCGTGGTTATAATATTATAATAATATTATTATTCGTGATTATAATGTTATAATAATATTATTAAGCAAACAATTGCTGTCTGGGCTAGTTATAACAATAATACATTCTCCATATTGTGTGTTATTAAAATACTGTCGTACATTACACTGGCACCATTACGAATATTTTTCATATGGTCCTATGAATTCATGAAATGACCTCGAAGTGTATTCTGACCGCATTGCCACTGATACTGTCAGCGAGTAGGATATTCAAGTAGTCTACCTATACACCACAGATAACTACAGTGGCATAAATGCGGTTCCGGACTTAGGGTATATACTATATGCGTAGGGTAATACAAATTTGGGTCACGCCTGCACTGTTTAATATAACTGAGTGGTTATGAATTTATGATATACCTACCTGTCGTCCACTGTCGATATTTCGTATTTAATTTACTTTAATAGTATATTATGTAATGGTGTCGTATTATTCCGGACCAACAAATGTTTATGAATGTGTCACATGCTGTTGATAGAGAACGTTTTACTTTACTTATTAGGCCTATGTTTTAATGGCGTCAGGATTAATAAACAGAAGACTGAATTGAATTGAACAATATGACGGTTTATTATATTTCAGGAAAAACACAGCAACGGTAGTAATTTAAATTAAACGGCAGTTCGTCCGCGGACACAAACGTCGTGTCCGGCGGTAACGGCGAAACAGGACGAGGCAGTCCAGTCGCCGAGCACAGTCGAGCCGCCGGGGCGTACCAGTGTTGCCACGGTGGCGCTAACACTCGACCGTCCTGACCGCTGGACCGTCCCCGGGCCAGACACCTCGTTAACATGAATATAAATATAAATATAAATAAAATAAATAATTAAACGAATATAAACTGTGGAGTAATCCTCGAGGTACATCGGCGTTTGTCGAGTCCTCGTACTGCGCTTGGGACCCATCATGGTCTGCTCGGCCCTTCCTTCCCTGTTGTTGCCTGCGTGGATTTCGTCGTCTTTGGGTGGATTGACAGTACCATCGACGTCTTCATCACTGTCGTCCTTGCCCTCATCACTGTCGTCCTCGCCCTCATCCCTCTTGCGGTCGCGGGAAATCTTCTTTGCGCGATGGGCGTCGATAATATTCCGTCGTGCCTCCGTCTGAATTTCCTGTGGGTCCCGCCAGTTATTTCGAGTGAGGCTCAGCGTAGGTAGTATTCCCTTGTGAAAACGAGGTAGGTAACCGTGCAACGTCTCGTACGGTGTTTTTGTCGTTGACTTGTTCGGAGCCGTGTTCAACATATTCTCGACGTACCGTAGTTGCGTGTCCCAATTATTGTGTTCGGTGACCGTGACACTAAGTAACGAGACAATTGTACGGTTGGCCCTCTCCACTTGCCCGTTAGCCTGCGGGTGTCGTGTGGAGTTCAGTGTATGACGTATTTCTCGATCGCTACAAAATTTTCCGAACGCGTTGGCCGTAAAACACGTACCTCGATCTGTAATAATTCGATCCGGTATCCCTCGTTCGGAACAGAACTTGTCTAAGACGCGTACTACTGCGGCGGCGTTGGTCGTCTTGCCTGCTTGTTTCCATTCTTGAAGTATTTCGGCTATCTTACGTCGGTCGGTCGGCGACGTTTTATAGGGTTTCATTCGGACGGGAACGCTATTGTCTGCTTCGACGATATCCATAGTCAGTAGATTCGTGCAGCCTATTTCTCTGATCGACTTTGCAAAGACATGGCGGTAACGGTTGAGAAGTGACAGCAAAATTTTCCGGCCGTCTGCGTCCACTCCGGGATCAATGTTCACTTCGTCGCCGAAGATCGGGACCACGGGGAATTGTTCGTTTTCGCACTCCACCGCCAGCACTTGTGCATCGTCACAACACGTTTCGTCGGTCAATACTGTACCCTCGAGATGACAGTTTGTTTCTATTACTAGTTCATTCCCTTGTTTATAATAACCAACGTGGGGGAGCTCTAACCAGGTGCGTCCCACCAGTACATCCACAGGGATCGAGTTGTCGTCCACGATTTTCAAATCATGACTTTCGGCGGACACACCATCGATTGTCACGTTCGCCTGTGCCTCGCCCACCGCACAGGTACTAGGTTGGTTCACGCTGCCTACGGTGAAAAGCGGAATCGTCCGAGGCAGTACTGTTAAGCCACACTTTGTCGCGGCGGCTTGGCGTACTAATACAGCTGAACAGCCGGTATCGATCAAACCTGAGAGCTGGACGTTGTTCAACGAGACGGACTTCTCAAATGGGTTCGATCGTATAACGACGTGTGCCGCATTGACCTGATATGCTTGTCCGGATTCACCATTATTGGACTTATCCACCGTTGGTGCGGGACAGCCACTTCGTCGGTGTTGGTCCGAACCACACCCCGAGCACTTCATTGGACGTTGTGGACGCGGACAGTCACGCGATATGTGTCCTCTCCCACGACAATTGTAACAACTAATCGTCGACGTGGCTTCAGTGTCATTGGACGTCGTAGTGGAAGTTTTGAGACTCGTCGGGACATTCATAGGCGCTGCACTCGGTTTGTCGGCGTTACGCGGTACGGCGGCGTTTACGTAAGGTGCGGGTTGTTCAGTGTTAGTCCGATTTGTCGTCGCGGGCTGGAACAATTGTTGGCGCTTGGCACGCAGCTTCTCCCAGTCACGTAGATCGGACAACAATTCGTCAGTGTCGGCTTGTCTCCTGCTAGACACCCAATCTGCCTGTTGTTGTGACCTAAGTCCTTCGAGGATATAGTCACGCGTTTCGGCGAAGCTCAGGCTTAATGAACGGCACAATCCGATTTTCGCGTAGTAATAGTCAATTGTGGGTTCGTTCATTGCCTGAATCCGTGCTTCAAGTTCCCTCCATAGGTCTGCCTTTCGTAGTGTACGCACGAACGTCCTACGGAATCTCTGTACAAAATAGTCCCAATCCTCAAATACTTCTAGTAAGAACCAACTACGAGCGGCTTCTGTCACATGCGCACGTACATACTGGAGTCGATACCTTAACGGCCAGTGGTTCACCTGTGCCAACCCATCGACGGAGCTGATCCAGTCATCCGCTTGTGCACTAGTCTCGTGACCGGTAAAAGTCCAAATAGACGTGCCGACATCTGGCAGGATGCGGTAGTCAACGGACGGTGTCATGACCGGAACATTTGACGTCGTCGAGGCGAGCGTTGGCAGGTTCGACGTCGGCGGTTGATTGTTCGAAGTCGCCGATGCTTCCAGTAGGCGCAATTTCTCTCGCAATTCGGTCACTGTGTTGTACAAATCGAGATAGTCCGGAGCCTTAGGTTCCGACTGATCTTTGTTGTCATCCATAATGTTTATGTTGTGATGATATAAAGATTTGATAACGGTTATCCAATCATCGAACGACCACTGATAAGGTGCGATAGTACCGGTTACCAGGGTTGCGGTTACGTCAGGTCGTCGACTCGAAGAGCGATATCAACGTAACCTCCAAATTCGAACTAACGTTAACGGCACGTAACCACGTTTTCGGATACGAACTCACGACGCACACAGCGTTTTCGGAAACGAACTCACGACGCACACAGCGTTTTCGGAAACGAACTTACGACGCACACAGCGTTTTTCGAAACACAAACGTGATTTTCGGCGTAACGACGCAGACGGGAGGCGAATACGGAATTCAATCGGACTTCTTTTTTTTTCTTACGCACTCGTAACTAGGTAAAATTAAAAAAAAGACCGTATCCCACTTCTGAAATGATAGAGAACGTTTTACTTTACTTATTAGGCCTATGTTTTAATGGCGTCAGGATTAATAAACAGAAGACTGAATTGAATTGAACAATATGACGGTTTATTATATTTCAGGAAAAACACAGCAACGGTAGTAATTTAAATTAAACGGCAGTTCGTCCGCGGACACAAACGTCGTGTCCGGCGGTAACGGCGAAACAGGACGAGGCAGTCCAGTCGCCGAGCACAGTCGAGCCGCCGGGGCGTACCAGTGTTGCCACGGTGGCGCTAACATATTAGTGTTGTGAACATTTTAAAGAGCTTATCTAGGTACTTAAAAGTATTATCGGCGAGTAGAGTCCATTCGGACTTTAAATGGACAGTGAAATAATAATCACTTGCCATTTGAGTTCCTACTTCCTAATATATATTTAATTATAACCACACTATTTCAACAATAATATTAAACCAAAAATATCGATTATAAAATAATATTGTTCAACAATTATTGTGCGACAGCTTCATATGAGTATTTTGAGTATTTATTGTATGTACCCAAAGTTTATTACGCAGTCATATAATAAATATATCGTATAATAATACATTATATACCTGAGCAAAGTGGTGTGAAACACGCGACATTTCTATGTTATATATTATATTCTTCACCAGATAATACTCTATTATTATTATAAATTATTGTATTATATTATATAATAAAATATACTTGTATTATTATTTTTATTCGAAAACGAGATAGTAAGTAGAAACAATGTACCAGGTATTACATTGTACCTAATACATATGAACGTGGATAACTGTTTGGAATTTGGATCAGTTAGACATCGGACACCGTTTTCTGATAGTGGAGTAGGATATTTCTGGTTAGTTTCGCGATACAGAAGTCTGTAAGTCATAAATAACTAGAATTTTCAGTTTAAAAGAAAACCAATTTTACAACAAGAACGCACAATGTACGCAATCTTCTTGTTTGATGACATTTTCTAATCATTTAATTTTAAAAAATTGCAGCAGTCTGAGAAAAAATAATACTATTTACTAAAAAAAATTTTTATTAAATTGGAATATCAAAATCTTACAAATAAGCTGGTAGTCTGTAAAAATAAAATAAGCGTGTGTAATCCGTTAGAAATTTTTAAACGAAACAGCACAAAAACCAAGTGCAATAGCTTCAACTCGGTTGTATGACTCCCAGACAGCATTTTGTAAAGATAATAATTTTATATTATAATAGTATTATAACAACGTTATAATACTAATATTATTCGTGGTTATAATATTATAATAATATTATTATTCGTGATTATAATGTTATAATAATATTATTAAGCAAACAATTGCTGTCTGGGCTAGTTATAACAATAATACATTCTCCATATTGTGTGTTATTAAAATACTGTCGTACATTACACTGGCACCATTACGAATATTTTTCATATGGTCCTATGAATTCATGAAATGACCTCGAAGTGTATTCTGACCGCATTGCCACTGATACTGTCAGCGAGTAGGATATTCAAGTAGTCTACCTATACACCACAGATAACTACAGTGGCATAAATGCGGTTCCGGACTTAGGGTATATACTATATGCGTAGGGTAATACAAATTTGGGTCACGCCTGCACTGTTTAATATAACTGAGTGGTTATGAATTTATGATATACCTACCTGTCGTCCACTGTCGATATTTCGTATTTAATTTACTTTAATAGTATATTATGTAATGGTGTCGTATTATTCCGGACCAACAAATGTTTATGAATGTGTCACATGCTGTTTTCATTAAGTATATATAGGTATGCCAATGGCAGCAGGTATATTTGGGCAAAAAAACATTAAGCGTTTACGAAATTTGAATGTGTACCTCAAATATACTTATCTTGAAGCGCTTAAGGAAATTGTAAACGTTTCAGTAATTTTTGAACCATCATGAACCGTTTTTATTCCAGAAGACAAATTATTTAAAACGAGTCATAACTTTTACATTTTCCATTCATACTTTAAATATTTATATTATCTATTAACATTTAATGCAAGTAAATATAGGCTCCAGCCATAAGTTTTTGATACTTAATACAACTTCAACGCTATAGTTGGCCACTTCTTTCATTTTCCTTTTTTTTTATTGAAGTTATGGCAACTTTATAGAAAGCCAAAGACATTTATCAAATGGAGACGACCTAGACGTTCATCTGACTGGATATTAAAACGTCTTGAAAACGACCTCATTTCCTGAATTGTTGCTCCCGTCTTATTACATTTTTAATATTTTGATCGGTGTTGAGAGTTTTTCAACCATTTCATAAGAATAATTTGATTTCATTTTCTTTGTATATTTTTATATTATTTGCATCTTCCTTAAAAATAAAAATATCTGCTATATATTTCTTTCATTACTTTGGGCTATTAATTTATGTTTTGTTCATTAAAAATATTTATATATTTTATTATGTGCAACGACTTTTATTGATTTCCTACAGAAAAAATTCAAACCTTAATAATAATATCATTATAATATACCTTATGTATAAATATTTTAAATTGTTTATCATTTTGCTTTCATAAAACTCAACAAACATTTAAATTAATGAGTTGTAATCACGACAAAGCCCAAATGTATTTCCCTCTTAAGAACGAATTATCATTTAAAGCATCTTCGCATTGTATTAAAGTGTCTCTACTTATAAAGCCTCCAGTTAATAGGTATTCGTGTCTAAATTTGTATTTTGACTATTGTAAAATACAATTCATTTTTCTCTCATAAGAATGGTAGGTACTACATATTTTTCTAGCCAAGCACCGATGTAGCTTTCCACTACAACTTCACTTTGAACGTTTCTGTATTTATTTGGCGTAAGTCGATAAAAATATATATATATATAGCCGTCTTTATATCAGTAAAAGTAAACAAAAAGATGGAACTCCATTACGATAATTTCACAATATGTACGTTTAAAGTGCAAAATGGGCCAAGAGAGACCTTTTATAGCCCTTAATTTACAATTATTAGATGAGTCTTCAGCCATAAATAGACGTATAAAGTAAATAGATAACCTATAGTTTTCACATAAAGCATTGTGTACATAGACGGTGTCCATAAACTGTATTCGAACATTTTGATGAAAAATATTTATGTTATATTTTTAATATCAAAAAATATTTGTTAACTGTCGTCCAACCTATAAGAAATGATTATAAACTGAATTGTATCGCCTTTAGGCAATATAAAATAAATTGCCAAATAGGTAGTATAAAATATTAAAGCATTATTATAAAAGACCAAGAGGGTTCTTTAATTTTCAGATAAAAATGATACAAGATTATTTTAAAAAGGCAATTATGACATTAATATGAAGTCATTAATTTCAATCATTCTAATAATACTCATTTTAATGTGGGAATTGACGAAAATCAATCATCTTCAGTGATTTTTAATTAATTCCATTTATTTATTATTTGACAATATATTTTTATAAACTAAAAACCACTCCACGTCAACGTGATTTGATAGGCTCGTACTTTAGAAAATTAACAATATTATATTAAAAATTTGTTGTAAATACGCCTCTTAATCTAAGAAAAAATCATTATAATTGAGTAAAAAAAAGGTTTTTAGATTTTAAATTTAAACTTCACTTATCTAAGTCATGACACAATGAGTTATGATCCCGTTGCGCTTAAACCGGTATAATTTTAAGAACATTCGTAGGTTTTTATTCTTCAAAACTATTGTTAAATTATTATTAAATTGTAACTATTTGCTAAAAAATATGAATAATATGCCAATGAGGGTCGATCCGCAGTTGACCCGCAACCGCAAGATTAAGACGCCGTGAAGACTGTCCTACCAGTGCCAGCGGAAATCCTGCAGAAATCTGTAATGGTGGCAAATCCGCATGGAAGAGGTCAAAAAGATTCGTTTGGAAGTGCATGGTGAGCGGTGCACTAAGATTTTGTTTTTTCCAGAGTTCTATAAAACTGGAATAATATTAGCAAAGTTCGACCCTCTCTCCTATCACCGCGGTGCACACCGTGGTCGTGGTTGTGTTACCAGTTACCGCCGTCAACCACCGGTCAATCTGCAGTTTTTGGCATAGGTACCATTAGCACAGCTGGTGACACAGCCCGGTCGAAAAGCGTTGTGTTCGGCGGACAGTTCCGAGGTCCGACTCTGTTCAAGTTCACCATGGTGCGCGTTCGACTGTCTGACGTTTTTCTCTCCCACGTTTGGACCGGTGTCACAGTCACACTTGCGGAATATCTGCTGCGGAATTTCCGCAATATTGAAATTCATATATATACATCGTTTTCCGCACGTGCACTTCGTGTACCGTGCCGCCATCGGCTACTCGCCGTGTGTTTTGTCCAGCGCCGCTCGGTTTTATCCCGACGTCCGTCTCTTTGTTAAGCCGCCGTTTTACACTTGTCAGATGACGCGTTTCGTTATTTTTTGTATATTAAAGGTGGCTTTACACTGTATCGTGTCGTCCATATGTTGTTTTCTTTTATCACGTTCTTGGTAGAATGGTATCTATAAGTTAACGAATGTATAGGAGGGTTTCCACTATACACGTACGCGTTCACGTGCATACAAATCATTTGCTGTGATTGGTTGGTTATGTTAAGTTACCACACGATTAACCACGATACCGTGTTGTTGGACATAGCTGAACATTTTTCGTGTACACGGCAAACGTGTATAGTGGAAACCCGCCTTAACCGTGTATCATGTTCATGTAACCTTATCATATTAACATGGTTTTTGGCGGCCCCATTATTTTGATAGAAGGTAGTTGATAGCAATTAAACCACTGTTACCGCACGACGACAAGTTGAACAATTTTCAACTTTCTGGTAACGCTTGTTAACATGGTATAATAATAAGGTAACCACAATGTTCAGCCAATCAAAACACTGTAATTTTAACACGACGTCCTAAATTATGGACGACACGATACATTGTAAAGGCACTTCGATCGAGACGGTTGCCTCGTGTGAATCCCCAAACCACGCGTACGGATGACGCGTCATGCCATATTAAGTCTTCGTTTCCGTTACGGTTGTGTTTCGTTAGGTCGTAGTTCTGACGAGTGTCAGACGACACGTCGCGTTCTTTACACGTTTAATTATTTGTCACCCGAGATAGGAGGTCGCGCACTTTACGTGTACCGCCGTGCCGCCGTCAGCTGCTCGCCGTGTGTTTTGTCCAGCGCCTTTCGGTCTTATCCCGACGTCCGTCACTATCACCCCGTTACATTCGCATACGCATGTTTTGTTAAGCCACGACTCACGAGATAGTCCGAGATGTGAGACGTGTGCCTCCCTGTCCAATAGCCATAACCAGTGTATATACCGCGGTTACAGTTTATGTTCGACGTGGTCGTCGCTGCAGGGGATGCAAATAAGAGAGTATCTCGCATTGACTTGTGCCTCACTTTGCTTATACCTATTAGACAGAAAATGAAAAGCAGTAAGTACCTATAAACTTTTATTTAGATTTGCATGTGTTCATAAAGTGATGTACTTATATGTGTTATAGAATTTTACATCCTTTTTAAATAAGTGAGTTGTAATCACATGTAAATTTTATTGTTTTAATATTAGATTAACTCAAAAATATATTTAATATTAAAATCTACACCATGATTGGTAACATACTAACATAAAATGTTAATAACTCGTATACAAAAATATGTAGCACTTAGAAAATGTGACGTTTAATAAATAATAATGTATTCCACAACAATAAATATGGTTTAATTTTTTTTTTTTAATTCAGATTATATTATTCCTTATCAAGTTATTTGTAGCATTAAGGTCCCCACACACTATAATAGTATAAATATTAATTATGTTTCGGGACTAATGTTAAGTTTAAACCAAATGTTTGAATTTTGTTGGACAAACTGCTTATTTGCTTCTTATCTTTATAAATTCTTGTACATACCATCTTATTTGTTATTTTCTTATAAATTTATAATATGAGTATTGAGTTTGTATTGAGAAAAACCTTAATTTTTATTACGGGAATCAGTAGAGAGTTAAATATCTATTGATGTACACCAAAAACTCGTTTTTGACAAAAATGTTGTTTCTGCTTAATGGCTTATGATGGCAAACCCACACTCACACATCGATAAAAAAAAAAAAAAACTTCGTTTCAATATTTCAGGTGTAATGTTTGATGTAATTGTGCAGTTAAAATTAACCTATCAGAAATAAAATGAATAATTCATAATTATTAACAATTGGTAATTAACCTGCAGTGTTAAGAATAGACAAATTTTATTATTTTTGAAGATTCACATTGGCTAATACTGGGAACCATGTTTTATAGTGTAAAGTTTATCAGAAATCGTAGGTAATATTATATTATATTCTTACAATGTCCGGTAAAGTGTTGGTTAACGCTAACCGACTGATAACAGATTTTATTACCTGCATAATTCGGCCGGTTAAGTGTCGGTTAATTTTAACCGGATATTGTAAAAACGGCCCTAAGGCAATAACAATTTATAAATATGAATTTACTACACTCACTGATTGAAACAACAATTGTTATTTTTTTTAGTGAAGACAATTTTTATACAAATAATATCTAATATCTATATAGTATAGAGTTGTTAAAAAATAAAGAAAGCTAGTATAATAAATAAAAATCGTAAAATGATAAATTACTGAACTTTATAACACTACCATTTAAAAATTGTATTTATTAACATAATATGTAAAATTACTTTTTTAATAAATATTAACCTTGTCAAATATTCTTGAAAAACCGTTTAATTAAACATTTATAAAACTATAGATTAAAAAATTATATGACGATTAAGATGTCTATGTAAAAAAAAGTCAAAATACATTTTGAAAAATCTTAGGTTTTTTGGGACTGATGACAATATTTCCTCATCGTCTTTTATGTTAAACATATTGCGTATTCTGCACAGCATACATTATATTACATCAAGTACAACACAGATTAACCTATTTGGTTAAATTGATCGAACTTAACGATAACGAACAAACTGTTATGTCATTTATATTCTATTGCATAAAAACATTAACATGAATAATATGTTACTAACGACATGAGTTTAATGTATCAACATAACTTTTAACTTATAAATTATAATACACACAAGCACATATACTATATATGTATCGATCACCGAATGTCTAAAATAAATTCACAAACACGGGATAGTTATACATAATTTCCATACACATCTATGAGTCGTCAAATAAAGTACTTTTATTTATAATCGATTAAAAACTTTAGTAACCTTAATATAAAATATTATATATTAATCCTGGAATACCTAAAAATATTTTTGATTAAATTATTGCACTTATATATATTTATATATAAGATGGTAAATCAAATCATTATATATTAGATTCTGAGTGGAGCGATTAATAATGTATTGATTTTACAAAGATGTGTGTTTTTTTTTTTAATTTTTTGTTTATTACACTTTTTTTGTATCTGTTATCACCGTTTGGGACAGAAATACTGCTTTGATTTTCTTCAACATTATCTTATTCGATAGGAAAGTGAATCTATTTGGTGTAATCATAAGGTCAACATTTTTAATTCTCAATAGTTTTCAAAAGCGCAGAATGTGATTTGTTTTGGTTTATTACAACTCTTCCATTAATATATTTTATTTTTAAACTTCCATTTTCTATCATTGATATTATTATTTTATGAAATGTTTTGTTATAATATAATGACAAACTTTACTTCAAGCAGAAACTACACAGCTGTAGACGAAATGTTTTACAATGTACACGAAGTATGTATATAATTAGTACTTACGCATTATAACTTTAATATTTAATTTATATCCATAATAATAACTTTCGAGCAATAATTTCGAGTAATGGTACCCACTATATGTATTAACCACGCCGTCGATGAGTTTCTAAATATCTCCTTGATATTGCTTTCTGTCATGAAAGTCATAGTCAATTGAAAGCGTTCTGTCATGTTGCCAAGTATTATGAATGTAGAAAAAAATGTCAAACTGTAAGGTCCTAAAAAATTACAATTACTAATTAAATTTTTTTTATTTCAGCGTAATTCAATTATAATACAATAATAACAATAATAATATTAAGGGCTGAAACGTATACTAACTGAGCTAAGCTCGTATCTGGTATACGGAAAAATAATAATATGGTGCATCACAAATTATGAAAATTAGTTTGAAAATTGTCAGGTTCTTCTGTATTTTATAAGCAACATATTATTATATAAATCAAACATCATGTTAAAAAAAAAAACTTGGTAAGGCTATTAGTTGTGTAGTTATACCTCATTATTGAGAAAGCCACTATTACAGTGGCCGCTATCCCATTACGGACCTTGTTAATAATGATAAATCATTGCATATGAAAAACGATACTTAACGAAAATGGCTAGTGCTGATGTATACATATAATATTAGGTATATTATATTCCTAAGGATATTCTATAATTGCCTATTCATGAACATTGAACACTAAATAATTTGAAAATTACATTTTACAAAAAAAAAAAAATGGAAGTATAATATTAGATGCTGAGTGCGCTGACTGTACTTGAGTAAAATATATAATTTTGCAGTAAGTACCTACAGCTTATGATAAACTTTGTTCTACATGTCTCAGAATTTTTACTTACAAATTAGTGTTGTATCATACTATCATAGATAAATTGAAATCATACTAAAAAAAGAAGAAAATTTAAAATTTATGTTTATAACACAAAAAAGACAAAATATTTTAAAAATTAAATCATTTATAGAAAATATTCGTATGTATAAATAATTAATGAAAAATTCAAGTTTCTACAGTTATTCATTTTTGAGTTCCAACAACAACAAAAAATTGATTTTGTGTAAAACTGATTCTGCTTTTTTCGTTACTTGTTTTTCTTAGAGGGGGAGTCATCAGATTATTTTTGAAGTATTGGA
This sequence comes from Macrosiphum euphorbiae, assembly GCA_949089665.1. Lineage (NCBI taxonomy): Eukaryota > Metazoa > Arthropoda > Insecta > Hemiptera > Aphididae > Macrosiphum > Macrosiphum euphorbiae. Next base: position 24,773,361 of record CARXXK010000004.1, on the reverse strand, counting down.
AATTTTTGATCTGTAACTTCAAAGAACCAACTAGATTATTTTTTTTTACGAAATACCATTTTTAATGATCCAAAAGGTAAAAAAAAAAACTAAAAAAAAAAATTCACACATCATTGAAAAACCATACATTCATCGCTCCACTCAGAATCTAAAATACAAAACAAAATAACAAAATTTAATTTTTTTTAATTCGAGTTGTGAATGTATTTTATTTAAGACAACTCGAACAATTAGCTGTATTAAAGAAATTCAACCGAAGTGTGCTCCGTAGTCTATTCTTACCAGTTGTACGTGCCAGTATTTTGTGTTGGTCTTTGCAATATTTTTGTGGATACATTTATTGGGTTAATTCAACTTTACATATAGATATACATTGGTTACTGGTTACAGTATTCTTATTGGAACTATTTATCATTGTTATATATGTATAGGCACATAATATAAAAAATCCCGGGATCCGGGATAATGAACATCCGAACGTGGAACAAAAATGTCTATATTTTATTTTCGTTTGTTTGTTTCGTTTCTAATAACACTATAGCTGAATTGAAAAATATCATTAGATTAAATTATGATTTACAAATGTTTAACGATATGTATCGTAGAACCAAATTTTATGCTAACACGTTGCTGAGTCTGATTCTATACCATTCCTGTTTCTGTGTTTTTAATTTTGTAAAATAAAATCTTTCTAAAAAATATTATTTCAACTCGCTTATTATACGAAACATTTAGCAAACCGGTCTACATCATTAAAGAGCTGCATTTTCCTTATTCCATGTAGATTATCTTATTTTATAGACTTTACTATACTTACTTTTTAATATATTATGTTAAGCTTTTTATATTTATTTAAATTTAATCGATTTTTATTTTAAACAAGTTTCATAGTCCATGTCTTATTCTGGATATAGATTTATTTAACCTAATGTTCAATTTATTTATATTTCACTAGTGATTTTTAAATTGTTTATAATATAATTACAATACATTTGTCCTTTAATTGAGAAACATCAATAACATTATTATAATGCTACCTATACTAATATAATATGCCATGAAGTATGAACCTCGTTATTATTTTGGCCTGAGTGGTTTAATTTTGTAAAAAATGTGTACTGATCATTATAATGATTATGGAATTCATGATTATTTGTGTCATCACAAACAAATATATTATATTGACTTAGGATTTAGGAAACTATATGACAAAAAAAAACCGCACAAAAGTGCATAAATAATACGTGGACAATGTAGATAATTTTTTAGATTATTTAATTAAATAATTAATTTTCTATGTTCAAATATATAAAAATAAACTACATATTTTATTGAATAGGTAATAGGTATACTATTATTGTATCATCAAAAAGTATAGTAAAGTATTATTTTAATTATAAAAGCCACCGTAGCCACTATATCATGTAGTTAATAAATTAATTTTTATCATTTGTCACTGACAGGATACCGATAAGAGAGTTGTGTGAGTTCCCCGAACGCTTTATGTAATTAAAGATAAACTTCATCTAAGATTATTATATTTTCCGATAAAAAATGTTCAACTCCCATGTGCCACAAAAGTTCCAAAAATCGTAAAAGATATTCTAGCATTGCAAAAACTAGAGAAAAAAATTTAGTGCCCCCCCCCCCACACAAAAAAAAATTCTGGCTACGGCACTGTAATAATTAATAACATAAACAGCCTCTGATTGGTTAAGTATTAATTTGCTTAAATTTGAGTGAAGTAATAAATGTATTGTTTTTCCAATGATAAGTACTTTTATTAAAAAACACAATGTATTTGTCTATCATAATGTGATCACTAATTGGGAAACTAAAAATATTTCAATATTAATTCAACTTTGAATGGTATAAGATGGTAGGAAATTGGATCTAGTTAATACTTGGCGAAAAATTATCACTATTTTTAAAAATAATCGTGTATAGGCAATAACGAAAAATACGAAAAAACAGGAAAACTTACACAAAGTAGTTTAAAAATTAATAATCCTAGGGACTCGAAACTTTTTGCCATAGTGTATATTATTATTTTCGATAGGTACGAAATTAAATTTTCAAAATATTTTGACTTATTTTAGGCTATTTAATTAAAACGCTAACCTATTGATTCACACTTTTCTACGATAGATACTGACTTATAAATTAATTTAACTTATAACACTATATGATATAATATTATAATATAATAGATGGGGGATTTTTTTGCAAGAATAAGTCCACCATAATACTATACTACTAAATATATAAACAAATAAATTATCTGGTGTTTTATTATGAAAATTATGGTCTTTATTCGACATATTGGACTATTGTAGTACTTTGAAATCCTCAAAAATGTTATATAAAATTTAAAAAAATTTAATGTAAAACTAGAAATTTTCTTTCTAGATATTCTGCACTAAGAACATGAAACATTACTAAATTGTGTTTAGAATAAAAAATAAGGTAATTCGTATTTAAAATAATTGTAAATTTTCTAATCATAACTAATTAATGTTGTTAGTTCAATTAGCTAGGTATTGCTCCGAATTAAGCGAATTAATGGCAAATCAAAAAATTGGACTTTTCAAGAGGATTTGTCAAACGAATAACTCTTGAAAAAATACCTAATTAATTCTATTGAATTGGACAAAATCAAAAAAAAACATTCTTAAATCTTTCTCCTTGTTACGTTATTACTTGAGTTTTAAGAAAATAAATAAAACGTTCTTTCGAATATCCTCAAATCTCATGAAGAACAGTTTGTCACCCTGCTATTTAATTTCAGAAAATAATAATAAAAAAAAGCAAATTGCACTGAACCGAGCCTCAAAATGCAAATTTAAATAGGTACTTGTTCTACACATCTCACGTGATTGTTGTTTAAATATAAAACAGTATAGTTTCGAATTGCGATGGGATCAGCTATTAAGTCACCCCTACTATACCCGGAAACCTCGACACCCGTTTTCCCAAACAAAGAGAGCGGGACAGTGATTACGGTGTTGGGGACACTCACCAAGCTTTTCTAGACTTCAAGTCCGGATTCAGTTTGATAGAAATTAACTTTGGATAGGTCATTTTGGTGGGCGTGTTCAAAGTCATTTTACATTATAAAAACAATTTCCTAGTATAAGTTTAGTACACTTAGGGTTCTGTTTATAAATGCAGCCATTATTAACAGCGTTAAAACAATAATTATGTTTAATGACTCGGGACGAAACTATTCTTATAGGTCGAAAATAATAAATACAAAAAAAGGTGGGTAAGTGGATGTCGCTCTGATGTACAGTAGGTTATAAGTGGGTCACTGTATAATGGATGCTATTAAATTTGAATTCAATAATACAATATCATTGTATAAGAAAAACGATTCTGAGCGAAGACTAGGTTTAAGACAAATTATATACATATCTATGGTATTAAAAAAAATTGACCTATAATAAATTCCAAATTAATCATATCACATTATCACAATATCCATTAGGTACTGATAACATGTTATACATCAACATCAATAACAAACCCTGATACTATTTTAGATATATAATAGGTTTTTTAATATGTAATTTCGTCCAAATTTGAACATAAAATGACTGTAAAAATAAACTATGATTGTATATTTTTTAGATTTTTCTTTAAGAGAATTAACTACTTATGTGGAATCTTGTTTTTAATTTTCAATCCTTAGCTATAAAAACTGAACATTTTATAATTTATTAATTACGATGATTAATAATTATCCAGATTTTGAAAAATTCTGTCAAAATTCGATGTTTAAATGCTTATAAAAAAAAATTATGCCTATGTATTTTTAATATTTTTCAAGTGATATTGTAACAATATATCAGGAGCGTTGTATTAAATTTTTACACTTTTTGGCCAACAGATAAAACTTTATTGATATTCATAGAAAAAAAAAACTAAAAAAAAAATTGAAAGCTGTAAATGTCCGTAAACAGCTCAAAAGAGTCAAAATATTTTCAAAATCGTATGGTGTATAGAAAATGCTAATATAAACATTCAGTGAAATTTTCATGTATCTATAGTTATTCGTTTATGAATAACAACTAAATAAGGAAATCGCTACATGAGAAATCGAGTGAACATCCAATGTTGTAAAAATTTGAATTTCAAACGCTCATAAAAATTTAATTTGACTGTCCGGTAGAGATATTTTTATTGATAAAGGTAGACAAACTATGAGTAATCTTGTATTACATTTTCAAATCTTAGATTTAAAATAAAAATTTTACGAATTCTTAACTCAAAATAATATACTAATTTTCGTGATTTTTCCATATTTTGTCAATTTTTGAACTTTAAATGCTTATAAAAAAAAACTATGACTAACGATATTTTTCATCTGTCTTTGAAAAAATTTACTAGGAGCCTTTTATTGAATTTTCAAGTTTTTTTAACCAACAAATAAAATTTTATTGATATTTCTAGAAAAAAAACTAAAAAAAAAATGAAAAATGAAAATGTCCCTAAACAGTTCAAAATAAATCAAAATATTTTTAAAATGTTATCGTGTATAGAAAATGCAAATATAAACAACCAGTGAAAACTTCATGTATCTACGGTCAATTGTTTTAAAATTACACCAAAAACCAAATTCAATTTTCTGAAAAATTGATTTTGCGTAAAAATTCCCGTTTTTCCTTAATTTTTCTTTTATTTTTCTTGGCGCTTTTGAAAAGTACTGGGAATTTTACATTTTGACCTCCCCAATGCACCAACGATATTCACTTTCCAATCGAACAAGATACTGAAGTTGAAAATCGAAGAATTATTTCGACTACTTATCGTGTACACAGACACACAAAAAAAGAAACAAAGAAATTAAACAATATTACCACACATTAAAGAATTCAAACGAACATGTCCAGATTCTTAAACAGATAACACAAAACAACAAAAAAAATTAGAAAATAAACAATAGGACAACACGTTAAAGAATTCAAACTAAAATGTCCAGATTCTTAAATAGATACACTATTTAAAATAATTAGTGCAGGTTATCAATGTTCACATCTTAACAAAAATTTAACTAGAGTTAAATAACTAAAAAAAAAAAATTGAAGGGGGATGTTAGCACCAGCAGGCAAATGCGTTTTAGAAAACAAAAAAAAAATTAGAAATTTAACAATAGGCCCACACAGTAAAGAGGCAAACTATAAAATGTCCAGAATTGTAAACAGGAAAAAACCATTCAAAATGATAAGATCAATAAAGAAAGATGATTCATAGGGTCAATTCAGATTATCAACGTTCAAGTCTAAATAAAAAATTTAACTAGAGTTAAATAACTAAAAAAAAAAAATTGAAGGGGTGTGTTGGCGCCCGAAGACAAATGCGTTTTAGAAAACAAAAAAAAAAAAATTGAAGAAATTAAACAATAGGACCACACATGAAAGAATTCAAACTAAAGTGTCCTGTGTCCAGAAACTTAACAGAAACAACTAGATTCTTAAACAGATAACACAAAACCAAAAAAAAAAAAAATAGAAGAAATTTAATAAGAGGACCACACATTAAAGAGTCAAATTATAAAATGTCCAGAATCCTAAACAGATAACACAAAACAAAAAAACAAAATTAGAATAAATTAAACAATAGGACCACACATTAAAGAATTCAAACTAAAATGTCCAGAAACATGACAGAAAAAACTATTCAAAATGATAAGATCAATAAAGAAAGATGATTCATAGGGCCAATGCAGGTTATCAGCGTTCAAGTGTAAACAAAATATTTAACTAAAGTTAAATAACTAAAAAAAAAATTGAAGGGGGACGTTGGCGCCCGCAGGCAATTGCATTTTAGAAAACAAAAAAAAAAAAAATTAGAAATTAAACAATAGGACCACACATTAAGGAATTCAAACTAAAATGTCCAGATTCTTAAGTAGATACACTATTTAAAATAATTAGTGCAGATTATCAACGTTCAAGTGTAAACAAAATATTTAACTAAAGTTAAATAACTAAAAAAAAAAATTGAGGGGGGGCGTTGGCGCCCGCAGGCAATAGCATTTTAGAAAACAAAAAAAAAAAAAATTAGAAATTAAACAATAGGACCACACATTAAAGAATTCAAACTAAAATGTCCAGAAACTTAACAGAAAAAACCATTTAAAATGATAAGATCAATAAAGAAAGATGATTCATAGGGCCAATGCAGGTTATCAACGTTCAAGTGTTAACAAAATATTTAACTAAAGTTAAATAACTAAAAAAAAAAATTGAAGGGGGACGTTGGCGCCCGCAGGCAATTGCATTTTAGAAAACAAAAAAAAAAAAATTAGAAATTAAACAATAGGACCACACATTAAAGAATTCAAACTAAAATGTCCAGATTCTTAAATAGATACACTATTTAAAATAATTAGTGCAGATTATCAACGTTCAAGTGTAAACAAAATATTTAACTAAAGTTAAATAACTAAAAAAAAAATTGAAGGGGGACGTTGGCGCCCGCAGGCAATTGCATTTTAGAAAACAAAAAAAAAAAAAAATTAGAAATTAAACAATAGGACCACACATCAAAGAATTCAAACTAAAATGTCCAGATTCTTAAATAGATACACTATTTAAAATAATTAGTGCAGATTATCAACGTTCAAGTGTAAACAAAATATTTAACTAAAGTTAAATAACTAAAAAAAAAAATTGAAGGGGGACGTTGGCGCCCGCAGGCAATTGCATTTTAGAAAACAAAAAAAAAAAAAAATAGAAATTAAACAATAGGACCACACATTAAAGAATTCAAACTAAAATGTCCAGAAACTTAAGAGAAAAAACTATTCAAAATGATAAGATCAATAAAGAAAGATGATTCATAGGGCCAATGCAGGTTATCAACGTTCAAGTGTTAACAAAATATTTAACTTAAGTTAAATAACTAAAAAAAAAAATTGAAGGGGGACGTTGGCGCCCGCAGGCAATTGCATTTTAGAAAACAAAAAAAAAAAAAATTAGAAATTAAACAATAGGACTACACATGAAAGAGTTCAAACTAAAGTGTCCTGTGTCCAGAAACTTAACAGAAACAACTAGATTCTTAAACAGATAACACAAAACAAAAAAACAAATTTAGAAGAAATTAAACAATAGGACCACACATTAAAGAATTCAAACGAAAATGTCCAGATTTTGCTGAAGACCTCATTGCCATAAAACCAAATAATCAGCAATTGAATGATTTTTGTAATTTTTTCGAAAGAAATTATGTTTTAGCAAATTCTAAATTTCCACCGTCATTATGGGCTGAATTTTCTAACTCATTGCAGCGCACTACTAATTCATGCGAGTCATTCCATTCGAAATTAAACAGTATGTTTTACTCTGCGTATCCAAATATATTTTAATTTGTAGAAATCTTGAAAAATGTACAAACCGATGTTTATGTCAAAATTCGTAGCTCAAATGTAACAAAAAAACGACGGGAGGTATTAGAAAAAGAAGATTATATTAATGACATTATGCATCAATTTCAAAATAAAATGTTAACTCGTTTGGAATTTATTGAAAAGTTGGCGTACAAAAATTTGCCAGTTGGGTTTTAGTTTGAATACAAAACTCACACTTTTTTATTTATATTTTATATTTTTTTTTTATTTTTATAATATTTTGACTGTAATTTTAAATTAAATTTTTTGCTACTCATATAAAATATTTAAATATAATCGTTTTTACGAGATACCTAATAATTTTATTGTATTATCACTTGAATTAATATTGTTTTAATAAGTTGTATTCGAAGAGTAAATGTATTCTTTAATTCGCGCAACTCTGCTCTGTCACAAAAAAACCGCGCACGCAACTCAACCCTGTTATGAAAAAACCGCGCACGCAACTCAACCCTGTTATGAAAAAACCACGCACGCAATTCGACCCAGAAAACGATTTTCGCACGCAACTCGGAACCGCCGGATAAAATATGGTGCGAGTGGCTATAGAAGTTAGAGACTGAAGAAAAGATGGATAGACAGAATACCGATCATATGGAGGTGTGGTATGATAGTGGTTGAACCTGAATAGTTGTGAGAGAAGGGTTAAGAAAAAGTGTGAAGGTAGAATAGTTATGTTAACAATGCCGAATACGTAGTAAAGGATCTTGAATTGCAAAGGTCACTTGCCTCTTTGGCTGAAACTACCGTTATGAGTTGATATAGGTTTACAATCTTGACTTATGGGATAGAATAAAAAAGATCGGTTGCCGGTTAGGATGTCAGCGCCATAGATAACAACTAGATAGCTGTCTCCTTTTTGTCATCGAGGTTGACCCCCCATTTACAAAGCAGGCAATGTTTACAAAATAGTATTATCATAGTATATATGTATATAAATAAAATGTAAACATTGCCTGCTTTATAAATGGCAGCTGATTTCAACATTGGTCACAACTGTAATATAAAGACGGCTATCTAGTTGTTGTATATCTATGGCGATGACATCCTAACCGGGAATTCGGGGGAGGGGGGGGGTTAAAGGAGCAGTTGCTCCAGGTGGCAGGGACGGCCAAATAATTAAGAGTGGCAAAAAAGGTCGTTTGTAATATAATAAAAATAAAATATTTTGTAAAATAAATATTAATTTTTTTTTTTTACGAATTTGCGATGTCAATTTTCGGAATATCTAAAATCGTAATGGAATCTAATATTAGAACTATTAGGTCTACTTATTTTAAGAGAACGCTGTTTGTGGACCTTGTTTTGGTAAAAACCTAGTACTTACGTAATAATTGAATTATTTTTAATATTATCACTATTTATCACTACATAATATATTGACATGATATAGCCGCCGGGGCACCGAACTGCCAGAATTATAAGATATTGCCACCTACCATTATATTGCAGTACTGACTACTGAGACTATGTAGCTTGTTATTCGATTATAATATCTATTATATTTCCTATCTATTTGTATCTTTACTATTTATTTATACAAGAAATAACGAAAGTTTTGAGCTTGGTCAATTTTTTGGATAATGTTAGTGTTATATAATATTTAAAATTTTAGACATAGTACCTATACCTATTTCCTTAGTCGTTTATCATTACAATAATTCATAGGTATAGGTATAGAATATACCATATAAGATACATGAGTTTGAAATTAATAATGAAACGTAGACATATTGTGTATGTAATAATTTATTAATTTGTATAAATTGTATCTGGTTCATGTGTTTAAATATATTGTAAAATACAATACCTGCCTAAGTGTAGCATGAGTAGATAAGCATATAGTTTTTTTGTAAATATATTGTATAATGTTTTTTAGAGCGTAGCGATAAATTTTTTTTTGGTTATTTAGTTGTAAAAAAAAGGCGTATTCTGAATTATTGGCGTCATATTTATGTTTGCTTCCCCATAAATTGTCCCTTGATACAGCCTTGTGACACTAACTCGTGTAAACAATTTGAAGCACATATAAGCGATCAACGAGTCCTTGACGTTTTTATTGATACATACCAATTCGCATAGATAAATATGAGACATTTCTCTTCTCGCATCTATCAGAGTCAGAGACTTGTCATTAATATGTGCTCAAAATTATCGGGATGTGGTGGACCCATTCATAGTATATGATTCAAAGTTGACACAATAAGACTGTGATCACAACTTGGAAGTATGATTGGATGTAGATTGTAAAAGTAATAAGTAGCTATTAATGATTTAACTCTTTGAGGGGCGAAAATTTCCTTTGGAAAAAAAGCCCATGTGGGCAATATGTCTCTTTACCATAACATTTAGTACGTATATCAAAATATTGATAATGATAATAAATGATGAAAAACGCGGGAAATAATACCAGACCAGCGGTAGTGATATTGTTTGATGCATGTATTAGATGATAATAAGGTGGTTGGTATGCTGACCATTATTAAAAAAATATTAAAAATAATTTTAAAAGTGGTTAAAATAGTAACCACCGCACCTGAACGGTAAAAAAAAAGTGGTTAGCATACTAACCACGGCCCCTAAAAGAGTTAATACATATTTAATTAATGATTTATCAGCATGTATTCTCCCGTCTTGCAAGTAGGTATCAATTTCAGCGGATCTTAATTAAATTTTTAAATGTAATCTTTAATCTTTGTTAGTTTTAATATTAGAGTGATTAATATTTTTTAAAACTATTGATGCCTATAATGATAACTACTGAACGGGCTACTGAATGAAAAAGTGATATCTTTCACACTTGTAAGACACACTTGTAGGCAACACATGCAGATGAAAGGTTTTTTTTTTAAAAAACAATTTTAATGATTTTTTTTAGCTTCATGTTTTTTAAAAATACTCGGATAATGTCGAGCTTTGAAGCAACTTTAGAACGTATTCAATTAATTTTATTTTGTACTTATTAGTTATTGAAACATGATATGGAGAGTACCTAGTCCTTTTGGTCATCCAGTGTCCACAAATATTTCAATTCATAATATTAAATCCCAGCCCTGTCCCCTATACTCTGATTTTAAAAGCCCATTCCACCTTCATATTCTCTATGCAAAAAGTAAATTTAAGAAATATTTGTAAATCAAGGCACAGTCTCTCTTTTGTATAAATATTTGTGATTTCATTAATGTTCAGTATTGTGTATAGTTAGATTGGGAAAACATAAGACAATACCATTTAGACAAGACTGTGACTAACACAATCATGCTTTTACAAAAGTTTATGATGTAGGTACCTTCTATTTTTTGAATTAATCTTCTTTTTTTTCTGGTACTTTATTGGTGGACGGCACTTTAACTACGGTTCCTCGACCTACAGAGACAACTTTGAGGCATTTTCTTTTAGGAAATTAATTAAATCCTCAATCATAACTCTTAATTTAAGAGTTTGTAACTAATACAATCATAATATAATATGAGTATAGTACATTTCGTATTTTTTTTTTATAATTTACTGTTATATTAATTTTGTATTTCTAATGTAATATGTGCTGATATTTATGGACAGCGCTTGCACCATGGCCCCTCGATATAGTAATGAGGCGACCAGGCCCATCTCTTTTAGATAAATTATTAAATACCAACTCAATCAAGTCTTCCAATTTATACAATCATAATATAATATGAGTACCTATAGTACATTTCGTAATATTTTTTTATAATTTACTGTTTTATTAATTTTGTATTTCTAATGTAATATGTGCTGATATATTTTATGGACAGCTCTTGCACCATGGCCCCTCGATATAGTAATGAGGCGACCAGGCCCATCTCTTTTAGATAAATTATTAAATACCAACTCAATCAAGTCTTCCAATTTACATTTTACATTTATATTATGTAGATAATTTGGGATAATTTGAAGAAAAATTTGAAATTAAAGAGAGACTGTGTGAAGTAACAAAATATGTGGTGTGACTTGTACATTTGAACACTTGTTATAATGTATTATATTAAACTTTAGTTAATTTTTAATAATGTACTATAATAAACATTTGAACAATTATTACAATAAAAGTATTTTATAGAGAAACCTGGGTAAGACGAGGAATAGAGGTAGGATGGGACATCGTTGTATCTCAAAAACTATTGATTGTTGGGAAAATTTTTTTTTACAAAAAATGTGCTATGCTGGTCACACTTTAATAATATTATTTGATGTCAACAAATAATTAAAGTGATACGGTGCACGTGCGTATTCAATATAACGGCCATAGGCGATGTAAAATTTTGCAGAATAATGGACATCACATAATCTGGGACATCACTATTATTACAACACCGTTGCCAATATGCTTAAAATGTTTTTATATTTTAGGTTCATTCGTTAGAAAACTAAATAGGTACCTACCTACCAAGTGTATAATAAAGAATTTTTTTTTGGTATACCAATTTTAATTATTATTTATTAATTTAAACAGTTTTTAATAAACGCGTTTTCATTCAGTATTTTTTCGAATTTTAAGTGCATATTTTTGAATACTTCAGTGCATATTTTAAATCATATATTTTGCTTGTTTTTAGTGCATACATGTGTAATATATAACACTTTTTTTAATGAATTAAATTCACAGCCCTGCTAATTACTTTTACTTCCAATCATACCTACCACAGTTAATGTTAAATGTTAAATTGTCAACAATCAACTGCTTCTTCAACTTGATAACACTTATAAGGGATGTCAGATTTTTAGCGCACCATTTATTTCTCTCTCTGACCCACGCACAATCATATTTACGTTTAACAGAATCAACCAGAGCCGGTTCAAGGACTTAATTTCGTACAGGCATAAATATATATTTATAAGTAATTTATAGTTGATAGGCCAACCTAAACTCCCAAACACAAATATTTTTTTTGCTTTACTGTTCAAAATTGAATACCAAAAAAATTTAGATTTTCTTTACTTTTTTAAAAAAATAGAATTTTTTATGTTGAATATATTATATAAAATTGTAAAAAATCGTAAAAAATCGTATAATATTATATTATTAAATTATTCTTGTATATAATTTAAATATTATTAAAAACGAAAATTAGTTACTTATATGATTAGTGACTATATAACGAAAACTGATAAGTTTAAAAATGTTAATGAACTATTTTATTTTTCGGCTAATAATGATCGCCTTACCCGTACGCTAGAAATCACTGGGTTAGTGTTGTTACTTTTAATATTAGATTGAATTAACCTATTATCAAACTTGAATATTTTAACCCTTTCACTGTTGAATTAATATTTTCCTGGGATAACATTTTAGTTTTCATTTATTTTTTTCGTATTGCATATATTGTTATACTTTAAGTATTAATAATGAATATATAGATATTTTTATTTTTTAGTAGATTAATTATAATTTTTTTTTTCTTTAGATTTGTCTAATCGTTCATAATCATTTTTAAATTGTAATTATTTAGACGATCATTAGTCATAACTTATATAATAATTAAAATATCATCAAGTAACCAACGTAACGACGTATGTAATTTTCTTAACTTAATATTTTTAATCTAACATTAAAAGTAACAACTTCGTTTTGGTTCTGTTATTCGTACATTAGGTATGCTACGTGTGGATCAAAGATGGAAAGCAAATAATGCGCTGACTATAGATATACAGGTCCGTATTAAGGGACAATGTATGGGGGAGCAAACATAAATATAATCGAATAACAAGCTACATAGTCTCAGTACTCAGTAGTCAGTACTGCAATATAATGGTAGGTGGCAATATCGTATAATGGACACATACTAGTTGCGGACGAATTATTCAGGTTAGGAATTATAATATAACAATTGCGGACACGAGCTTCGTTGTCATAATCATAGGCGCACATAGGGGGGTGCTTGGGGGTGCTTAGCACCCCCAAGCTTCAAACTAGCACCCTCAGTTTATTTCAGTATTTCACCAATCATTTATAAACTATCGTGGTTTATTGGTTCGGAATTTTTCTTTTCATTACAAATATTGACAACTGTTTACGAATTCACGAATTCTTTTTTTTTTTTTTTTTCCTGTCATCATCTTTTAGGACAGTAAAAGTGCTTGGATTTTCTTCAACAGTATCTTTTCTGATAGGAAAGTGAATCTAGTTGGTACTTTGGGGGTCAAAAGCATCGTGAAAAACAAAAGAAAAATTAAGGAAAAACGGGAATTTTTACGCAAAATCTGTTTTCGAGAAAATTAATTTTGGTTTTTGGTGTAACATTAAAACAAATGACCATAGATATATGAAATTTTCACTGGTTATTTATATTTCCATTTTCTATATATGATAAAATTTTCTAAATATTTTGAGTTATTTTGAGCTTTTTACGGACATTTTTAGTTTCCATTTTTTTAATTTTTTTTTCTATAAGTATCAATAAAATTTTATTTGTTGGGTATAAAAGCTTAAACATTTAATAGAAGGCTCCTAATATATTGTTTCAAAGACAGATGAAAAATATTAAAAATCCTTAGTCACAGTTTTTTGTTATAAGCATTGAAATTCCAAATATTGACAAAATACGTGAAAATGACGAAAATTTGCAAATTATTTCGAGTTAGAAATTTTTAAAAATTTTTCTTTTTAAATCTAAGATATGAAAATGTAATGCAAGATTCCTCATAAGTTTGTCTACCTTTATCAAAAAAAAAATGTCTACAAGAATCTCAAATTAAATTTTTATGAACGTTTGAAATTCATATTTTTACAACATTTGATATTCACTCGATTTCTCATGTAACGATTTTCTAATTTTGTTGTAATTAAAAAACGAATGACTGTAGATACCAAGTAGATACTTGAAAATTTTACTAAATTTTTATATTAGCATTTCCTATACACCATATAGTTTTGAAAATATTTTGATTCTTTTTGAGCTATTTACGGACATTTTCAGTTTTCAATTTTTTAAATTTTTTTTTGTATTCATATCAATAAAATTTTATTTGGATGGTAAAAAAGCTTGAAAATTTAATGCAAAGCTCATGATATATTGTTAAAATAACACTTGAAAAATATCAAAAATACATAGGCACAATTTTTTTTATTATTATTTAAAATTCAAATTTTAACAAAATTCATCACATTTAAAATTTAATAATAATTTTATAGTTTAAAATTTATAAAATGTTTAACTTTTATAGCTAATGAAATTATATAAATTATCCCAGCACCCCCAAATTTCACACCCAATGTGCGCCTATGGTCATAATACTAATTGCGTACAGAGCTTTTTTTAATAAAAACTACGTTAGTTGTGGACACAAATATTTCCCTTCACCACTTTTTCAGAACTTATGACAATAGCTAAAAAAAATTAGTAGGTGGGGTTAAAAATATTCGTGTCTTGCAAAAGAGCAATCGTTATTTTTAAAATGTTGTTGAATTATAGATTGTTTTAATTTTGTGGAAAAAATTGTTTATAAAATATTTATAGATTATCGTCATTATTAATTATCGTCATAGTTTTTAAAACAGCCTGTATATATGATATTCTACTGATTTCACCACTTGAATATTGGAACATTATCTGCAATAAAATTAGTATCTTATATTTGTGTCCGCAATTCGTATGTTACCTTTTTAGATTTCGTCCGCAACTCACATGGTTTTTGTCACTTTGTCCGCAATTCGGAAACACCGCGTATAATTCTGGCAGTTCGGTGCCCCGGCGGCTATTATATTACAAACGACATTTTTTTGCCACTCTTAATTATTTGGCCGTCCCTGCCGCCTGGAGCAACTGCTCCTTTTGCCCCCCCCCCACCCTCCCCCGAATTCCCGGTCGGGATGTCATCGCCATAGATATATACAACAACTAGATAGCCGTCTTTATATTACAGTTGTGACCAATGTTGAAATCGGCCGCCATTTATAAAGCAGGCAATGTTTACATTTATTTATATACATATATACTATGATAATATTATTTTGTAAACATTGCCTGCTTTGTAAATGGGGGGTCGACTTCGATGACAAAAAGGAGACGGCTATCTAGTTGTTGTATATATCTATGGCTCTGACATCCCAACCGGCAACCGATCTTTTTTATTCAATCCCATAAGTCAAGGTTGTAAACCTATATCAACTGATAACGGTAGTTTCAGCCAAAGAGTCAAGTGACCTTTGCAATTCAAGATCCTTTACTACGCATTCGGCATTGTTAACATAACTATTCTACCTTCACACTTTTTCTTCCCCCTTCTCTCACAACTATTCAGGTTCAACCACTCTCATCCCACACCTCCATATGATCGGTATTCTGTCTATCCATCTTTTCTTCAGTCTCTAACTTCGATAGCCACTCTCACTATATTTTATCAAACAGTCACGGAGCCACCTAAACCTGTTCTCTCTTGTTTTCACTACAATATATGCCACAACACAACACTACACAACCTTTAAAATAAATTAATAAATTTCCTATTCTATCCTCCTTTGTACCTCAACACCTAACTTAATATTCTCATATCTGCTACACGCACTTCGCTAACCTAACCTAAAATTACATTTCTTTTTCGCATTTCCCTTACATATAAGCAGGGGCGGATTGGCCTATCGGGAAATCGGGAATCTTCCCGATGGGCCGGTTCTTGTGAGGGCCTGCAGGGCCGCTATAATTATTACAATATAATTACAAAAAAAAATTAAATTTTTATAAATTAAGCATAAAATATATTAAAAATCAAATACCTACGAAGGTATTATTTTTAATATCTTAAACTATTGCAATTCATAGTAGGAATTTTGGTATTTACACTATTATCCCTCCAATTCATGCTAATGTATTATTTAGAAATCTGTGGTATTGGTATTTTAGTATTTATATTTTATACTCTATGGTAGAATTTAGTTACGTGATAACATTGATAACCTTATCTTATCATTATTTGTATTTTTTTTTGATTTTGAACTTTTTACACAAACGAGTTACTGTACTTACAGAAGTGTCTTTAGTGTACAAATTCAATTGAACTGTGCAATTTAAATTATGTGTGATGCTGGTGAAAAACGAAAGTAGGGTGGAGCTGAAAAGGTACGAGAAAAAAAGAAAAAACGGTTAATGGAACCTATTTACCTGGAAAATTGTTTTAAATTTTCAATCCTTATAGATATACATGTTCAACATTTTATAAATTTTTAACAACAAAATAATTATTAAATTTTGATAAATCTTGTCAAAATTCGAGCTTTAATTGCTTATAAAAAAAATGTATGGCTATGTATATTTAATATTTTTCAACTGATATTGTAACAATATATCAGGAGCCTTGTATTCAATTTTCAGGCTTTTTGGCTCAACAAATACAATTTTATTGGTATTTATAGAAAAAAAAAACTAAACAAATTAAAATTTGAAATGGTCCGTTAAAACATCAAAAAGAGATAATTATTTTCAAAATTGTATGGTGTATACAAAATGCTAATATAAATATTCAGTGAAATTTTCAAGTATCTACATTTTACAGTCATTTGTTTTTTAATCACAACAAAATAAGAAAATCATTACATGAGAAATCGAGTAAATATCAAATGTTGTAAAAATTTGAATTTCAGAAGGTCATAAAAATGTAATTTGACTTTCTTGTTGACATTTTTTTTTTTTGATAAAGGTAGACAAACTTATGAGGAATTTTGTATTAAAAATGTGTTTTAAAATTTGTTTACGAATTTATAACTCAAAATAATTTGCAAACTTTCGTCATTTTTACGTATTTTGTCAATATTTGAACTTTAAATGCTTATAGAAAAAAATTGTGACTGGATTTTTAATTTTTTTCATCTGCCTCTGAAACAATATAATAGGAGCTTTTTATTACATTTTCAAGCTTTTTAACCAACAAATAAAATTTTATTGATATTTATAGAAAAAAAAACTGAAAATGTCAGTAAACAGCTCAAAATAAGTCAAAATGTTATGGTGTATAGAAAATACTAATATAAACATTCGGTCAAAATTTCGTGTACCTATATAATCATATTTATTTTGGAGTTGCTTCAAAAACCAAAATCGATTTTCTCGAAAACAGATTTTGCGTAAAAATTTCCCGATTTACTTAATTTTTCTTTTGTTTTTCACGGCACTTTTGAAAACCACCAGGACATTTTTATTTTTGACCCCCCAAAGTACCAACTAGATTAACTTTCCTATCAGAAAAGTGAATCTAGATGAAGAAAATCAAAGTATTTACTATTTTTACTGTCCTAAAATTTGATGACAGACGCAAAAAAAAAAAACTTAAATTAAAATTAAAAAATTAAAAAAAACACATCATTGTAAAATCAATACATTCATCACTTCGCTCAGAATCTAAAATGTAATAAGATCAAACTTCAAGTTCGAGTTAGAACAGTCTGAACAGGTTAACCTTATCTGACTAACCCTAAACTGTTATAACTTTAATTATAGGTACCTACCTATTATATATTTTACTAATTTATTTGTGAAACTAAACAAATTTTGAAATGTGAGTAAAATGATGAAATTTTTTTTTTTGGTGGGGGGTTACATTTGCGGTGCAGGGCCGGTTTGAACCATATTTCCCGGGCCGAAAAAATTCGCCAATCCGCCCCTGCATATAAGCTAAACATTCTGAAATCCTGTTGACCTCTTTCCTTATCTTCGCCACATCATACACTTCCTAATTCCTATTCACTCAGTCTCTAGTTACTTACAAGTCATCGTACTTGATTATCGGTGAAAATATTTAAATATCATTGAACGAATTATCTACTCAAAAGAAGTACCTACATATCAATAATAGCATACCTGACCAATTTCCTAATTTTTATCACGACTTTATTGATAGCCAGAATAATGTTATACCAGTATAGTTACAATACAAATAATTGAAAAGTTGTAGGCAATTAAATATCCCCTGATCAATTAACAAAAATAAAAAGAAACATACTGAAAAATAAGAAAATACATACCCCGCGTCCGTGGTGAATCAAAAATCTGCTATAAAACTTGGTCTTCGAAACACTGCAACGTCCTCACATTTCAGTCTGCTTATGATATATTTGTTTCCCAGCTAACAAATCTTCACTGACGAATTAAATACCATTTCTGAAATAACACGCAGCCTGCAGTAAAATGTTCAACAATATTCTTATGACCTAAGCGTCACGGATATTATATTTTATATGTATAATGTTTAATTTTTATTACACCTACCTAACTATTATGTGTTAGCAAGCCCAGATTAAGGATCAATTGGGCCCCGAGACACCATACGCTAAGTGGGCCCCCTTTCAACTTTAACTTCAAAATAATTGTATTATTATATATTAACGACTTTATATTATTGTATAATTTTTTACTATGCAAAAAATATACAGAGTGAATCTTACGTCATAGTACCAGTGGCGTATTTACGATTTTGACGCCCCTTATTTTCTCGGTTTATTTTATTCATTATCAAAAAACACTTTTAAGCCACCTTTAATTTAAAATTTACTTTAACCGGTATTAAATTCAATACCGACTCAAAAAAAATTGGATACCTGTATAATAATTAAAAACCGAAAATATAATTTAAAAAACGGTATTTTTTTTTTTGAAAATCTTTGTATCTTGACATTTTTGAAAGTTTACTTTACACAAGCGATCGGACGCTAATAAAAAGTCAACCATTATAATAAAATAAACAAATTATAATTTAGATTTCAGCCTTTTAGCCTTTTTTTACAACAATTTAATAAAATACATATATATATATAATATAGAAATATGAAATATATTACTTATTAACTATGATCCTCGAAAGTTTAGTATAATATGCGTTGATACTTTTAACTGAAATAATTAATTTACAAGAGCTAAATATTTATAACTACCTAGGAATATACTTAATAGTTAAATCAGTAATCGAAAATACTCAGAAAAAAAAACTTAATGAAAATTGTGTTTACCAATACAGTTCATTATTTATAGTAATTTTTCATGATATCAAATTGAGAACAATTTTATTTTATAATTATTATTTATTAAGTAATAATAATTTATCTACTAGGTACCTATACCTATCTACTTCAATAAATATATTTTTTTAAATGTATTGGAAGCGTTAAAAAAATATATTTTGGGGATAAAGATGGTCCCCCAAAATCAATGGACTCCGTTACCGTGACACCCTTGCCCCCCTTAATCCGGGCTCGTGTGTTAGTTTGTATTTTAGAGTGGACTATGGGAGCAATGAATATTTTGATTTTACAATGATTTGTATATGATTTTCGTATAACGATTTTCTTATTTTGTTGTTATTCAACAACTATTAACTGTCGGTATTTAAAATGTTCATCAAATGTTCAAACTATCATAATATATATTATATAATGTTCAA
Source organism: Macrosiphum euphorbiae (assembly GCA_949089665.1). Lineage (NCBI taxonomy): Eukaryota > Metazoa > Arthropoda > Insecta > Hemiptera > Aphididae > Macrosiphum > Macrosiphum euphorbiae. Next base: position 24,753,560 of record CARXXK010000004.1, on the reverse strand, counting down.
AATATTTCGACTCGTTTTCAGTGATTTATAGACATTTTAATTATGAAATGTTTTTAGTTCTGTATGCTATGAATTTTATTCGTTGGGTCCAAAAGCTTAAAGATAACACAAAGTTAATCGTAAGTTGATATAATAGTAGTTAAAAAATATTAGAAATATACAGTCACGTTTTTATTTACAGGCATTTAAAATTCAAATTTCTACAAAATTCATCATAATCTTGACAATTTTCAAAATATTTTGTAGTCAGATATTCATACAAAAATTTCTTATTTGTTTATCTATAATATGAAAATGTAATTAGAGTTTATTCATGAGTAGTTATAATAGCAATTGAGAAACAATTAAGATCCATATAAGATCCATTTTTTTAAGAAATTAAAGTTCAATTTTTAACAAAATTTATCAAATTTATAGTTTACAAATTACTATTTAGTAGTAAAATTTTAAAAATGTTCAACTTTTATTGGTAACGATTGAAAATGTAAAACAAGAATTCTCAAAAATAGTTCATAGTGAGTGTTCATACTCTAACAAAAAAAAACTAAATAATTTATTAAAAACACAGTTCATTTTCACAGACATTATAAGTTCAAATTTGGACGAAATTACTTATTAAAACAAAGAATAACGATTTTAGTTATTTTGTTGTAATTTAAAAATAGTAGGTGTTCGTGGATTTAAAAACTTTTAAGGCCGTTCTTACAATGTCCGGTTAAATTTAACCTACACATAACCCGTATAATCCTGCAGGTAATAAAATCTGTTATTAGTCGGTTAGCGTTAACCGACACTTTACCGAACATTGTAAGAACGGCCCTCAGAGTATATTATTATAATTTGTATACACGAATACACGATGACACTTTTAAATGTAATTTTTTGGGCAAAAATGACTATAAACTACTGGTGTACTAATGCTTAATAATCTGTAGTCAATGTGGTTATGATCATAAAAAATTATTCCACTTAAATTTAAAATACTTTATGTTTTATTATTTTTTTTATAGCGAAATATGATTTATTTTTTACCATATATTTTAGAAAAAATGAAAGTAAAATTAAGCCCCAAAAGAATATGAAAAAAAAACTTACTTTAATAAGTTTAATATCGACTCTTTCGGCGGAATCCGTGACGTGTGTGAACTGTGACGCCGATGACGAAACGCTCCAGAGAATACAAAACTTAAAATATTGTGATTTTTGAAAATTAAAATTATAAGGAACGCAGTAAGATTTTTGCTCATATCTGCTTTGCTTGTTGAAATTTTGGAATTTTTAATGACGATTGTGTCTGCTGCAATGACCGAGATTTGCCATGGAATATAAATGAATAATGATAGATATTATACTAGGTACGTCAATATGATGAATCCACGGATATCATATAATGCAACTTTTTATATCAAAGAGTTCCATGTTAAGGAACAATATTTGTTCGTTGAAATTTTGTATGACAAAAATCAAAATAGTTTATAATTTTGAATTTGAATTATAATAATAGGTATCAAATATGATATATTATTTGAATTTTTATTTTTGTTTATTAAATTAATTATTTATTAATATGGTGAATAGATATCTGCTATCTGCAGAAGTACAAGCATATTTTTATAAAAGCTTATTGTATTTTATAAATCATTAAATAAAAATGTGATTACTGGATTTTAGGTAACATAAAGGTATACTCAGTAAATTCCTCAAATTTACAGTATCGGCTATAATACCAAGTAGATTCTAAAATTTCAAATCTAACATTTTCTACGAATACTGCCGATCACAAAATTATTAATTATTATTCAATATCGTGAAAATTTTAATTGTATCGGGGACCTATAATTTGTATTTTAGATTCTGAGTGGAACGATGAATATTTTGATTTTACTATGATGTGTACCTATTTAATTTTTAATTTTTTTTTTATTATTTCTTTGTTGTGTTTGATGTGTACACAATAAGTAGGTAGTCAAATTCGACCTTCGTTTTCCATGCATAATATATTATAGGTACTCCGTATGTAATCAATGATCATATTGTTTATTTTTAAGTTTCTTTGTATCCAGTAAATAATAATATAGGAAATTGTATTTTAAAATAATAATTTTTTGTTTGTATTAAATACATACACCATAATAGGGAACTAAAATTGTCATTTCTCGTTAAAATAATACATTTTTTGGGGGACGAGGTGGCCGAGCGGTCAACGCGTCGACTGCGGCGCTGCCGGTTCGGGTTCGATCCTCGACCACTGGGCGGCATTTTTCTCCGGGCAAGTCACGGTGTCCGGAGAACAAGTGCCGCCATCCCCCACTCCGGGGCATGGCAGAAACCTACTGGTGCCCTATTCGAAATTCTGCCAAAACACAAACACTCACGTGTAAACCCCCACCAACAAAAAAACCCTACCATCACCACCTTACAACCTACTTACAGCTAAAGGCCATAGATGCCGGGCTTAAGGATCAATAAAAAAAAAATAAATAAATAAATAAATTTTGTGAAAAATTCAATTTTTGTAGAAAAGTGTTTTGTGTAGGCATAATAAATGTTACATTAAAATTAAAAAAATTCAAAAATTAGAATATAGGCACTACAGTTTCCAGCTTCTACTACAACATTACGTTATATTATGTTTTTAATTATTAAAATGCCTAAAAATCCCGAAATAATATGAAAACAAACTTACGCTGAAAAATCCACTCTTCCGGTGAAACCTAGGTAGAGTGCATCAACAATGCAAACGTCCAGTACGTGAAGCCACCGAAAAAACAGCTATCTTCATCCGTCTTCATCTCGTTCCGAACTGTAACTTGAAACTATCGAAATATTTCTTGAAAAATACCTGAACATAACGAAATGTGCGAATTCGTGTTAAAACTTACATTATAATATATACTGCTTAACGAACTATCTGTATATATTGATGGCTTATTATTTTTTTTTTCACTAAAATTATTAGAATTGTTAATCGTCGCAGACGAATGTCGACAATTGGCGATTGCCATAGATGATATAAAATATATTATCTAATATGATAAATCCATAGAAGTTCTACACTCAACACACATACACGGTCTATTGAGTATTGATACACTCTGTGTTCTTTTACAGAAATCTTTGTGGTCTGCAATGTATTCTTGTTTTCTATTTCAGTTATTTATCGTATACTAAATTTAACCAAACTAATTAGTCCACAAGTTTATAGATATCACAAATATATACTATAAATAGAGTATATTATTATAATTAATATATACGAATACACTATGACACTTTTAAATGTAATTTTTTGGGCAATGACTATAACCTACTGCTGTACTAATGCTTAATAATCTGCAATCTGCACTTTGTTCCGATGATTTTACACGTAATATAATAAAATTGATACTAGTGATTTGTACCCGATTGTTTAATTCAATTATTTACAAGATTTCAATAAAAAAATATCTATGAAGTATAAACATCCGCATTTCTATTAACTATAAATTCTTAATTGTATGAGCCATACATATTACATATATTTTTCAAAAAAATTATTTTATGGCTCACGGGTTGATCTAGCAACTGACTGCTACGACAACTGTGCAATTTTTTTAAGCATAATCCGTTTTGATAACATCCAGAAAAGAGTTTGTCTTAAGACTGTCTGTCTTGATAACAACTAATTTAATTTAAAGCAGGGCTTGAAACCGCTCCTGAAGAAATAGGTTACCGGGTCCGGCAGGACCCGGAAAATTTTTTGGAACCGGTTACCGGTTATCGAGGTTTTTAGAAATAATGATAATCATTTCCCGCTTACCGAAATAAATTTTATAAATGGGATTACCGGTTATCTATTTGGAAGCGGTTTTAAATCTTCAAAATTACCGGTTACCTCACAAAACCGTTTTTTTTTTTTTTTTTGTTTTAATACCAATCTATTTTTTTCATCAAACTTAACATGTTTAGAATAGTACTACACAGTTTTGTTCAGTATTACTATTATTACGAACTAATGTAAAGAACTTATTATTAAATAATGAATATTAAAACAGTCCCTGATTATAAGTTATATAACCTACCTATTACCTAGTACTTGGTACAATATCGTACATGCAAGAGTTATATACTATTATATATATTATATGTATCAGCCCGCATTCGTCGATGTTTCTACCATTCGTATCAGTATTCAGTACCTATATCATAGGTACTGACTACTGAGAATCTTTTGTTAGTGCGCCGATACGATTCCGCAATCAAACACGCTTGTTTTGGTATTTTTAAATTTTAATACTTAGTAGTTCTAAAATAATCTATTTTAGTATTTTATAAATATTATTTTCTTCTATTTAGAATATTCAATATAATTAAAAAAAAATTATTTTTAAGTTAATTGGTTTGAGATTTACGGTTTTGTATACTTCCGATTAATTAACCGGTTCTAAAAATAAACGGTTACCGTTATAGATTTCCCCCTTTATCAAATTCCGTGATTACCGGTAATTGATAACCGCTTCTCAAAATTGAAACTCGAGAACCGGGAAGCGGATACCAGTCCAAAAAGTACTCATGGTAACCGGTTACCGGGAAAAATCGGTTACCGGTTTCAAGCCCTGATTTAAAGTGTAGGTATTGTTATATTAGATGATAATGGAAAATAATAATTATAGTAAAATATATAATTGCAAAACATTTAATATCTAGCCATATAGGGTATAAACTACACTAAAGTGAGTATGCTAATAAAATACAAGAGGTTTAAAATGTATTTATGTATATAAAATATAAAGATTGATAACATTATATTGTTTTAAATACTTCACGCAAAACCTAAGGTGATACCCGGCTTATAGTATACCTATGCAAAAAGGCACTTATTAAACTTGGAGTAGTGAAACGAAGACGGACTTTGGACTGTTCGGTCTCGCGTATTTTATACATGGCGCTTTTAGGATTAAACTTATAAATGCTTCGACGTCACCCAGTTAACAGATTGTCCGGGGCAATAAATATTTAATTTAAGTCTTAAAGTAAATGTAAAATACTAAAATAGCAATAATATGAAAACAAACTTACGCGTAAACATCGACTCTTCCGGTGAAATCTAGCTAGAGTGCCGCCGTCGCCGAAAAAACGGCTATCTTCATCCATCATCATCTTGTTCAGAACTGAAACTTGAAAGTATCGAAATATTTAATGAAAATAATCTGACCATAACGAAATGTGTGAATTTGTGCTAACAAATTGTCCGTATATATTGATCGCTTATTATTTTTTTGTTCACTGAAATTATTAGAATTGTTAATCGTCGCCGACGAATGTCGACAATAATTGACGATAGCCATAGATATTATTATAAAATATATAATTTACTAAGATAAATCCATAGAACTTATATACTATACTCAGTACCTAATCGGTCTTTGTTAAATCGTACGTACTTTTACAGAAATTTTTGTGATCAGCAATGTACTTATTCTGGTTTTCTATTTCATTCATAGTTCGCATGCCAAATTTAACTATCCGAAACTGGTTCGCAAATGTATAGACATTCTATTAAATTACAATGTGAATTATTATAAGTCTCCTTTGTGGTACTTGCCAAAATTCGACTATACCGGGATTTAAATTTAAAAAAATGTGATTTAGGTAACCTATTGGCTATTGATCTATTATAAAATAGAAACTGAACCTACCAATAATATCACTATATAAAATAATTAAATGTGATAATTTGAAGACAATTTCTTAAAACCTCTAAAATATTCTTTAATTTAGTGTTATAAATTTATAATCTAGTTAAGCTCTCAAGCAAATTTTTCAATTTTTTTTTTCGGTAACCCATGTGTTGCGACCAGTTAAGATGTATATCTATGATGCAAAAATTAACTGCCGGAAATTATTAGTTTTTAGGGTAAAGCTTTACGAAGTTCACGATTTTCGGTGTTTTAAGTGCTTGTAAAAATTTTGTTTTTTTAAAAAGAAAATCACCATCATTATTTATTTTTGTATAGATACCTAAAATATAAAAAATATTATATTATACATAGACTTCAGGGCCCCGCATACATTGAATAAGTCCGGGGTCCCAAGAATTGAAGAATCCTAGTCGCGGCACTGGTAGGTACCATCTATTAACTATAAAGTAGATATTACATGTATTTTTACTGCTATTAATTATTATTATATTTTGTAATATTCGAAAGTAGAAAGTTATTAGTTATGAAAAATCGATTTTCTTTTATAAATACCTAGTATGTTTATTATTATTTATATTTGTTTCTTAATAATTAATAAAAGAACTCTTTTATAGTGAAAATTGATCATCATATTACTTGACCAAGGAGAAACAAAGTACATTTATACGTATCTATATATATAATCGCACTCTATTGCGTGTTTAAATGTCACGTTTTTTATAAAATATAATAGGTACTGTTTCATCTGGTATCCACTGTATGTACCTATCTTGTTTGATCGACGTGTGATATGTGTCGCCGGTGTAACGACTCAAGCAATAATAATAGTAATTATTATTTTTACTATGTACAATCTTCTAAAACCTAACCTCGTTTGGAACTGTCAAACCGACGACGACGTTTGTGTGTCCACAACTCCGCCGCTACAAAATAAAACACAAAGTAATATAATATCAGTATTTAATAGTTTAGGTACCTAGGTACCTATATATTTATTCGACCAGTGCATGAAGAATATACCTAACCACCAAAACATTCGGGACCCGGTTTATTAGAAAATTCATCGTAACTTTGTCAAACGCTGAAAATGTATTTTTTTATTCTGTAAAATCAAACACGGTGGTATCTTGTATAAAATATAGTTAAGTACCTACCTATTATTTTATATCGTTCAAATTTCCTTATGCTTATGGTCGTATATTTATCAGTGTTTAACCAAAGCGTACATCAATAATATTCACATACCTAAATTATAAACGTCCGAGATGATTATTATTTCAATAGATCAATATATTATATAATTTAGTACGGACCTATTGACTATTACCTATCTAGTACATAGTAACTACATACCAACGTAAGGACTTGTTGCTTGATGGTGTTAAATATTTTCGGAAGTGGCCCGCCTTAAATTTGTCACACTTAAAATAAATTGAAATGGTGTCCGTTAGTAAATAACATAATATAAGATTATCTTTGGACGAATAATTTATAAATATCATCCATAATATAATTAGGTATACAAATATATAGTACCATTAGTACCTGTTATATACAGATGTACTATATAGGTACCTACATATTCTATTAATTACTAGTTATTAGGTACCTACTATACAGACATATACCTGAATATTACTTTTTAATTAATTGTACAACATAATAATTAGGGTACCTATTAATTAATATTATTTATGTTAAAGAGGTCAAAGTCGATGCATTAGAATTAATGTATTGTTTATTAGAATATTGTAATAGTTATAACTAATAACACATTTTTTATTAAATATAGATTTTTAACAAATATAAATTCTTAATAACGGCCAAGTGCCAAACGTAAAAGTGTCCCTGTCATTGTGTCAGTCATTCTTTTAGAAAACAAAAAAAAATTAGGAGAAATTAAACAATATTACCACACATTAAAGAATTCAAACTAAAATGTCCAGATTCTTAAACAGATAACACTATTTAAAATAATTAGTGCAGGTTATCAATGTTCACATCTAAACAAAATATAAAACTAGAGTTAAATAACTAAAAAAAAAAATTGAAAGGGGGTGTTGGCGCCCGAAAGCAAGTGCGTTTTAGAAAACAAAAAAAAAAAAAAAAAAAAATTGGAAATTAAACAATAGGAGCACACATAAAAGAGTCAAACTATAAAATGTCCAGAATCTTAAACAGGCAAAAACCATTCAAAATGATTAGTTCATTAAAGAAAGATTATTCATAGGGCCCCTGCAGGTTATCAATGTTCATGTAATCATGTCTATTAAAAAAATTCTAGTAGACTTAAGTTCATAAAAAAAAAATTGAAGTCGAAAGTAGGCGCCCGCAGGCAAATGCGTTTTAGAAAAAAAAAAATTAGAAATTAAACAATAGGATAGGACCACACATTAAAGACTTCAAACTAAAATGTCCAGAAACTTAACAGAAAAACTATTTAAAATGATAAGTTAAGGAAATGCTAATATAAACATTCAGTGAAATTTTCATGTATCTATAGTTATTCGTTTATGAATAACAACTAAATAAGGAAATCGCTACATGAGAAATCGAGTGAACATCCAATGTTGTAAAAATTTGAATTTCAAACGCTCATAAAAATTTAATTTGACTGTCCGGTAGAGATTTTTTTATTGATAAAGCTAGACAAACTTATGAGTAATCTTGTATTACATTTTCAAATCTTAGATTTAAAAAAAAAATTTTACGAATTCTTAACTCAAAATAATTTGCTAATTTTCGCGATTTTTCCATATTTTGTCAATTTTTGAACTTTAAATGCTTATAAAAAAAACTGTGACTAACGATTTTTAATATTTTTCATCTGCCTTTGAAACAATATACTAGGAGCCTTTTATTAAATTTTCAAGTTTTTTTAACCAACAAATAAAATTTTATTGATATTTCTAGAAAAAAAACTAAAAAAAAATGAAAAACGAAAATGTCCCTAAATAGTTCAAAATAAATCAAAATATTTTGAAAATGTTATCGTGTATAGAAAATGCAAATATAAACAACCAGTGAAAATTTCATGTATCTACGGTCATTTGTTTTAAAGTTACACCAAAAACCAAATTCAATTTTCTGAAAAATCTATTTTGCGTAAAATCTACCGTTTTTCCTTAATTTTTCTTTTGTTTTTCTTGGCGCTTTTGAAAAGTACTGGGAATTTTACATTTTGACCTCCCCAATGCACCAATGATATTCACTTTCAAATCGAACAAGATACTGAAGTTGAAAATCGAAGAATTATTTCGACTACTTATCGTGTACACAGACACAAAAAAAATAAAATAACACACATCATTGTAAAATCAATACATTCATCGTTTCACTCAGAATCTAACACAGTGGATTATGCTGCAGAATTGTTTAGCTAATATACTTTCTATTGGATTATAATAAAAAAGTTCCTATGCATTGTCTTTAAAAAAATAATTATAATTTCAAAAAGATATAAAATTGTAGTATTGCGCTGTTAACTATTGAATTAATAAAATTACTAATATTTACAATAATAATATATAGTATTAATCATATTGTTTTGATAATTTTATATGAATAAATATGTGCCTTGCCTATAAAAAATTTAGATCTTCTATTTTTTTTATATAATATACATAGATATTTCTTGGACAGATGTTCAACATAGATATTATGATATAATAATGCATCTCAAATACTAAATAACAACTTACTACCAACCACCGTGGACTATTGAATTTCCTCTGTTCACTTTACGCTCCTCAAAGTTTAGGCTTAATGACAATTGACAAATGCTGAAATTCACAATCCGCAAAGTACAAACACAGCCTACGTGACGTGCTCATGAATGGTACATGTAGTATCTTTGCCATAATCTAGATATGAGATACAACTATACCATGAAATATTCAAATATATACCTGCCGGAATGGCAGAAACATACTTACTTACATTTCAGTTTATTTGTTGTCTTCATAAAATACGTAACAGCACTTCACTAACGTAAACAATCATTAAGCCAACGAAGTTCTTTATCGTTAACATTTATCAACTAGATTATATTATTTTCATAACAGACACAATAGTCAACCTCACTAAATTAAATCTATTCTTGATTGGCCTTTATTTTCAGTGAGTGTGTAAGTCTCGTGAATAGACCACCAAAATCCGTCGATAAAATACATTTTGGAATATAATTTAATCTGTATCATGGAAGTGTCATTTAAAGTCTTCTCATCTAAGTCACTAATTTATTTACTTGAAATTTAGTATAAATAAATGTATTTATAGAGAATTTTGATTGAGTATAAATAACTTTTATTTGAAAACTTGGCACTTCAGTTTTTATATAGAAAGGAAAATCATATCAAAATATATTACAAGACATTAGTTAAGTAAACTGCTAGGTTATGCACGTATTATATTATTTATGACTTTTGTTATATAAATCAATATTAATATTATAATTATAAAAACATTTAAAATCAATAACTATAAAGCAGTTAAGTACAGTATTATTTAATTATACAATATGTACAATGCATATGTAATTTTATCTTAATAAATTAAAACAAACTATGTTCTATAAATATTTACAACGAATTTTAGTATTTGTACCCATTTTGAAACCTTAGGTATTTATTATAAACAATAATCTACTAATAGCGTATGATCATGTTTCATTGTTAAATACGTGTACTTAAGCTTATAGTACTTACGTTTTGGGGTAGAAAATGTACAGTTACAACATATCGTAATCAGATAAATTTATCATGTACGATAAATTATATTCTCGTTCGTTAGTATCTCCGTCTCTAGATCAAACAGTAGGTCATACAATACATTATACAAAATATAAACATTTCAATTTTGTGAATAATAATTGTTTGTAAATATTCCACTCTGACGTATAAGTTAAGAATATTTTTTTAATCACCATAATACCGTAAGCAATTTATTAACGTGTAAGATAACTGATAACTATAATATTAAAGTGATATACTCTGATATACCAATTATAATATTATACTGTAATGTTCCAAAAACACCGTGTAACACCCGTACGAATGACACCCCGTTATAATAAAGGCAAGTCGTCTTTATAACTATATCAGCCAAAATTACGATGGCAATAATGATGATGATGATGATGAGGATGATAATGATTAATGATGATAATAATAATAACCTTAAATGAAAAATCGTACGGGGCTTATGCGGTCACCGATTCCCTTGTTCTCGTCCGGTCCCGCCCGAAGTAATATTAACCCTCCGAACGCGAATATATATAATAAATATAATATTATTATGTGGGCCATACATGTCCTGCTAGTAAAACAAAAGCGCACCTGCCCAGCGTGCGACCACCACTCGTTTTGATTGTTTTCGACGTTTTTGAAAAACAATATCTTACATTTATCGTACACCTATATAGGTATGTAATATACAGGATGACTCTTTTATCGCAGAACACTGGACATCCATTAGCCCAATATCGACCGAGGAACATCGAGTGCTGTGCGATAAAAGAATCACCCTGTACACTTAGTGCGATGACCCACCGCCGACCACCTCTCGCTAGAAAATATCGTTTATCACAATATTTTGCCGCCAGCGGCCATCGTCGGCAGGTTTTCAGTTTTCAATTAGACGCTCTCTCCTCGACCCCGCGTAGAACGGTAGAGTACGGTCGACGAATAGATGCTATGTATAGACAGTACCTATACTAGTATGTACACGACAACGGTCGGATGAAAGTGTGTCGTTAAAAAATATCATCGTTGTCGTGACGGTATAAGGTATTTATTTTCAAAGTCGTATTTCAGTTGCATATAGGCACTCGTACTTCGTTGTGACAATGGCAATAGAAAGCTTTGGTGAGGGGCTACAGAGTTTACTCATTCTTAGTGCGGGGCAAGAGAAGCCTATTAAAACATATTCGGTTTTTTTTTTCATTGTATTTACTAAAATAAGCTGCATGATGACATCGTGTACGCTATCGATCGGAGACCATAATGGTACTTAGGGTGTTTGTCAGAATTGCAAAATTTCGATTATTTTTCGAGAGCTCCGTGGTGAAAATAAATACTTTGGTTCAGCCCAGTTCCTTATAACACATTGAGCTTGGTTAATAGTGGATTTCGAAGTAGGATGACACGTCAATTTTGCTTTTAAATAAAATACACCCATAATATTATAGATAGTAGTTGGATGCGTAATTTCAACGAGGCCAAATCCCCATAAAGCCAGACGATTAAACTCAATACCAGAAACCTTTATCACGCTTGCCAGTTTTGAGACCAATAATAATATCTGCCGGCCGGGTCATAGTCATATTATTTCTATTGTTTTTTTTCTCGTTTATTTTATATAGGTAGGTAGAATAAAACTATATAAAAAAAGTCATACTTACCTCGAATTTGAAAAAGTAATAAGGCCACCGGTTTACGTTTTATCGACGTTCCTGTACCCACAGAAAATGTCAAGAGATTCCACCAGAATGTTTACAAAAAGTTTTCATGGTATATAATATCGAGATATGACTGTAAATTGTAACAAAGGCTTATAAGTTATAACCTATATACCTACATGTTAACGAGTAAAACCCGTTTTGAATTTAAATTAATTTCAAGCACATTTTCGTTTTATCGAGTAGTATTTAATATATTAATTTGTATAGTAAAAGTTGTAAACGTATTGTTGCCTTTGCAATTTAGTGATACATTGCATGTTGTTAACGAAGTGTTAGCTTATTTAAATATTTTATTCAATATAGCTAGTAAAGTGTTAGTAACGTAGTAATAACGTACATCGTTTAGCATTAAAAATCTAATCAGCTCTTCATTAAATGTCTCTATATTAAAAAAATACGTAACAGTTTTTTTTTCAGCCTGAAAGTTGGTTTACAACTCTAATTCTCTAATCTGACCTATTGCCGATTTTCTCGGCTTTTCACTAAGCTCCTTAAAAGTATTGACTCTTGCATCACATTTAATTTGTCCTATATAAGTGTTTTGAGGACGTTCTGCAGTTATCTTCCCTTCAATAATACCCTTTAATATTATATAATGCAACTCTTCTTGGTGTCTCAGGGCATGTAGTCCAACCATTTTCCAGCATCTTGATATAATCGCATCTAGGAATATACGCTTTTCTCCCACGTTCTAAGTACAACTTGTTTTTTTCTTCATCCGACTTATCCTTTCCATACGCCTCTAGCACCACATCTTAAATGCTTTTAGTTTTTTCTTGTCAGCATCATTAATCACACATGTTTCACATCTATAGGTTATATATTATTACGACACTTCATAATACCTATATTTTAATAAGTCTTGATATTGAAATGCTACTTTTTTTAACAGTTCTAGACTTCATTAATTTTTTTACGGGGCATAAGCTAACTATAATAATATCCACTCGAACGTCCGTATAACAAATACTGTTTGGTATTGATCATTACTTGATTTGAGTTATCCACAATCCTGTGAAAACGTTTGTAATCACTCAGCAAGCAGTTAATATATTTTATAAAATGGTTACTTAAAAGCATATAAATATTACCAAAAGAATACCATAAGTCATTAAGTCCATAATCTCATAAGTTATAATACAATGCGTTTATGTTGCAGAAAATTAAAACCTCATTGACCGTTTAAAAAGGATGAGTTGGTATGAAACACTTCGACAAAAGGGTCATTGAAATTAAACTGCACAAATACCGTGTTAAACCTAATCACTCTAATTTCCACTTTTCAAACTTCTAGCCGATATATCAAGAGTACTAATGATACAATTCGTGTTCTTCCTCACTTATAGTTGTTGATTTAAGGAAGTTGTAGACTTACAGGTCGAATAAATGAGTTCAGGCAGTATGAAGTTTAACTTGGTCCAAGACTGTAATATACGTCACGTAGGTAGAATATGTTCTCTTACTTGTTACTACATTTGTAATTACATTTTGCGTATTCGCGTCTTATATTATCCAAATACATTTAAATTAAAATATTAATTTTATAATAATAACTTTCAATTAAGAATAATTTAAAGTGATTTAATATTTAGTGTGATCTGATTCCTATATAACTCTAAAATTTAGAAACTACCTACCTATTTAATAATACATCTTATCATAACCGTTGGACAAATACAACAATTTGAAATGCAATTGATTTGAACACCATATACAATTTCCATGTTTTTAATTAGTACCTAAATGAATATAAATTCAAACTTTTTATAATTTGGTTGTACTTGTATACTAATTACTAAACAGTATAACCAATACATAGGCATGAATGCATGATACAACAATATGACATTTTTTAAGTTCTATAAAAATGTAAAAATACGGTCAAAATTACACTGAATTTATTAAATTCTAAAATACCCTTATTTATGAATTTTAACAATATAACTTTCATTACTTTCCTATCAAAATCAGGTTCGCTGTAACTCATAGATATTTTTGGTATACAGTTAAAGATTTTTTTATTTTTTTGTCTATGTTTATGTATAGTAAATTACAATTTGTAAAGACTGATGACTTTCAGTAATTTTATGTAAAACCCACATCACCTGTTAAACATTTTTAGTCTAAACTGGTGGAAAATAAAATCAGTATCGGAACTCAATCTATAAGTTTTATATACATAATATTATATTTATATTATTTACTCGAGGGCAATTGCCAATATCAGTTATTTAACTTCAAAATTATTTATAGGTAATTAATATAACTTTTTTTTAGCAATATTTACTGTAGAACCTTATCATACTTACAATTTAACTGGATGCAAAAGTCAGCTGATTTTGGAATTTGCTTTGTAATAATTTGTTGGTTTTTATGGCTTTTATGTTATTTTTATCTACAGTATGGTTGTAATCTTGTTGAACATTTTAATTTATCTTTGTTTAAAGTTGTTTTTAGTATTTCCATAGCCCATAGGCACTTAAAAGGAATACTTTTTTATGTTTCTTGTACCTACATAAAACCTTCAAAAGCTAACTTTTAGGATTTTTTCCCGTATATATACTCTGCTCTAATAGTTGTTCGACTTGTAACATAAAACAAAATATACATTATAATAGGTACCTACGAGATATTAATTTTGGTCTAAAATATTGTAAATATTATAATATAATAATATTAAAATGTAAAACTTAGATAAATAGTTATATAGATAGATCACAACATTTTCAAATAACTGTAGTTCATTTTACATGTGTAACAATAGTGATATTTCTCTTTGGAATCTAATATATGTAACAGCGATATGGTGGCAATGTAAGATGCGTTCATAGATGAAGAAGTGCATATGAAATTTGGAGAGATTTCGTCGTAAATTGAGTACCAAACTACTATCCTGGGAGTATATAATTTAGCCGTAGGTACCACCCATATTATTGTATAATATTGATGTAATAACCCTAAACAATATATATTATATATTTTTCCAGAAGTTACAATGCGCAGACTATAATATTTAATACAAGAAAAATAAATTAACACTGAAACTCCTTACGAAAGTGTCGAAAGTCGATACCAGCGATATCATAACACTTCGTACACGCATCTGTACTTAAGCCGCCTGTATGCACGCTTATTGTCGTTTATCAGTCACCCTGCATTAGTTATGACTCACCGGCGCTACAGGCCGCAGACAGACGATTATCAGGCTAATGGGTGCGTCTAATGGACAGGTATTTAGAGTGGTGCTGCCAACAAGTCAGGGCATGGTTTTTACGCCAAGCATTCTGTTCAGCGATAGGCAGACTGTTGCGGTAGCTCGTGAACTCTATGAATGATTTTCTGATCACGATTTTCACGGATCCACTACGTACGTGACACGCTGCTTATGTCACGTGTCATTGTGGCAATATTGAATGTAATGTATTATAGTACCTGTTATGAATATGTAGGTACGTTATTACTTATTATTGACCAACGAGATATATCGTTTCGTAGTTAGCGATCACTGATCGAGTTACGCGTATTTATGGAGTGACGGACAGATGAAAATATTTTTTTTTAAGTAAATCATTCCATACCTATGCAACGATAAAACGGAATCCACAGAAATACAAAATAATTGAATGCGCTTCAAAAATTCTAGACATCTAACATCCTTATAATAATAGTTATTGAATTGAGTTACAAAAGTATTAAAAAAAAATTATAATAGATATTTGATTTATTTTTTACGTTTTATACGAAGCAATTTTAAACTGCAGTAAGTCTGAAAATTAATGTAAATTCTATTCATATTACGTAGAATGAAATATTATGCCTACATTTACTTTTTTTAATTTCCGAGTGCAAAACTAAAAATAATTTACAAGTAATAATTATAAAACTATAGTTTAAAACTTAACTTACTTTAACCTGCGATGGTCATAAAGTACTTTATACTTCTAGCTGAATTATATATTTTTTTTTTATTAGAACAAACAAGAATTTATATACAGTTCGTAATAAGATATGTATATACAATAGTCAATAGGTAATAAGGGTGGGAGTATGACCATACTTCATAATTCTAGGTGGTTTTTTTTTAAAATTATTTGTGTTGTTTTATTTAATTAAATTTTTTTTTTAATGATGTGGAGGTCCCCGGGCCAATTTTGTTTGAGACAGCATGGTGTAAGTGTAAAAGGAAATATGTTTGAAATTTAAATGGTTCAATGTGTTTTTGTGAAATAGTTTATAATAGTGAATGAATTGTTGAGATTTTGAGGTTAGAGTGGAGGGAGATATTGCTGACGTTCAACGGGGACACCCCCGCCTTTATAAACATATTTCCAAGCGAAGTTTGCAGACGAACCACGGACATTCCAATAGGCCATGGAGGGCACACAAATATATATCAATAGATTTCAAATCAGATCGAGTTTAGGTTCATATCACGCAGCAGAAACAGTTTGGAGACATTCGCGAAATTTGCAGTTCGATATTTATGCTGTACGTGCAAATCTCTATTTAAATATAATATATATATATATTATAATATAATGGTGATGTCGTAAAGCGATATATTAATATACAAGTCCGACGGCCGAACGTTTGGCAGTCGGGTAGGTAGGTATATACCGTATACCGCACCTCAATCTTGTCGACAACCGGAAAAGGTCCGTCCGGTCAAACAGGACCTACACCGGAGACAATAATATAACAAACGCGTATATGCATACGATATACCCACAGCAAGAATCGGTTATTGATCTTGCATATAATATGAACGCGTACAGCGGGAAGCGATTGTACGGCTTGTCGAAAAGAGATTAATGACGTTTAGTGCGGTACATTATTCGAACGTTTTCGTGCGTACAAGCATTTTATTGTTGCCTATACATGTTATGTTATTATCAGCTATATCGTATATTATAGTTCAATATTATATTGTTCAGTACGATATGGAATTAGAGAAAAAGTTTTTTTAAAAAATTTAAAAACGTACACATTATAACGCATATGTTATCTGGACGGGCTGTGTAGTAGTGTAGACGTACCCATAACAATAGATAATAATATTATGGTACCTACATATTAAGTATAATATATATTTATTTTAAGTTGTACAGTTATCTAACTTTTTAACACGTCCGAGTTATTTTGACGATACCGTGTTAACCACTTGTGTTTATTCGTTTTAACGTATTTTGAAGAGTCCCATAAAACCCGGAAGAATACCTACTTTGGTATTCCTACAACTCGCTACTGTGTTTCCGTTTTGTTTTATTTGTTGTTTAGATTTAGATATTATATTAGCCACTGTGCATCTGTATTGTTTGCGTTTATATTTAGTATCGTTGTGTAAATTGACGCGTGTCATTAAAAAATCGAAATTTGTGTAAGGCAAGGTTGACAGTATTATATTATGTGTATCTATACGGTTATATGTACATATATTACAATAGACTAGTCACTATAGTTTAAATTTAATATATGAAAACGTCTGAAAACGCAATCAACTGTTTTTTTATAGAGCAGTGTCCTTATATAGATTGTATTCTTGTTCCGCAAACTTACAAGTTATAACCATATAACGTTCAAAGTAAAACAAGGTTTTATACATGAATTTTCTAAACATTTCAAAATAATGGTTAAGTCCACGTATATATATTTTTTGGTCAATCAGCCATTGTATTTGAAATATAAATTGTTTACTGTTGTAATTTAAAGTATCAATAAGTCTTCAGGTGTAAAATAAATTGTGATTTCTGTGCGTCATTCTAATACCGTAATGGTGTTTTCGATCGCAATTCCGTTTTGTAAGTCATAAAATTGTATATCGTTTCCGATCTCGACAGAGTATTATACGTTTCATAATACAATACATTCTTCCGGCACTAATCCGAAGTAATTCAATAATAACACACCGAAATGCTTTAGGATCGCGTAAGAACGTGAATCGTTGTGGGTGGACAAAACAAGGACCGGACAATAATAATAATAATAATAATAGTGTTTACTACTCATATTTTCTGCTCACGTTCAAAATATTTTGTGCCATTATTCGTTTTGTATACGAGTTTATACATAACATTAAGCATTCTAGTCTCTAGATGTAGACATGTAGTCTTATACCTGTTACTGTAATACAGGGTCAAGTTTTTTTATCACGGCAATATGACATCATTCGAAAAAAAGGTAAAAACGATTGAATTAAAAATAAAATGTGATACGTATGTCGTATGTGGTACTTACTACCATAGGCCATAGTGCATACAAATATTATAGTATATCTATAAAAACCGTCAGCTAATTTTCTAGTTTTTATGATCGGCATTGACACTGATCGAATAAAACAATAATTACAATTTATTTTTCCGTGATCCGAGAACATGTTTTCCAACGATCCAGTCGTATACGGTCTCGATATAATATTGTCAACTACGAATAATAAACATTAATGAAAACACGTTATTTATCTTAATATCTATATCTAATATACCTATTATATAAATGGAAAATACGACCTATTAGTAAAAAATTGTATGACATCGTGATGTAAGTGCATTTAGTTTTGAAGAACTATAGATGATCACCGTCATTATGATGAGTAATCTTTACTTTCGATACAAAAATTATAACTAAAATAATTTATTTAACATATTAAACTGTCTGATGTACACTTAGAGAATAATATATCAAACAGTGGCGTTTTCTCTGGGTGTGCAAGTTGTGTGTTAACGCCCTAAACATTGATGTCATACATGTGTGTAATATTGTAATTTGTAATTCATATTAGTATATTACATGGTTATATAATTTTATTTACAAAATCTTAAAATAATTGTCATGTAAAAATAATAATATCAAATAATAAACTATTGTCTATTTTAAGCTCTAAACTCGACCATGCGCCCGCGCCGTCTCAGTGCCCGTCTGCAGCTACGACGCCGCGTCGGCCGTCGGCGTCCAATAAGATTACGCCGATTACGGAATAATATTGTATTATGTTGTGTTTGTGTAGGGTGTTTGTGTAGCCGTGTAGGACGTTAATGTTTCGAACAACGACTTGTGGTATCTAATATCTCATATTCGTAATTTGTCGTGATATTTTCGGATAACTTCGGTGCCATGTTAATACTAGAGTACTAGACCAAGTCGTTGAAAATGAAATTAACGACTATAGACGGCGTTATAGACGTCTCTATTTTGAAATAATCGACAATATACAAACTCAAATTAATATCCGTCTTAAATCGTTTGAAAAATTGAAATATTTTAATTTACTTAATCCTTCAAAAATTAAATGTTTTGCAAAAAAAGATAATTTTCCATCTAGTTTACTTAAAAATTTACAAGACATTTATGGCGATTTTTTCAACTATGGTAAACTACAAAATGAACTTCATGTATGGTACACCTTAAACGAATCATCTGATAAAAGCCCTATTGAAATTATGAATTATCTTTCTGAAATGAGCTTAATTAGTGGATTTTCCGAGGTGTATAAATTGGCACAATTAATATCTACTATACCAACAACCACCGCTTCAGTGGAGAGATCATTTTCATCTTTAAAAAGAATCCACGCATATTGTCGTTCAACTCAAACTCAAGAAAGGATGAACAACTTAAGCATAATATCGATAGAAAAAGAATTGGTTTTCAAATTAAGAGCAAATAGAAGTAAATTTTATGAAGATGTTATAAACAAATTTATTGAGAAAGAGAGAAGAATAGAATTTGAATTCAAATAAAAATCAGTCTATAATATATTCATTATTATATTCATTTGTACATTTTCAGTTTTATATTATATTTAATTTTATAGTTATTGAATGTATTTTTAAAAATTTAAAAGTATTTAAAATAAATAATTTTAATAATATGTTGATTATTAATAGTTGATACGAATTTATTTCCCATAGGGGGTATTTCCTAATTGTTTTCCTCACACATTAACGCCTAACGCCGAAAGTCAGGAAACGCCACTGATATCAAACATATTTAAATTTATACTTGAATAATTCCGCTTAATGCGCGTAAAAGACACAAATTAAAATAATTTGACGTTTCTGTATTGGTTTTTGTCAATAGTGTTTTGTGACAGTTATTAATCCGTTTATTACTTTTCACTTAAACCTAGGTACCAGAACAAAATAAATTAGTACCTAATTATAATAATATAGGAATTATTACTGGTTCAGGCACATACAAATACGTAATCCAAAGCAATTTTGATTGATAAAAAAATTATTTTTTAAAAACACACTTCTCTAAAAAAACAAAAAAATAATGAAAAATTTAAAAGTGTGTGGTATAATATGTCAAGTTTAAGAGCGCCACACACTTTTAAATTTTTCATTATTTTTTTGTTTTTTTAGAGAAGTGTGTTTTTAAAAAATAATTTTTTAATTTTTTATTTTCTACTTTTTTTTTTCTACTTTTTTTTTTTTTTTAAATTTTTTTACGGATTATTGTATTGTCATCCAAGACCAAGGTCTATACAAATTTTCAGAATTTTTCATCTTCAAAAAGTGCCTCAAATCGAGCGCGCAAGATTTGATCACAGACAGACGTGTAACCAAACATAAGAAAAGTGTTAAAAATATATTTTATACATTTTGTTGTTTTCAAATAATAAGCAACACACTATAATACAATAATATTGCTAACATTTTATGCAATGTAAGGTGCGGTTTAAGCGAATTTCCGGAACTATTCTTATTTTTTTTTTTTTCTTTTTCTTATTTTTTTTTCATCCGGACCTATTATATCATCTACCCATTTTTTATGATAGTTTAGGAACGTGTGCACAGAATGTAGGTATGTCAGGACTCAGGACTGCCACAATTGCGTACGATCGACATACCAAGTGTGCAATAAATAAAAAGAAACAGTAGTATCCAAATTACAATTTTTACTATAACATTATATGTGTTAGGAATTGCGGTTGTATCCATTACCCACTGTTCCATTATATTTGTATGTATGTAGTAATGTAGTATCTATATGTAGGTACTGTAGTTAGGTACAGTGTGTGGCAGCCGACAGTGCACCAAGTGTTTATAAAATTTATAAATAAAAATAGAAGATAACGATGAATGTGAAATCAATAATTTACTATTTTACTGACATCAAAATATTTAATAGTTACACTAATAATATTCTAATACAACTAAACATTCCAATTTTTTTCATTTTGTAATAATATTTTATACATTTTTATTACAATTTCCAAACTTGTAATTGACAACAATGTATAGGCACAGAATAGAATAATATATGGTATAGGTTCAGGCACAGTTCATGGAGGATATATCCCCCTGTTATCTCCTGTTATTATTCCTTTGTATAAGAAGACATAATTACCTCACACATTAAATAACTTTTGAATTAAATTTTTTTAGATACTTGCACTACAAGTATAATACCTTTATAATCGTTGATTTTTTTATACTGAATATAAAAATAAATGTACACTACATTTATTCGACTTATTAAATACGAATAATTTAGTGTAAATATTGAACTATGTTTCGTTTAATTCTCGTGCATTTAAATGGTGTAATAAGTAATAACTGTTTATTATTCAAGTAACTAAACTAGGATACAAATATATTTCGTTTATTACTAGCACGGTATATTATATAATATACCGTGATTACTAGTATAGACTACAAATATACTTAGTGTATAACTTCCTAACATAAGTGTGAACTCTTTGATGGGGTGACCTTCAAAGACAATTTAGGAATTAATTTTTATTTAATTTAAAAATCTAGTTTAAAGCTTTCATATTGGTGACTGTTTTATATAATTATATTATGATTACATTCAATTCCCTTTTTTCTCGAAGATATAAAATATCGATGTTCATGAATACTTTTGAATCTATAATGATATTACTCGAATTGTAATGTTTAATACATGAGTAAAAATAATATATCATTTTTATATGGGTGTCCCATAATAATTATTATTGTTGTTTGAAGTTATATAATAGTACATTCATGATTTATTGAATTGTTTTTACTTTATCGATTTATTCATTAAATATAGTTTAAAAATAGAGTTAATTAATATTTAATAGATAAAAATTGATATGAATGATAAGATACTATTTTTTTTTTTAACTAAATTATTGTCTTATAGTAGGTTGGACCAAAGAGAAAGAGACGGAGTAGGTTTTACAATTCTATAAGCAAAATATGTTGCCTAACTTTCAAAAAAAAAAAAAACAACTTAATGAAAAAAATTGCATAGTGATAATAGGAAGATACAAAAGTATGAATGCATGATTAAATAAAGGGAAAAAATATAAATGAATTTAATGGTTATAAAATAAAATAATTAACTCATAGTTATTCATGTGTAACAACAAAAACGGGTATATTACAAAATGTCAAAATAAAATACTTGAAGAAATGTTCAAATGCTGAAACGTTCTTCGCTACCTACATAATATTAATAATGAATTAATGAATTAATGGATATTGAGTATTGTTTACCAAACTGTCACAGCAATACAGTATATTAATAACAATAAACTATGTGTAATATATTATAATAGTGTTTATAAACATAAATTCGACACGTGCGTACATTATAATTAAATTTAATAATTAATAATAGTAATATGTTAATTTTAATTGACATCTCGTCACAAAAAAACTGCGTTGGCAGACGAAATCAAAAGAATAAAAAAAATTCCATGCAAAGACGATTCGGCTAGAGTATCACGAACGGGTTATTTTTTTTGTTTTCAAATCACACATGGCGTGCATTATTTTATGTACCTATATCTACTTATACAGTGAGTTATATACGTATATTATATACACTGCATACGATGGTGTGAGTGCGGACAGACTACGAGGCCGTTACATATTTTATTATTATTGTATCTTTTTATAATAAGGTCGGTGTATAGTATGATACGTATATGCATATATTATATATTATAATATAATAATAATATGACAAGTGGAAATGTGGAATAATAATTAACGAATAATGAATGTACAGGTATATTAAATACATTTATATATACATTAAATTCGTTTTGTAAACAAGTTAACTACCTTATACAGTTCGTTCACCCGTTTTTTGATTTTGTTTTTTTTGTTTTTTTTTTATACATATAGCACTAGATATAAAAATAAATCCACCTCGCCCACCTGTTGTGCTCTACAGTTATCCGTCAGCGGTCGATCAACACCGTCGGAGAAAAAACCCTTTCTCAAGCTATGTCTTTTGTACCAACGAACACCCATATAAATAATAATTGTGTAAACGAATTAAGAGTTTATCTTAATACATTATAATTTATATTAAATTCATTACATTCGTGATATGCCAAATGCGAAAAGCACACACGCGAGTACCTACCTGCTTAAACACAACAAAGATGACGTAGTATTATAATATCTCCGAGACTGGAATGGGAAATACATAAAAAAAAAAATCTGACAATTAAATCTCGCGATCATACGCGATATGTGTATAATATTATGTATAATACAAAGTCAAAGTATAACCCGGCAGTGATTTGCCTATAATTATTATGTGCACTATATCATTATAATAATATAATATGTATTTTATACTAGCATACTACCTTCTTATATATAGGTACTAATTTTATAATAGGTATACGCTGGTTTACATAAATCTCTGAATATACCTATATATATAGTCTGTTGTTCGTGGCCATTTTAAAACATTTGCGTTTCGTCGTCGAATGAAAACGCTTTATAGAAATTTTTATTTACTTTCGTATTATTTCTATATGAACTACAATAGTATACCTATATAATATAATATATAAAACTCCCTCTTTATATTGTAATCACCTATTTAATGTTTAATTTTATTCATTAATTTCATTCAAAATTAAAACAATTGTTTTAAAGTATATACATAGTATATACACACAAACAAGTGTGCACGCGCCTATAGGTAAGTACATAATATTATATATTGTTTTATACAAAAACAATATACACACATTACCCAAAACTCGGTAAATAATAATAATAGCTTATGATAATATAAAATATTTGTAAGTATTCAATTTTTAAATAAATAACACAAATTAATTATTCATAGATTGTCATTCCCTAAATTATGTATAATTGAAACAAAATCTTTTATTTTAAAAATTTTTTTTTATTTAGTTGTTTTTTTCCAAAGGTACTTGATCAGAATCTTTAATAACAGTGGTTAATAGCTAATTTTCAAAAATATTTTATTTAAGTGCTTATTTTATTTTTTAATTAAATTGTATTTTATTTTTTTATTTTTTCTTAATATTTCAATTAATTTGTATAGATCTGTCTTAGTAGAAAATGAATTATTTTCTTTGTCGAAACGATTTATGGTTCCAGAGTTGCATATATTTGGTGAGATATAGGTAATACTAAAAAAATATTCTTATATTTTGATGTGTTTCTCAAATTAATAAAATAAAAATAGTAGGTAACCTCTCTATGTACGGCGTTTTGGCTACTCAAAGTAACTTTGTTAATTTTTCTACCAGAAAATGTATGGAAGATGAAAATCAAAGTATTGTTACTACACTATTAATTGTCACCGTTCATAACAAAAAAACCACTCATAATTCTAAAAACAAGTGCTCCACTCAGAATCTAAAAATTGTTGATACATGAAACGAACTTATTAGTACTTATTAATTTTAAGTATGAAAATATATTGGGAAAATTTAAAATTACTGTAGGTACTTAAAACTTAAAAACGTTCATACAATTAAGTATATCATGTGCCTTAACCATTAATATAAATGACCCATAATTTTTAGTTACAATATTTACATTATTCATATACGTTTTCAAATAATATTGATATAAAATATCGATAAAATGTCAATATGACCCCACATTACAAATATGTATTATGGGATAGGTACCCTATAAATATTTATAGTCGCAATTTCATTAATTTCAAAATTTAACTGCTTCTAGGAAAAGATTATTTACAATTTATGACATTAATATTTTTTATAAGACACTTCAGAATATAATATATATTCGTTAGGTCCTCCAAAAGCTACCAACATTGAATAATGTATGGATTTATACGTAACACGGAAAAATAATTGTCGTTTATTAATATTTAGTACCTATACGTGAGTCGTGGTGCTGAGTACTTGGTACATATCACAATTCACATGGGTACTTATTAAAAGTAATAATGATTATATTATCGTAATATTATGAATATTTTTCAGCACACAATACTTCGAGTCTTTTTAACTACAATATTATTATAAGAAGGGTATTGAGTATTCCAATAATACAGGGGACTATAATTTTGATTTTTGATAGTTATGACTTATGAGTAATAATTGATTTTAGATAACTCTCTTACATACAGGCTGTATCTTATGTCATTGCACTCGGTGTTCTTTAACGATTATGGTACGATGATATGGAATTTCGTTAAAACGAAAAAAGAAGTGTTTCTTTATTTTTAACAGGCTATTTTTTTATAACAATTTCAAAATTTTTAAACACGCAGGTGTATCAATAGCAAAATCAACTTTTTTTTTCAAATGATAACCACTATATTTTTTAATGGATTCTGGTAGAGCTTTTTTCCTGAAAATTTTGATAGTCGAATCATCAATTTTAAAGGTACCTACCTAAATATTTGGTACTTATATTAATATCGACTATAGAATACCAAACTAAAGAATTCAAATTTATATTATTGTAAGAAAAGTAACTGTGATGAAAAAAATGTAAAGTAATTAATTACGATTATAATAATATTGATTTTTATGATCATAATATGTCAAAATAAAAATTATGGATTATGTTTGCCAACAACTTTGTTTGTGTTAACTTTGCTATTTTTTTTTCCTGAGCATGTCATTAGATTACTGATTCAACTATTGAAGTGTATCAAAAGGTAGTTACAAGAAAAAATTGTAAATAAATTTAACCTATACCAATTATTTCAATTAAAAGTATCAATGCATATTTTACTAATCTTTAGAGGACTATAGTTAATAAACAAGCTAGCCAAAATTGATCAACATTTTCAGAAAAAAAAGCTTTACCAGAATCCATTAAAAATATAGTAGTTACTATTTGAAAAAAAAAGTAAATTTTGCTATTGGTACACCTGCGTGTTTAAAAATTTTGAAATTGTTATAAACAAATTGCCTGTTAAAAATAAAGAAGCACGACTTTTTTCGTTTTAACGAAATTCCATACCATCGTTCCATAATCGTTAGAAAACCCCACGTATAATGACATAAGATACACCCTATATATATTAAAGTTAACACAATATTGTACCATATTTGGTTTTAACTTTATGTAAAACTAAAGGACATAAGCAAATTATCGATACCAAAACATAGTATACTTTCAAAGGTATACCAACTAACATTCCTTTGACTCGTTGGCAGGCCAGGCTCAAGAGGTAGGCGACATATCCCCCATAGGCCATAAGCAGCACTTTAGTAAGAGAGAGGCATTTTCAAAATACTGATAATACTATATTGTTAGGGGTAGCAAAATTTGATTTTTCCTAGTTCACTATTTTCACTAGAGCCGGTCCTACTCGTTGGATAATATTGAAACGTGTTCTACAAAATTGAGCGTATAAAAGTTATATATTTTTTCCAATGAGTATAATATTTAAGACTAATTAGTTATATTCCACGAGATATTTTTAACCATGCATTTTCATTACAATTCATAACAAAATATTTTAATAGTTTTTTATATAAATGAGAAAATTGGCTATCGTCAAGTATTTAAAAGTAAATTATTAGCAACTGTCTAAGGGTTTTTTCTGTGATACATTAATTAATAATAATCATTATTAAAAAAATGAAATTTAAACATGATTCATAATAACCTGACACAAAATATTTTATGATTTTTATATAATAAATGTGTTTATTTATAGATCAAACATTTTTTATTTTATCTTTACATTACACTGGCATACAAACCTTGGATTATAATATAACATCATACTTTTGTAGAAAAATTATTAAAAAATATTATTATTCATCATATTTACTTCTGAACTTCTCCGTTATTTGTACCTCTAAACAGAATAATTTATAATCCCTACCTGATTCTTTAATTTTATTAAATACCTTATAGTATATTTTTTAATAACGGACAAATAAAAACAAAATAATATTGATAACGTTTGTAGCACAAATATGCTTCATATAATATTGTAAAGATGTCTTCTTGATATATGTTGGTATCAACCATGAATATACAAACTAAATCACTACAGTGGAAATGCTCCAAGTTAATATTTTTTATTTATTTTATTTTTTTATATCATCGGTGATAAAAAGTGTGATAAATGTATAATACAAATTGTATTTCATTGTTCACGTTCATGGCATTTTTAAAGGGATATTAAATATTGGTGTGATTTTATGGAACCTAATCCAAGCACCTTCGTGATCTGAGAGTTACACGTTTTTTAGAAAGCCCTGGTGAATTATAGTTTGTTTGAGGATAAAAGTCGTACGATGTAAGGCCAAAAAAGAGCGGGACTGATATATAATATATATGTACCAGTACCGCTCTTTTATATAATAGCTAGGTAATAGCAAATAGTCATATAATATTATGTTCATAAAAACAGTAACAATTTTCATTAGATTTACGATTTAATAACTTGTATATTTAACTAAATTCAAAAACAGGCCAATAACCATCAATGTCGAAACATTAAAAAATAAGCTCGTACACAGTGATGGCAGATACAGTGTATTCAACGGCGGCGAAGGAAATTAAGTCCACGTGAAAAGAAATACGACGTTATTTACCGCGCACGCGTATATTATACGCATATTATTATTGTATACCTACGCAATGGGAATAATTTATCATTAGAACTTAACGGTAGCAATGTCGGGGATTTAATACCTCCAAGTATTTCACGTTGCATGCCATTATATTATGGCTGGTAGTGACTATAGTGATAAACTCCGGTTCTGCAGCGTCACCGCGTCACGTAGTAATCTGGACCGCACCCGCCGACCTTCCGGAGAAGAATATCGAATTTCGAATGTATATTTTTCAATTTATTTCGACAGAAATGATGTAACAGTGCGGTCTTATCGATTTTTCATTTTTTTTTGCCGTCGATGCAGAACCCGTCAATCCGTAACCGCAACAGGATCAAGGCGGCACGGGTCGCTATTCTCGTGCAACTTACATAAATTATGCACAAAAATACGGTTTTATAGTGTTTGTGAAGAAATCTTGTCGGCGATGAAAAAGTTTAGTCTTTCGAGTTTCCGGGCAACATCGAAATCCCTTGACCATCTGCCACTCACTTTTATTTTCTGCAGTTAACACGGATTTTCATCGATTACTACGACAGATCTCTGTTATATTGATTACCGTGCAGTTTATTCGTAAGCTCTGTATGGATTTATAATAACAAAATCACGTGCATAGTATATTGTATTATTTTGTATTGTAACGCACATATTATGTTTATTTTTATTTTCGTTTAGGTTTATTGTTAATACCGAATATAATTTATAAGATATGATAACTATGTTGCCAGAAAAAGTAAAAAAAATATATATATTATATTTTCGATTTAAAATAGTAAAGCAGATTAACGTAGATAGTTGTTTCATGTTGTGATACCTTGGGATCCGAAATTCTTCGTTTTTGAACAGTACCTACAATAATAATTCAAGTCTCAAGCAGATGATAAGAAAATATACAAGTTTTCGACCTTTAAAACCCTCTAGTGCTACGGTTTTAGTTCAGTATATGGTAAATAATAAATATACATAATATTGTGCTAACTGTTAAGCTTCGGTAAATCATTTTATTGATAACCGGTTAGTAATCTTGATCGTAGCCGCCGTCCGTTCATTTATTGTTATATTTACGATACTAAGTACTAACTTAATAAAAATGATATGTGACAAAGCGTTTGGAAAGAATACCGATGACCAAATACCGGTTTAAACTAAAGTTGGTTATATTAGGAACACACCCGGTAACATTGGTACATTGAAGTGAGTTTCAAAATTAATATATTAGAATCAAAAATATATTATTAAATTTAGTACTTATAATATAAATTATAATAGCTACGATGATGCGTATTTTTAAAATTTTTTTCTTATACATAGTTACTAGATTCAGAGTGGAACGAGGAAGCTATTTGTTATACGTTGTGTATACGTTCCGAAAATAACATAATGCTATTAATCATATAAATTAAGCTGCCTCAACTTATAAAATGTACCTACCTATATAGCAAATAATATTATTTGGAATATTTTATCATTCTTTTTAAATGTAAAGTAATACTTATACGCAATTTCTAGTGAGCAAAACAAGGTATGGGTAAGTAAAATCCACACATAATATTAAGTATACTGCCCAATACAGCATACTGTTATAAGTAGGGCTGTATAGGGGACTTATAGGAGTTTGCATGTTTTCTAATATTCATTCAAAACATAGCTTAGTGATATAAAAATCTGTTTCATAATACCAGGAGCCTACAGTATATTTTTTTGCGTATTTTATTTTTCACGTATTATTAGTGCACATTTTGTTATATTCTCATTTTAAGCGCATATTTCACTTGTATTTTTGAATTACATTTTAATTTTTCTTTAAATTGGTAAAAAAAAAATTTTATGTGGGCATATCTAACTTAAACGAATATTCAATGACATGAGTGTGGGTGTGTGTGTTTTCCTCATCTGTGGGGCCATTTATAGTTGAAATTATGAAAAACCAATAGGCTTTTATTAATTTTAATCACACAATTATGTACATTAATACAGTAACTAATTTGGTATTAATTAGTATTTATTAAATTAATTATAGAAAAATAAAACATAAAAAGTTAATAAATGAAACTTTCGTTTTTTTTCATTCAAGCTTAAAAATACCCGTATTCCGAGGATATAAATATCGATTTACATAGATTTAATAATCCAAGTCAACATTCGGTTTTTAAGGCATATTTTATGAGCATAATTATTTAAGTAATTACTCATATTTAAAGGGTATATTTAGTAGTTTTTATAGGACATAAATAAATGCATATTTTAAGATTTTTAAGGGCATGCAGTCCCTAGTCCTAACTCCTAGTTATAACATTTAAGAAGTATATATATCGCTTAGACATATTTTAATTTAGGTATCGTTATATGTACCTACTGGCTACTGAATCATCAAATCATGTAAACTTCCCGCAATATAGTTTTATATTATTTTTAACCAATACATTTGAGTTCTAACTTATAATGTACTGCCTGTACCTAATCAATAGATACGAAAAATACAATTCAATGTAATTTCATAGTTATTAAGATTTTTAATTAGTATGACGTGAAATATGATGAAATGTATTTGATATAGAAATCAAAAGCCTAATTTACAAGTTGCTATATAAATATTTTTTAAATAATATTATAGATTAGGTACATTATTAGTAATTACTAAACCAGTTATTTGTTTGAATGATTCAAATTATTTTAAGTGTTGTAAAAAATTTAAAAAAATTAAATTTAACATTGATAAAATCAAATTTTGAAGTCTTTTATTTATGAGTACCTATTACTTATATGCTATATTTATGCTCTACAAATTTTCACTTTATAAATAATAAATCAAATTATGGCAATAGATGTTTTAATGTTTTAATTGTTTAAGTTTATTTAAGTTTATTTCTGTGATTCGTAAACTGACCGAATGTGTGTTTAAATAATTAGAGTTTTATTGAACAATTTGTGAATGATAAAGAGTTCATTTTGAACTTAAACTTTCAGTGTAATAGATTTTTTTATTTCTAAAAACAATAATCTATAGGGAATAAAATGTTATACTGTTTGTTTGATAATTACTACCCATAGTAGACATAATATAATTGACGCTTAATTTTTTTTATCAACATATTAAATTAAATCTAGATGTTAAATTTTAAAAATTGAATTGGTTTAGAAGTTGCGAGAATAATTCAATCAGAAAAGGTCTATATTATATTTTTATCAAAGTGCACAGTCACCCGTATAAAATCCTCCGTTCGTGACGAGCTTTTGTGCCTGGAACTTTTTTATATGTATAGAATTCCAAAAGTAATGTATTCGTGTTATCGGATATATATTATAATGATAAAAATAAAAAATGAACTTTGGGGCGAGATGGCCGACATCGATTACACTGCAAAATGGACAATGAAGGCATTACTTGCCTATTACTTTTCATTGCCTGCAGGTCATCCACATGGGTTTCAAGTCACGCGAAATTCAGCACAAGCTATATCAGAATTACAGTGTGCATAAAAAAATAAAAACAACATTAACATTGATAAAAAAAAAAATGTACTAAACTTGTTGTTTTAAGTGCTCCGTCATCAATAAGGTTGTGTTGTATAAACAAATAACATTTGAATTCGAAAGAATTCATCGGAAATCATTAGGTAATCAATAACAATTTAACAACCATATCGAGATACAGAGAACAGTTTATTATGTTATTATGTATTACAGAGAACAGTTCCCTGCAGATCGCAGTTTAATTAAAAACTTTTTCTTACCAAAAAAAAAAGTTGGAAATACTTTATTGTTGCACGGATTTTTAAATTTAAACTTTCATCTGAAATTACTATCGGTATTGCGTTAAATATTATTATGTTTATTATAAAAAACATTTAACGATGATTTTTGCATTTAATATGAGGTTTTGAGCGGAGGATATAATATACAATCTCCAAAATGTATTTATTAATATGTTTTTTCATGCCATTATTAATTATAAGGTGTCCATTCAATAATTATTAAAACTCAAAAAGTTAGTTATTTCCTCACAATTACTTTCTATCGTCTTAAAAAGTTGGTTATTAAATATTTATGGACATTATTATTCCCAGTTCACACTCTCAATAAAGTCATTATTTTATTTTTAAAAATACTGTCTATTCATCATAGTGTCACAAACACTATAGGTAGATATTGAATGTCATCGCATATTATATGGTAGTCTATATTATAAGGATTGGTTTTTATCGACGTATTTGAAATGATATTCTATAAAATATATATATAACGACAACCAACTTCCGGAAAGCTGATATAATATAAGTACATTCCTATATTTATTATATAGGTATTTTGGTTTCATTCAAACGAAAATCATTTTTTTACCATCTGAATGACATAATATAATATATTATGTCATTGGTATATTATACCAAATCAAAAATAAATAAAATGCGACTAGAATAGAAAAAAAACCGGAGTAGTCATTCTGCAGCTGTATGTAGCTGTAGTACCTATGTGTTGATTGTTTCTCGTCGTTATTAGTGTGTTAAATTTGAATTCTATGATAAATAATTCCACCTACACGAAAAATGATTGTGAACTGAAACTGTCAGCATTTATTTATTAGGAAATTTGGTTACACGTTTATAATAATATTATTAATTAATCTTCTAGGTAGATAGAAATCATTTTGGCCAAAAATAAATCGCATATTGTTTCATATTATCATATTACTCAATGAATACGTACCTTATAACGGTGTGAATATATCTGTGGTATAGATAAATATATAATTGTCAAGCTATTGGACATAGCATAAAAATGTTCATCAACATTTATAGAAAAAAACTAAAAAAAGTTGAAATTTTAAATATCTATAAACAAGTCAAACAGCTAGACCCAATATTTTTTTTTAAATATACATTATAATATAGTAAATTCTAATATAAATTATTCATACAAATATCAAGTAAGTACCTGTGGTTATACATTTTTTAAATTCAAAAAAATTACTAAATTTATTTTGTAAAAATTTGTATTTCGTAAATATTCCCGTTTTTTGTAATATTGTTTTAGTGTATGTATCTCGATTAATATTAAAAGAATGATAATTTTTTACTTTTGAGGTTCCATTCCAATAAATAACCAACTAGATCCAAAGGTTTACCATAAACCACCTTCGGCGTTGAAGATCGATGCATTTTTCTCAATAACTCTCAATGTCTTCAGACACAACAAAATAAAACACATTGTAAAAAAAATACATTCATCCCTTAACTCATATAGTCTGAAATATAATGACTAATATTATAGACTAGACCCTATTGCTGCGATCGAAAAGTGGCGTGTTGAAAGCACTTTTCGTAAACAATTGATTATTAAATAAAACTAGTAGGTCAGAATGTTAGATAGTAATTATCGTGGTGTTTGTCCGATTTTATATGTTTAACTACCTAATGGTTAGGTTTAATTGTGTAATTATTTAATATGTAGATATAAAAATGTTTTATGTTTGTTTTTATACATTTTGAATGTTTTTAAAATCCAAAATTTGGACTTATGATTATATAAACAATTGAATAGTAAAAAGTTTTGTGCAATTAAAATTATATTTAAAATATTGTGGTGCGTAGGTACCTATTTTATAAATTATTGATTAAAACTTTCAGTGAGACTTGGTCTGTATAAATCACGGGGTGTCAAAATTTAATTTTCCCCGAAAGCTAGTTCAACTTACCAATGCAGAGAGGACAAAGTATCGTACTGTAATAGGTATTTAAAAATATAAAAGCTACACTCTGTTTATTATAGGCTTACACTCGTTAGTCTCCGCAGTAACAGTTTTCGGACGAACCTAAGTACATATATTATACATATACACGGTCAACCGTTTTTGATCATTGCCATTTGTATACATTTCATTATTACCGCGACACGACTACCACCCATATATATATAGATACCACCACTATGATTATACTATTATACCAGTGTTATGCACACTAGCTCAAAACCGCCACGACTACTATGCATAAATATGTATACACAGTTACACACTGCTAATACTACTCGCTATTATACAAGCCTAATACTATATTAAAATATATACGTGTAATGATATAACAGGACATTGCCGTAAGCGCCGGGTCTGGTGCGTGGCGTTTCTGCCGGGCGAACGGTTTTGACAAAGGCGACGGCGACGTCGACACTGTTAAACAGAGGAGCTCATTGTTAAACGGTCGCAAGCTATTAATCACCACCACAACAGCAACAGCAGCCGCTTTTGCTCTACCTCTCTCTCTCTCTTCCTCTATTTATATATATACAAAGTCCGGATTATTGTTATTCGTTAATCTGTCGTCGGTCCCGAATTCCTGGAAATCACAGCACCCTTCCACCCCTAAAATCACGCACAAGACTGAAAGACTGATGGTCGTTTTACGCGCATATAGTCACGTTTAATAATAATATTACTATTGTTACTTGTCACTTCGTGATGCCAGTTTATCGCACCTTATTATCACGTATTATAGGTATATGATGAGTGGTGAAAACCATTCAGCCTTTGTATGCTGCCACCCCCACAAAGGCAGCTCCAGACAGGTGTAGGGGAGTAGTCCTATATCGTGAGTTGCTGAAATAGGTGAATAAGGTCATCGTGATGTATACTCGGATTTAGTAATCTAGAAAGAAAAAACGTGGGTTATGTGCCACCAACTCCTCACAATAGTTATCAACATAAAAATATAAATTACTATTTACGTCAATACATAATTTACATTCAATATCCATTATATATCGATTAAGCAAACAAAGAAGCTGAAAATCCCATGGATCTGTGATAAAATATTACATGGACATTGGACAGGCCATATTATTATCAGGTCAATTCACTTACACATTTTTTTTTATTCTTCAAGAAGATAATGGGCCCCACTGAACATGTTCGTGTTTTCTACGGAAAACAATTCAAATCGTATGTGTTTAAAATTTGACATATCAGAAATACTGTAAATACCATAAAAAACAATTTTAAATAGGTAATTATTATAATTATTTATAATAATATGTTTGTTTTATAGGAGACATTTTTCTTACCATTTATAATGAACAAAATATTGTTGATTTGTCCATATCTAAGTCTATTTTGAAAGTAATAATTAGCAGCTATCATTGATTATATAAATTCAAGAATCTAATGAATTTATGTTCAATGCTTTTGTCACACAGCAGTACTACCACAACATGGGAAGAAATCAATACAATACAGTTCAATATTATAATATTATTGTTCAATGTTCACCTACATAGTTTCGTCAACAGAAACAATATATTAATAATATATTATGTTATATAACGGTTATTAACAGTGTTGAAGATTAGCTAGATTCTAGATAAATAATCAATCATATTTTAACTTATTTATATGATATTATCATGTTCATATGACTAAGTATCAGAAAATAAAATAATAATTGTGTTATCCAAACAAATGTATTTTCTTAGATAAATAATTAATAAGTATATTTGTTTGTGACTAACAAAATTTAAACGTTGAGCACCTCACTTTTTTTATAGTCTCGTGCCTATACTCTTTGTGCTACAGAACGAAATATGAAGTACATAATAATAACTGTGCATACATAACATTATGCTAACGAAATTTACCAACAATACTTCTAAAATATACCCTTTTGTGCAATTTTTAACAACTAAGACTTTCTAAAATTAATAATACAAGTTAATCGAACAAATATCGATACGTTTCTTAATCCAATAAATTGTACTCAACTGTCAAATGAGACATGTACGAAATAAAATAATGTATATACAAACGTAGCGTGTTATACTTTATATATTTTTAGCTGCAAGGAAAAACAATGGATAATATATAAATAAATATTAAATATGTTTTAAAAGTAATTGAGCGGGATAGCCGTTTACTAAACGGCATACTTCTTTGCAACGGATTAACCGATCTGAAAAAAACTTGGCACGGTGATAGTGTAGACATCGCTGAGTGCCAACAAGTGGTTTTGATCGATGTCCGACCTACCATCGAGGAATAATCACCGAAAAACTAAATTTAAACTAATTTTGATATCATAGTTTTGTTTCCATAAATAAATCAATAATTTCACAACAAATATACTTGAAACATGCCTCGATTAAGAAAAGGAGCAAATATAAGCCGACAAACAGCGAATAGAAGAAGAGATAACCACAACGCCATGATTCAACAAGCTGTACAAGAAGATTATCGTATCAATTCAATGTACACTCGACCAAACAAGTTATATAGTAACTGCGCATAAGTATGCGATTTCAGTTATCAGAATATCAAATCCATGTCATTAAAAAAACAAGTTCAATTAGCTTCGATGTGTTTAACTCGCTCAGCTCAATTTCTTGCAATCAGCGAACCGCATTGCAGTCCTATTAATATGATTTAACAAAAATGTATAATCAAGGTTGTTATGGTTACGTATTTAATTAATCATCAGTTATTATAGGCTCAATATTACGAAAAATCAGATAAAAAAAAGTGTAT
This sequence comes from Macrosiphum euphorbiae, assembly GCA_949089665.1. Taxonomy (NCBI): domain Eukaryota; kingdom Metazoa; phylum Arthropoda; class Insecta; order Hemiptera; family Aphididae; genus Macrosiphum; species Macrosiphum euphorbiae. The sequence goes on along the minus strand of CARXXK010000004.1, from coordinate 24,717,078 downwards.
CCTGATTTTGAGTAAGTATTTTTTTTTTTTATTACCATGGCAATAAGTATTGTAATCTATGCAATATAGGCTACTCAACATAGATCAGAAAAAAGTTATATCCAGCCCAAAAGCATAATATAAACCTACTGATTTTAAAAATGCAATGATAAAAAAAGTACACTGGAAAGTAGTAACAATAACAATCATTACAATTTATCAAAAACGTATATATAGTTGGTCTAACTATTTCCATTCTCATCCTGTTTTCAGCGCGTTCCACCTGCATCGATGCCCCCGTCGACACAGACTATACAAACCAGAACATAAACCTTGAGGACCGACTGATGAAATCAGGGAAACCAGCCGGCTTCACCACCCGCCTTTGAAAGTGACCCTGAAATTGTCAAAGGTGTCCTTAGAATAATGGAATGGCCGTCGAATGGACACTGAAAAGACAAATAGGTACCCGTCAACACGGGAAATGTGTATTTGGAATAGGATAATTACGAAATATGTTTAAAATATGATGTATATTAACACGTTGAGTGCCACGGTATTTATGATGGGTGTACAGTGAGTTTCCGCGCCAAAACTGAGTCTCGCCGCCGACGGTCGACTACGTGTCGACATCGGTTACCCGCGCCCGGTGAAGTTTTTGCACCTGTATCAACCTACTTGGAATACTGATTTATTGTAATAATCTACAGTAAATACTACCTAGTAATTATAGTTTTGTAATAAAGCAATAGGAATCAAAATAAATGTTCAATAAAAGCTATGCAAAATGTGAATATAGAATGTACCATACTGCGAACATAAATACTCACGTATTGTTATTACACATCTAATAAAAGTACACCCTGTATATTATTTATAAACTAATATTATTTTTGTCGGCCAATTAGTGACAACACAAATAATATAATATTATTATTGGAAATAGGACCGCCGCGCTGTCGACATCGCCGTCGTTGTCGTCGTAATACGGGGAAAAATAATTAATACACTTTAAAAATAGCTACGCAAAATCCAAATATACCAATGAAATCACGAGATCCTACTGAATAACCACATATAAAAATTGAAATGGTGCGTCTATAACCGATGAAATAATACACCCATAAAGAGGGAGCATATAAGATGTTGGAAAATAATTTCAATGAAAACAAAACTTACGAAAATAATTAAACCGAAAAATATTTGATTGAAAATAATTTACAAGAAATATAATTGCATTTGAATATAAATGAATTGGAAATAATTTCATAGAAAATAATATTAAGGAAAAAGAAAAATTGGATTACTAATTGTATGGAATATAATTAGGTGGAAAATATTTATAGATGAATCCTAAAATGAAATAACGCTTAAACGTGGATTACTAAAAACACGGAATGCTAAAAACGCGGAAAACCAATTCAGTGGAAAACTAAAATTGCCGATTGCTAAAAACACGGAAATCTAAAATCACAGAAATCTAATACATTGGAAAACTAAAATTTTGGATAGCTAAAAATATGGAAAGCTAAAAACGTGGAAAACTAAAATGTAATTTTTATTAATTTTTTAAAAAATGTTCATACTATAAAAATAAAATAATAATAGTTAGGTATGCAGAACTCTAAGCAGTGGGAATTATTTTTAGAAATATTGTTTAAATTGAACAAAAGACGGTATAATAAAGTTATATTAACTTTTTAACTACCTACCAAATTTGATTAGAATAATAAATTATTATTGTAAGTACATTGACGTACCTAAACATTAGTTATTTACACTGTTAAATTATATTTTGGTTGGACGACGGTGTAAGACAAATTTTACATAGGTAGGTTGATGATATACCTCCAATAGTGCGCTAAAAAAAAAAATAATGACTTAAATATTCTCATTGTATAGACTATAGACCATAGACGTATATAGTTATAAGTTACATAGAAGTATAGAACTAGGGGTGAGAAATTATAGGACTTGCATATTTTTGTCTATGTGTTCTATTTATAGCTAGGTGAGCTATAAATCCGTTTCATAACCTAGCAAGTTCATTTTTTTTTGTTTTTTTTTACATATTTTGCAATTTTTTAAGAATAGCATTCATTTCATGCATAAAAATGCATATTTAGTTAATTTTTATAATACGTATTGTATAATTCGTTTATTACCAAAAATTAACTTAATTTATTGCAAACATTGTTGGATTTATTATTTTACATAAAATATCAAATATTTTAACCGGAGACACCACATCTATGGAGGGATTGACTAAAGATTTGATCGGCGAGGACTTGAATTATTTTAAGTACGCCTGTATAACGCAGTTTTATAGTTGTTATAAAAATATTCTCTCGGACAATTGTCGTCAATTACACGTTGACAATCTTAAAAAGCTCTGGTGGACCAATGCAACAAATTTACAGGTATGAAAAATAAATATTATAATATGTAATTGTCATAATATTATTTATAATATTTTTTAGATATATAGGGTATTGCAGACGTTGGACCAAGAAGTCGTCGATTAGATGTTCAAATGCTGCAATTTTGATGCTGTTTAATATATTATACATATATAGGTATTTATATGATATTTTAGATTCTGAATGAAACGATGAATGTATTGATTTTACAATGATGTGTTTTTTTATTTTTATTTTTTTTGTGTCTGTGTACACGATAAGTAGTCGAAATAATGCTTCGATTTTCGACTTCAGTATCTTGTTCGATTGGAAAGTGAATATCGTTGGTGCATTGGGGAGGTCAAAATTTAAAATTCCCAGTACTTTTCAAAAGCGCCAAGAAAAACAAAAGAAAAATTAAGGAAAAACGGGAATTTTTACGCAAAATCGATTTTTCAGAAAATTGAATTTGGTTTTTGGTGTAACTTTAAAACAAATGACCGTAGATACATGCAATTTTCACTGGTTGTTTATATTTGCATCTTCTATACACGATAACATTTTCAAAATATTTTGATTTATTTTGAACAGTTTAGGGACATTTTCATTTTTCATTTTTTTTTAGTTTTTTTTCTAGAAATATCAATAAAATTTTATTTGTTGGTTGCGAAAGCTTGAAAATTTAATAGAAGGCTCCTAATATGTTGTTTCAAAGGCAGATGAAAAATATTAAAAATCCTTAGTCACAATTTTTTTTTATAAGCATTTAAAGTTCAAAAATTGACAAAATATGGAAAAATCACGAAAATTAGCAAATTATTTTGAGTTAAGTATTCGTAAAAATTTTTCCTTTTAAATCTAAGATTTGAAAATGTAAAACAAGATTACTCATAAGTTTGTCTACCTGTATCAATAAAAAAATCTCTACCGGACAGTTAAATTAAATTTTTATGAGCGTTTGAAATTAAAATTTTTACAACATTGGATATTCACTCGATTTCTCATTTAGCGATTTCCTTATTTTGTTGTAATTCAAAAACAAATAACTGTAGATACATGAAAATTTCACTGAATGTTTATATTATTATTTCCTATACACCATACGATTTTGAAAATATTTTGACTCTTTTTGAGCTGTTTACGGACATTTTCATTTTTCAATTTTTTTAGTTTTTTTTTCTATGAATATCAATAAAGTTTTATCTGTTGGGCCAAAAAGTGTAAAAATTTAATACAAGGCTCCTCTGATATATTGTTACAATATCAGTTGAAAAATATTAAAAATACATAGGCACAATTTTTTTTTATAAGTATTTAAACATCGAATTTTGACAGAATTTTTCAAAATCTCGAAAATTATTAATCATCGTAATTAATAAATTATAAAATGTTCAGTTTTTATAGCTAAGGATTGAAAATTTAAAACAAGATTTCACGTAAGTAGTTAATTCTCTTACCGAAAAATCTAAAAAATATACAATCACAGTTTATTTTTATAGTCATTTTATGTTCAAATTTGGACGAAATTACATATTAAAAAACCTAGTTATTTTGTTGTGATTATATAATATTTTTCGTTGGTACCTACTTGAAACTTCTAAAGTGTACTATTATATATCTATATTCTATGATAGTATCAGGGTTTGTTATTGATGTTGATGTATAACGTGTTATAAGTACCTAATGGATATTGTGATAATGTGATATGATTAATTTGGAATTTATTAAAGGTCAATTTTTTTTTTAATACCATAGATATGTATATAATTTGTCTTAAACCTAGACTGATATACCGTCTTCGCTCAGAATCGTTTTTCTTATACAATGATATTGAATCATTGAATTCAAATTTAATAGCATCCATTATACAGTGACCCACTTGTAACCTACTGTACAGCAGAGCGACATCCACTTACCCACCTTTTTTATATTTAATAACATTTTAATTTTATAATTAAAAATATTAAATTATTTAAAAATATGTATTGTGAGTATGAGTCACATTAATAAAAAAATATATGCATATAGGTACTAGATTTTGTTGGCATATTTTTTTTTTTGTGCATATGTTGTCAATTTTTCCTCCCATAACTTCTCATCAGTCATCCTTACTTATAACACTGAATGTGTATGCTACTGCCATGCCAGTCACGTGTGACATAATATAACTGGGTTCAAGTGTTCCTCAGGTAATACCTTAAATATGGGTAGCCGGGTAGGTCGTGGGTGGGTATTGATACAAGGAAAATAGGACATTTTATCGGTAGGTAAGTATAAATTATAACAACATTATTTGAGGTACCTATAAGTTATAACCGTATAGGCATGTCACTTAAAATTATTTGAGCAACATTTTTTTTTATATTATACGCCTTCGGTCACTGCTGCAGATCTGTTGAACACTATCCTGATAATCTATAAATACTACGCACATTTGTTAAATTATGTATTAAGAAATATCAGTTTATTCGGAGTATTAATATAATAACTAGGTAATAAGTAGTATTTGTTGTGATGTATAAATGTATAATATGCTATTTGGTTTTGTAATATAACTATTAGTTAGGGTAGTTACTAGTTTTTTTTTTTTTTTTTTATTAATATAAAGTTTCCCTGACATCATCTAAACTTAGGTGTAAGGAATTAATTATTTTTTAACATTTATAAATTAGATCAGAATTAAGGTATAAATAGTTAAAACTATGGTTTAAAATATACTGAATAGGATAAGATTTAAAACATTAACAGATAATAAAAATAATAAAATATAAGACAATATTTACATAATACAATAGTAGATTAAAGATTAAAGACGTCGTGTGAAGCCTGAAGTGCCGTGGACCACTTGCTTTAGATAATTTGTTAAAGAAGCTTACCGATAATTCTTTTATGTAGTTTTTGATAGTTGGAATTTTGAAATCTGTGTGCAGTGCGTAATTTCGGACAAACCAAGGGGCATTTGAAATTACACGAAGGACTTTGATTGTAATACTTGCATTTTGTGTATATGAGTTGTAGCACATTGTCCCCAGACCGGGGCTGCATATAAAATTAAAGGGCGAATTATTTGTTTATATAATAATAGTGAGCACTTCCAGTTCAATGAAGTCTGCCGATTTATGAGTGGAGATATTATTTTTAAGCGTTGGTATCCTTGCTGTAATTTCAATGATATATGAGGATTCCAAGTGAGTTTTTTATCTAATAAAACTCCAAGGTATTTAATATTGTGATACCAAGCTATGTTTTGACCGTTGAACTAGTTACTAGTTATCTAGTGGCGGATATCGGGGGGGGGGGGGGGGGGTTGTGATACTTAGCCCTCCCCATACAAAATTCCTGGCTACACCACTGCTTAACCTTGCATACAACAAAACAATTTGATCTTCCAATTTCCATGTCACATTTATTAATGTGTGAATGTTTAAAACTACAATATCTTTACTACATATATTTATGAAGAAAATAAAAAACAACGTTTTAAGAGATTGTAAATATTGTGTTCTCGCAGTCATTGTTATTGTATTATATTTTTAGATGTATCATAGACTGTGCCACAGCCCACAGTGGTATTTATCAACAGCTACTAATTAGGAATTACTATACCTATCGATAGTCAGCTTTTAACCTTGTAGATGGTCTATTGGTTATATTGTTAGACTATTGTATCTAACCTAACCATAGATTTCTAACTAGCTAACTACAGTGGTGGATATATCTTATTTCTGAGGGGGGGCTGATTGGTGCCCCCCTTGGGCTTTTCGCCACCACATGCTGCGGACCACCCCATGGGAGGAGTTGAACGTCATTCTCTCTGGGGATTTGAAATTCACCCTCCCCCCCCCTACGCCACTGAGGTCGAGATTTTATACTTCTTAAAATTGCTTAAATATGCAATGAAAACAGCAAAATATACCAAAATTGGCATTTTCCCATTTTAAAACAAAGTATAGTAAATGTATTACAAGTTAAGACGTGACCAACAATAACACCAAAAACACCACTTTAGTACCAGTACATGAGTCGGCTGGATTAACCCCCTTAGGCAGTGCTTTGGGTGTCTAAATGACCCCCATCAACAATAAAACGTATATATTACAAAATTCGAATTTGTATTTATTTCTATACTTAGAAGATGGTTTGTATAATAATGTTTAATCGATTTTTCTATAATAGATAGTTTAAAATTATGTTAAGCATCTTCAAAATAGGTGTCAAAACGGAAGTGAATCATAATTTACACCTACATGAGTTGTAGCGTCATAATATTTTTTTTTCAAGTTTTTTATTTTTATAATATTAATTATTTTACTACGTATTATGTATATTAATGTAATATCATACTAATATATCATATTATGGTAACCCATACCTAATATCTTTAAAGTTTAGAAAAATGAACTGTCTATATAGGTTTTAAGCATTTTTAGGAATAGAAAAGGAATCTGTTAGACCTCCCGTGAGTCTATATGAACGTTAAAAAAAGTACGCGGCTGCTTAAACATCACTGTTCGTTTTTAAGTCTAAACTACATAAGAACTAGAAATTAACAAAACTAAATGACACCATACAGTATGAACATTTATCCATATAGGTATAATATACATTGTATATAAAATACAAAAAAGGTGGGCAAGTGGGTGTCGCTCTGCTGTACAGTAGGTTACAAGTGGGTCACTGTATAATGGATGGTATTAAATTTGAATTCAATGATATAATATCATTGTATAAGAAAAACGATTCTGAGCGGTGACGGTATGTCAGTCTATGTATAAGACATATTATATACATATCTATGGTATTAAACAAAAAATTGACCTATAATAGGTACCTATAATAAATTCCAAACTAATCATATCACAATATCCATTAGGTACTTATAACGCGTTATACATCAACAAAAACCGTGATACTATCATAGATATATAATAGTACACTTTAGAAGTTTCAAGTACCCACGAATAATATTATTCAATCACAACAAAATAACTAAAATCGTAATTCTTGGTTTAAATATGAAATTTTGTCTAAATTTGAAATTAAAATGTCTGTAAAAAATAAGTGTGTTTATATATTTTTTAGATTTTTTGGTTACAGTATGAATTATTTAAGAGAATCTTTGTTTTAAATTTTCAACTCTTAGTTATAAAAACTGAACATTTTATAATTTTTTAATTCCAACGATTGATAATTTTCGAGATTTTGATAAATTTTGTCAAAATTCCAACATTAAATGCTTATAAAAAAAAATCGATCTATGTATATTTTTAATATTTTTCGACTGATATTGTAACAATATATCAGGAGCCTTGTATTAAATTTTTACACTTTTTGGCCCAACAGATATAACTTTATTGATATTTATAGAAAAAAAAACTAAAAAAATTGAAAGCTGTAAATGTCCATAAACAGCTCAAAAAGAGTCAAAATATTTTCAAAATTGTATGGTGTATAGAAAATGCTAATTTAAACATTCAGTGAAATTTTCATGTATCTACAGTTGTTCGTTTTTGAATTGCAACAAAATAAAGAAATCGCTACATGAGTAATCGAGTGAATATCCAATGTTGTAAAAATTTGAATTTCAAACGCTCATAAAAATTTAACTTGACTGTCCGGTAGAGATTTTTTTATTGATAAAGGTAGATAATCTTATAAGGAATCTTGTGTTTCATTTTCAAATCTTAGACTTAAAAAGAAAAATTTTTACGAATTCTTAACTCAAAATAATTTGCTAATTTTCGTGATTTTTCCATATTTTGTAAATTTTTGAACTTTAAATGCTTATAAAAAAAAATTGTGACTAAGGATTTTTAATATTTTTCATCTGCCTTTGAAACAACATATTAGGAGCCTTCTATTAAATTTTCAAGCTTTCGCAACCAACAAATAAAATTTTATTGATATTTCTAGAAAAAAAACTAAAAAAAAATGAAAAATGAAAATGTCCCTAAACAGTTCAAAATAAATCAAAATATTTTGAAAATTTTATCGTGTATAGAAAATGCAAATATAAACAACCAGTGAAAATTTCATGTATCTACGGTCATTTGTTTTAAAGTTACACCAAAAACCAAATTCGATTTTTTGGAAAATCGATTTTCCGTAAAAATTCCCGTTTTTCCTTAATTCCTTAATTCCGGCGCTTGTGAAAACTACTGGGAAATGTTTACTTTTGACCCCCCCAAGTACCAACTAGATTCACTTTCCTATCAGAAAAGGTACTATTGAAGAAAATCGAAGCACTTTTACTGTCCCAAAACGTGATGACAGACACAAAAATATAAAAATATAAAAATATAAAAATATAAAAATATAAAAACACACATCATTGTAAAACCAATACATTCATCGCTCCGCTCAGAATCTAAAATTGTTGGGTCTGACTATGTAATTTATACATTCCTAAACCGTTCATCCGATTGCGATTAAATTTGGTACAGAGAATAGAGAAAGATTAGATCTCGGGAAAGAAGATAGGCTACATTTTGTCTCGAAAAAATGTAAAAAGAAGTCCCACCCAGGGGTGTTCTCAAACAGGGATTTTGAAATTATTATTATTATTTTTGTTTATAATATATGGTTGCTATTTGTTTTAATAATAGTTTTTATTATTAATAATGTGATAAGCCTGTACTAAAGTACCTATCGAGTTTGAACCACGGTTAGGTTAAACAGTTGGCCAATTTTTTTTGCATTTTTTGATACTTAAGATTTAAGCAATACACTTACCTACGTACGCACGGTATTCGGAAAAAAAATCCCCGGAAAAAAAATCCCCTAAGTTTGCTTCGTTGTGTTTGCTAAGTTTACTTATATTTAACTGTACATCTTAAATGGAGACAACAAAATATGTCGGTGTAACGTCCTCTTAATAAATGCGATTGCGATTACGATATAATAGGTACCGACTGACAAATTTTAATGGCAAATATCGAAGAATAGGAAGTGATGAAAATAATATTAGGTTTCGAAAACTACCACCGATGTACCCTCCAGCTGTATGGAACGTAAATGAAAGTACCCTCAATAACTGCAACAGAACCAACAACATTGTTGAAGGATGGAACAATAGGTTCTCAAAACTAGTTGGTCAAAAACATCCCATAATATGGAAACTGATTAGAAAAATTAAAAATGAAATTAACGCCGATCGAGCAAAGTTAGCAATAGATACTTTAGGTGAACCCGAAGAGAGTAGTACAAAAAGAGGCCACTATAAAACTATAAACATCCGTCTCAAAGAATTAGTCAAAAGACAAAATGAAGGTAACATAACCATTGGAGAATTTTTGACAGCTGTGAGTAATAATATACGCAAGAGATCAACTTTTTAAACTAATTTTATATATTTGTATTACTATCATAGTTATTTTTATTTTATGCAGAACTAGATATTATTATAATGATTATCATTCAAATTTTATATATTTTTATTACTATCATAATTATTTTTATTTTATACAGAACTAGATATTATTATAATGATTATCATTTATCATTCACATTTTATATTGTTTTAATTTTTTTTATTACCTAGGTATTCAATATTATTTTTTACACTTTTACAGCTGTATCCAACTATTAGTTATAGATATGGGGATTTTTTATCCGGGGATTTTTTTCCTAGATTCGCACCACGCGAGGTCCTGATAATATACTGCTCGCTGCTCGCATAATCATAAAACCCTTGCAATAGCAATGCTGAATTGCCTTGTCCTGTTAGTAATTTATAATTAATATATAGGTAATAAACTAATACATAAAATGATACACGAAATACTTGATAAACTAATTACTACAATAATCTCAATGATCATAATTATAAGCGACATATTATATTGTTATTTGCCAAGAAATAACAAATTGTCGCTACCCATAACGGTAAAATTCACCAAATTATACCAGGTGCGATATTACGTTGAGGGGAATTGGTACATTTCATTTGAGGTAACTGGTACATTTTTTTAAATCTGGAATCATACTTTGATTCGGGGCCCCTGCATTCTGTAAGGTTTAAACTTTCATAGTTTTAACGCTAAACTTTTGGATTATAATTTTTTGGATTTCCATGGTTTTAGATTTCTGATTATTTATTTTCATTGCTATTATATTTCGTGTACAATATTTTCCATGACATTAGGTTTCCAATTAGTTATTTTCCTATAAATTATTTTCTAACAAATCTGTTTTCTATATAATTATTTTTATATTTTTTGGATTTCCGTGGTTTTAGTTTTCTGACTATTTATTTTCATAGTTATTATATTTTGTGTACAATATTTTCCATGACTTTAGGTTTCCAATTATTTATTTTTTTATAAATTATTTTCTAACAAATCTGTTTTCCACATAATTATTTTTTTATTTTCCAAAAAATTATTTTCCTAAACATTAGCGTTCTCTAATTTTATTTTCCATATGTTTAAAGTTCTAATCAATTAGTTTCCAAACATTTAGCACCTCCCCATAAAGATACATATAACATTTGTCGACTACGTGTCGACCGCGGACCGCGGTCCTGGTGACCCTGCAACAGTTGTCGACTACGTGTCGACCGTGGCACTCAACGTGTTAAGACGTATTACCTTTGATTATAGATATGTACTACTATCAATGGTATTAGATACATAGGTAATATTATTTTTCGTTAGGTAGAAATATTATTTTTAGGACCATGTTTTAATGTATCGAGTGTTTTTTACACACGATACGATAACTGTAGAGTTTCAATCGATCCACAACTGATTCAAACGGTATGCATTTTATGTGTCCAAATATTTTACAATCTGTAGAAATATAAACATTAATACCAAACGATTAATATTTACATAAATCCTCGATTAAAAATGTTTTAATATTCGAAAGTATATTTAATAAATATCTAAAACGGAAAATTATAAACAAATAAGTATTATACGAAAGTCAGTATAGGTAGGTATAGTGTTTCATTATTTATTTCATTAGAGAAAAAGTTATGTTATTTTTATGGAATGTATAAATGAATTGCAAACATATGAGTACCTACCTATTATAGCTGTGACGTATTGACGTGCATATTAATATCTTTAAAAAAAAATTGTATGGCGTATACAATATTATACATAATATTATGATAATTCCTTAAAAGGCTCAATCGCTGAACTAATTATCAAAGTATAGATTGGAAGTTAACCACTTAGGCCAAAAATGTAGTGCTATATTTTATAAAAAATACTTCAGTGACTGTGTTGGGCATTTTTTTTCAAAATTGACTTTTTGTACCTATCTAAATTCATTTTACGGTTCAGCTAGTTAAACCTTTATGTTTAAGTAATATATAATTTAATTTATTAAAACATATTATTTATATTGGTCTAATGTTGTTCATTATACTTTGTTGTCGACGGACTTGTTATTATTAATTTACGGATCGGCCGTAGGTCCTAGGGGCCATGACACCGGGACATCAGGCATATTTCGTCGCTTAAACATGATATACAGCGATTTCGTTGTAGTTTTGACTTCCATATTTTGTCGTACACGTATTCAATTCATTCTCACATCTACCTACGCGGAACTTATTGAATTTCAATCTTACCAATGATGGTTAGTACAAACAACTTTGCCAAAGCCGCATGCCTGCAATATCTGAACTACAGACGACCACGATATAACGAGCTATGAATAATCCAGAGAGAAGCCCCGCAGCGTAAGTACCGATTTCATATTCATTTACCGAAATCCAGACGACCGCAGAATAGCTTAGGGTGAAACTAAGAATCTTGTATAGTATAATTATACTCAATACGCGTCTTACCTAATATATTATTCCTTTAATCTAAACGACCGTGATATAATTACCACGGAATAAATATAATATAAAATAAATGTAAAGACGATATCTGACACACAAAGAAGTAGAAGAATTTCAAAAAACAAAATTTCAAAACAACCACTTTTTAACACACGGACACAATACTGTGTGGACACATTTTCTTCCGTCGGTCTGGTCTGCACTAACTTCTTATTTCACTTAACTCTAATTTCCGTTATACAAAATAAATAAATATTAATTGTATTATTTAATATTTGTGAATGTCTGTTTTAAGTGTAGGTGCCACACATCACACATCTTATATGGAAATCCGTCTACAGATTCGGTTCGTCCACCGCGGGCCGTCGGACTGCTTCGTGTCCGCTCTGTTGGTTGAACTCGCAGCGGTGCAGTTCCGCCGTAGTTCCATTAAAAGTGATATTGGCTTGTCCACTTCGGCGAGCGCGACAGCGTCGTGCCCGCTTCGTCAATCGTTCTTCCGGTTTTCCGTTAAACATTATTATCCTGCAATAACACTTCGATGACTTGGACAGTGTCCTTACCGATAAATTAGTTACCCGTATGACTGAGCAGAAAAAAGTTGACCAACAATGTTCAAGGGCGACAAAAAGGTATTATTCGGTCGAGACAAATTCACGATAAACAATAGTCAATAAAAAATATCATTACCTAGTCATTACTTTATTGTATATTGATGGTATTCCCATTGCCGTTTAATGATAATCTTACGTGCACCAGATACGCACATATAGTGCATTTTGTTGTCGTTAATTGTTTTTGATTGATTTTTTCAACAAGATTAAAGTTATCTATAATTATATTTCACTCACATAAACAATACAGTTCCATATTATATGTTATAAATTTATAATATTCATTAAAATAAATCTATAGGATTAAATAATATCAGACATTATTACATTAATATATTATTATTATTATTATCTTGCGGAACAACATTTATTCCAATGCAATATACTATTGTATTTTAAAACTTTAATTACATAATTACGAAATAAAAATTATTTTAAATTATAATATTACATTGAGTGTACCTATTACATCTACGGAAAAGCAATATGAATGTGCGCGTGTGTCGCGGGTGTTGTCCTAATATATTATTCGGACACGAGGCTACCTATTTATATATAAAACTGAACGTAACAACTATGGCACAAATAATAATATGACTTAAGTCATATTATTATTTGTTATTAATTATACATGACGTATAAGGTATAACGAATGATTCATGATGCCTTTAACAATCTAACTTTTAAGACCGTTTAAGAATTCTCATTAGATTTCGAACCATGTCGACATGTTGTTTATATTATATAATATTATCATTACGGCTTGACAACAATATTCACCTAATTTGGTACGAAAAGACCGATCGCGTAAATTAACAAACGTTAAAATTGTAATAAAAATTTTTTTAGTAATTACACTAAACGTAATTTACTTATTTTCATACAAAATTAACTACTATTATAATATAGTATTACGACGTAAATGCTATTAATTTGATTGAAACACACTGTTTAACTAAGCTTTCTCTAGGGATATACTATCGGAAATAACAGTAAACAAATCATTCGTTTATTATTTCAGTCTCAGAAATGCAAAAGATATACAATGTCGTATTGTATTTATTACAACTTATAAATACAATTTATGTCGAACTTAATGGGTAGGTTTATGAGTACCTACCCTTGTTTAAGAATATATATATAACATTTAAATTGAGGCTATACCATAAACATATTATTTGTAAGTGGTCTCCTGTTCATACGTAGGTAAAGTTCGTTACTATTACTTGGTAAATGGGGTTTATTAAACATTTTAATTATATTGAAAACTCAAGATTATGTCATCAAGTCAGGTATTTAATATTTCAAATTATCTGTAAAGAGTAAGAACTTTGTTTTAGGGATTTTTCTAATTAAAAGTTTTCTTTATTCAACATTTCATCCTTATGCTAAATACTAAAATTAAAAATAATAACATTTAAAACTTATGGCTTAAATTATAATTAATTTCCATTCAAAAACTTTTTTAATTACATAAAATATCAATGTATACAAATTGAAGTGCAATCACTTTAAAAACCTTTTAACATAAAAGTTATTTAATAGCAAATAAATGAAAATACTATTGTGCCTCATTTGTTTGATAGCTTATGTATACTGAAATAATTAACAACCTAATAAAACAATTTATTTATTATTGTAAATTAGGTATACATATTTTAAGTATAATAAGTTGAAATGTAGTTTTAAAACGATAAACTAGGTATGCTTTTTATCAGTTTATTTAGAACTGTAATAGTGTGTACCTATATTATAAAACGAGTAAAGCGTAAAATTACAATGTATTTAAAATACCTATAAGGCTAAGACCTATTATTATATTAATATTGTTATGAAATTTGCTATAGCTGAAAATTATATTGTACAGGCGTGTTGTGTGGGTTTCATTAAATTCTAAAGTAATGACTTTTTTTTTTTTTTTGTAGAGAAAGCAAAGATAAATCATTGAATTTAATATATTTTTCATTCTCCGTATGTGATAATGTGCGACCTTACAGTTTTAGTTTGTCCTTTAATTTTCAGCTCATGAAGTAGGTATTAGGTACTTAACTAACTTTAGTGAATTTTACATGAGGGTAGCAATAAAATTTAACTGTTCGTGTTTTTTACGTGCATACTGTATAAATGTAATATATATTTTTAGTATAGCGTACGTATAGGGATGGCAATTTTTTTTTGAACATCGATGTTTCGATGTATCGATGTATATTTTACTATACATCGATGGTGACAATATCGACAATTTAAAAAAACATCGAAGTCAAGAACTCGATGTATTTGGAAAAACATCGATATTTAAAAAAAAAAAAAAAAACATACTTTTTATAGGATAAAATTAATTATTATATATTATAATGTTAGGAACTGAACAATTTTAAAAATATTTATTTTATGAAATGTCGAAGAATATCGAAGACAAGGCAAACATCGAAATTAAAACATCGGTAAACATAAACCTCGATGCAAAACATCGAAACTTAACCATCGATGTCAAACATCGATTATTATAGTTTAAAACATCGATGTTTCCAAAACATCGATGTATCGTTGCCATCCCTACGTACGTATCGGTAACTATGTTTTACTTTATTTATTTAATCAATGGACAAAATTATAAAAATTGTTAAAGATAATACGATTTATATAATGTAAAATCTCGATTCTACCCAATAAAAAAAACGTAACTTGGTTCCTTTTGATTGGATACGCCGATACGGGTATGAGCAACGTGGTATACATTATATAATGTATACCTACTTTGTTTTATTTCTGTTGATTCGCATTTATTTTTTACAATAAAATCTACATTGTTTATTTGCATACGTAAATTAAAGTCGTATATATACATATATTATGACAAATTCATTATTAAATCGAATAAATTGTAATTGCAAGTGGTAAAAAAATATATTGAAACTTGTGTTGAAAACAATTTAAACGTGATTTTATTTTTCAGAACACTACCGTAATAATTTTAATTTCACCGTTTGATATAAAATAACTGAAATATAATATATATCGTCATGTATAATGCAGATTCATGGAAACGTACATTCAGTATCTGCCCTTCTGGTCTCTGGAGTATTAAACTATTGAATCTAATTTTTTTATTCTCAAGCAATTATAAATTAGTCCATTAGGTTATATATTATAATAAATTATTTGGTAAGCAAAGTTTAATGATTAGATAAATATTATTGAAGAATTATGTTTCATCTCTCGATAATGGCTTACCAAGAACGTCGCATAATAATAATAATAATAATAATAATAATAATAATAATAATAAATAGTTATAATAATAAATGCAGTCTTTGAATTATATTAAGTACCAAACAGAAGCATAATGGAAACTATTGGAATGGCTTTATACAATCCATAAAGGCACTGCAAGCTGTTCGTCGTTAACATTGTGTTATATATAGGTAGCAATGCTACCGTAGCATATTTATATCTCAAATCGACTACATAAGATAGTTGACATTTAAACGTATGTTTGTACTCATATATAAGGTTTTCAATAATAAGAGACACTTCGACAGTTGTAAGGGTCGCAATAGTCTCGACACCGTCGAACAATATAATTCGAAATTCACTGTTCGTCTCAACATAATATTATGAATACACAGTGCACTGCAGTGTATAAACACACGAGGCATTCGAATTTAAAATATAATACCAATTCTTTTTAGCATAAGACGTATACAACGCATAATATTATAATATGGGGTGGCAGTTTTAATGAGACGATATTCCATTAAATTATAGTTATTGTACTCAGATCTCAATACACTATCAGTGGCGTACATTCAAATTTGCTCTGGGGGGGGGGGGTTTAAAAAAAAATAACCAGCACTAAACCCTTATCTTTGCAACTACCCATTTTCCTAACAATCAAACACATTATACGTATAAATATTAATAGGCAAAATAGCAATACAAATACAAAGGTTTACGTAACTCATGGCAGTTAAATATTATATATGCACTACAGAATATTATAAATATTATATTATTAATTATTTATAATAAAAATTCTATTGATTGTGATATTCTAAATTCGAATGATTTTTAAAGTCTTCCAATGCATGTTTCCAATCATCATATTTTTTTAGTACAAATGCTCCCAATTTTTGGTTATTAACACCGGCTTCATTTTTAGTAAAAGCAACACAATATTTGCAATACGCACCATTGTTTACTTCTGAATAGGCCAACCAGGGAAAGTTAATTACCCATTTATATTGAAATTTCAACTTCAAAACTTTTTGTTGTTTACCGACTACTGATATTTTGATAGGAAAATTGTAATTAATATCAGGGACCCAAATTTTGCTCAAAATTTCTTCTATTTCACTTTGCGTTAACAATTTATTTGTGTAATGTGCAATGTCAAAAATATTATAACTGGAAGATGTACGATTAATATCTGTAGTCGAAGGTGTAAACTGAGTGATAGGTGTATCAGATGCAGATGCAGTTGATGGTAATGAGGAACTAGAGGAACTTATAACTGTTTGAGTTGCATTCAATAAATTTGACAATGAATTCATTATTGAGGGTGGTTTTGAAAAAAAAGATTGCAGTTTCGATTGTTTTTTTTCAGCCATGATTACTATTTATTTTACCTTCAAAACTTAAAATATATCGAAATCGAATGATAATGATTATGATGTGATAATAATAATTTTTAACTTTAATTTATTTTGTTTTTCATTTTTTTACATTTCATTATTTGAGTTTATTTTGTTGCCATGTCAAAATTTCAATAATATAGACATAATATTATGATATAGTTTGCCGACACTAAAATCTAAAAATAAACAAAAAAAAAACTTCTCCGACGGCAGAATAGAACAGAATGAACGAACATTTCATAATTAAATATTTTAACATGGTCAATAATATTATGATAGTGCTATAAAAATAGAATCCATTTCACCGTATTATTGTCACTCACGCGAAATTCAACGATTATAACGCAATCGGTTTTTTCTCCGTTGTCTGATCGAGTCGGTCGAGATAAAGACAATATTAATATGTATTTATATCCTCACGCAACTAACTGACTGTGTACGATCAAAATAATGTCTATTTTGATTGATATACCATATTATACGGCACCCATAATTTCGTTATGGAATCTTTTTTCGTTGTTGGTTAAGTTTAGTGTTTACTGTTTACTCAATAGTCATATTATTATGACGTATATTTGTGTATACACGGTTGATTAATAATAAGAAATTCATCAAAAATATCACATTATTATTTTTTTTTTTTTGGTCCTGGGGTAAAATACAGGTTTAATCAATAATGTGGTCGTTTAACATAGGTTCTATCGATATGTTATTTGATGCTAGTCTTATAATACACTGTTGTTTTTCCTCAAAAAAGAAAACACGAACATATTAATAAAACGTAGGTACCTTTGTAACATAGTGTACGTACAATAATATTATGTGCCCGCTGCATTATAATATTATGCTGAAATTTAAACTGTTCTAGTGGCGGGGGTTTATAACAATTCTCTTTGGAAAATCGACATAACAATGTAATATAGGTATACCTATATTGTACTGCAGCAGCCAGCACGAAAACGTGTTAACAACACCGGGAGAGATTGATGTGAATAGTTGCATTTAAAAATGCCATAATGCACTCAACTTTTAAGAGAAAAGCTATTTTACGCAAGCAGGTAAACGCTCCCCAGGAACTCGTTTTCCGAGTGAAAAAGTCAGTTACGTGGATTAAAGAGAAGCGCATTTTTTTTTTTTTATCAGCACACCGTTGGGAACGCACATAATAATTTACTCGCGGCCGGGCGCGAATTTTCTCCCCGGGACCTTTGGCGCACACTTGACTAGACGATGTGAAGTTTGATATGTATTTCCGACGAAACGGTATATTAGTGTACAATATACATTTATATATATATATATATATAGTGTTGCTGTAATATTACACTGCGGAGGCGACTGCAGGCTACGCTAATAGCAATAAATGTTTATTAGCCCCAGCGAATAAGTGCTCTCTGCTGCTGCTGCTTCTATACATTATGTATGTAATAATCGTCGTCGTCGTCGTCGTCGTCGTCGTCTTCGTCGGGCGAGCAGTTTAGCTTTTAACAGCGACGCGTAATAATAATATTATTAGAGTTATATTTTATTATTACCAGGTCGCGGTGCGCATACAGATGTCATGCGCTCCGGCCGGCTGTAACAATCTGTAATAGTATTCTATTATAATAATATACCACTTAAACGGACTTAACCTAACCGCAGCGATATTGCCTCGGCGACGAACATAATATAATATCGTATTATTAATTCATAACAATTGATATCTGATATTATTGTTGTTACTGCGTAGTCCTGATTTAACGAATGAAAATACGGCGTACATACTATAATATGACATGTAGCCAGAATATCGCTATACGACTGCAGCATCCAGAGCAGTGATGAGGGATGAGGGAGGGGACGTCTTAACGCATATAGATAACACCGCGTTGATATACTTTATAATATTATTAATTATGGTATTTATATGAACGATAACTGCAGCACGCTTTGTAAACTATTTCACAAATTATCTAGGCATATTATATCATACGACATGCGCATAGGTATACGACGACAGTCTTGCGGTTGTCTTTTTACGGTCGACGGCGAAAAGGTCAAAGTCGTGGGGTGTTTTTTTTTTTATGTGATAAAATCCTCCGAACGTATCGCCGGCCGACCGAGTTTGGACGATTTTAATTAGCGACAACAAAATTACCGAATCATTATTAATATCACACTACCCTCCCCAGACTCGCGGAGTGGGCGTCATCCACCGCCACCATAGCTATCCGTCTCCGTGGCCTGACACGCGTATTATAACCACCGATTAGAATAAAAAAAAACATTGACACCTCTACACCGACCCACCCTGCAGGGTTGATCTTTGACCACCACGAGACCCAATCCTCTCCCTCGGCATAATTTGGTTTATAGTCGTTAATCATCCCGCGCGGTGACGGGGCGAATCAAAACAAACGATTAACCGTCTGTGCACATTTATGATTATAATCGTCGTTTATAATTATTAATTACATTTAATATATTTTATATTATAATATAATTTTGTTTGGAACATATTATTATTATATTTTACCAGTTAACTGGTTATCATAATAATTGGTCGGGCCGGGTGATCTACTTTTGTTTTATACACGTTTTTAAGTTTGCGTTATATTTAAGAGTATTCGGTAGTTTCTATCTAATAGTACCTATATTATATTGTACTTTTAGTGATTTTATCGAAAAGCACTAAGAAATTAAAAAGCTCATTACCTAATTGCCTCGTAAAGCGTAGGTATAGATATGGGAAGTTAATAAAATTAAATGTTAATGTAATTTAATAGTAAATGTAAATATGTATTTATATTATATTTGCAATATTATATCTATACAGTGAAACCCTTGGCAGTATTTTTTTTTAAATTTCTATAGTAACTTTTGATTAATTAAACCAATATTTATAATAAATGTTCATATTATTATAAGTAACTATAAATTTTCCAAGTAACTTCGCCCTAATATGTTGTTGCAATACAAGTATAATAAAGAGTAATATATCGTTACCTGATCTAATTTTGTTATTATAGTAATCGCGTCTTAAAAATTCATTAAGGAAAAAATGATGTAAAAAATAATTGTTCTAATATACTAACTTAAACTTCAAATTTTTAACTCACCGTTAATAATTGTGAACGTATAGGATACCGTATGACACATAGCTGACACGACACGTAAACAGTTCCCTTTATAATACGAGTTGTCCCACAAATTATACAGATGAATTTCACAAAATTCCTGGTAAATAATATAATATTATACTATTATTATACACTCATCAAAATCTCAAAGTAGGTAACTTCATGTAGTAAGAAGTAATTATAATAACTAATAAGTAAGTACCTATACAATATATCTAAATTATTTGAAGGTCTTGATTTCGGTACAATATACATTTACGTGGTATATCGTGCGTCGAAAGTTTGTGTACTGGTAAGTTATAATATGCATTTAAAAAAAAAAGGTCGCTGCCGTACACGGTAATTTGAATGTCTAAGACACACAGTAAATGTCTAAAACAGCTGCATGCCATGTTTATTGATTTTGTGTTAGGTATAGCATAAATATGAAAATAGGTCCA
The DNA here is from genome assembly GCA_949089665.1 of Macrosiphum euphorbiae. Taxonomy (NCBI): domain Eukaryota; kingdom Metazoa; phylum Arthropoda; class Insecta; order Hemiptera; family Aphididae; genus Macrosiphum; species Macrosiphum euphorbiae. The sequence continues at coordinate 24,696,091 of CARXXK010000004.1, read as the reverse complement.
AGAAAATTATAGTAAAAATTAAATTAGTTTGTTTTCCATCAATGACCATTACAAAGTTTATAACAACTAATGTCTGAAAAATAATAAACAATTAACCATGACAGACGGGTATAATATATTATTTATTATTTAATTAATATCTTATACATCACTACAGAATACCAATTAATGATTAAATATAACTTCACAAAAAGAAGTACATTAACATCTTTAAAACCAATACATTTACACTATAACATTAACATAATTTAGTTTTAACGCTGTTTTTTAATGAGTTACAAAATAGTAAGCTAGTAGGATACTAAGTACTAAGTAGTTACTTTGCTAGTTATATCGTTTAGTTTCGTTCATCTCAACGGTCACTGGTGCTCACAAATGACCTCACAAATCTAGGTAGGTGACCTTTTTGTATTAAAATTGTTTCCCATATCTTACACATATTAAAAATAAATAAATCATTCATTTTATTGATTTATTTAATATTTTAGAAAATTATTATTTTTATATTCGTGCATCATGTATCATTGGGCATCGATCATTGATTATTGTTGATGATTGTATTGGTAAGAACCTAATAATTTTAATTTTGGATGGATTTAATTTTGATTTCAAAAAAATCTAGCAAACAACATAAGACGAAGGTCTTGTACGAAACAAAAATGTTTAGCTTATTTAATACCCAGCTACGGCCATACTACCTAGCTTCCGCACGAGTTAAGATTTAAGTAGATATAATTTATATAATTATAACCTTAGGTTCTTTTCATACTAATATTAGGGCCAGGATTTGTTCCTTGCATATTCTTTTACACTTTACTTGGAATATTTCTGATTAAATACGTCGACGTTTCTTAATATGTCTAAAATCTATATATTTATATTTTTTTTGTGTATATTTTTCGATATTTGAGTACAAATTAATATAACATACATATTTCAAAATAATTGCATTAAAGTTTTATACTTCATAAACATTAAATAAAATAATTACAGTTTTGCTAAATTTGATAACATTTTTGATTGTAGCGATTAATATGTTTTGAGTTTGAGGTAATCAAATGATCGGCTGAATACATTCATAATTTTTTGAATATTTTATACACTACTGAATTTATAATTTGGTTTTATAATAATATTTTTAAAAAATAAATCAAGAGAGGTAATTTATTCAAGTTTACCTTGGAGCAAATACATATCATAAATACCTATGTTTTATATAATATTATTATACATTATTTTTAACTTGACAGAATATAATATTATCACATTCATTTTAGAGTGAAGTTCGGTATGACTAAAAAATGGTGAAGATTTCTGAAGAAAAGGTGCTCGAATACGTTTGCTTGTTGATTCTTGGTTTTATATTGTATCTTTTTGGGAGCTTACAAAATTTTTGCGTTCGAGTGCAGATGAAAAACAACTGCTTACATACGTCATTCATTATTGTAAAATCATTGACAGCTCCGATCCGGGTATAACAAGGAAGAAGTATGGCAAAAGCCCAAACTTCTGTCGACCGTTACGATGAACTTAATCGATAAATTTGATACCTACGAAACTTATGTACCTGTATAATATGGTAAGGGTTTGGAATGATAATGCTCTTGATATACATTACTGGTTTGTAAATAATCAAAAGTGGTTTTTAACCGGAGATATAGCAATATAGGAATAATATAACAATATAGGTATAAGGTTATCGTTTATGTTAAAACCACAGTAACTAGTAAGTAATAAGTATATGACTATTACCTACCTACATGCAAATAATATAATTTTGTTAGTGTAAGAATGTAATGTTCACTGTATTAATATTTAATTGTGTTATATTAATTTAACTTATGACATACCCGTATACGGGTATAATAGGTACCTAGGTATTGTTTTATTAAAGTTGAAGCACCAGTGGATATTATATTATAATGTTACATTCATTAATTTAATTTTAAATGTAAAATATAACAAAACATAGAATATAATATAGTATATTAGTATAGTTAAGTCCTAATTTCCTACCGAACCCTTCGGGGCCAACTATTTAATACCATTCTTTATAGGTAGGTAGGTATTAACCTAGTTCTATATCACATGTAATAATAAAATACACGATTGTTGCTCTTATAGAAGTGTTTGATCACCATTATTTTACCCTAAAAGAAATAAAATACAAATACAAACAATAAATAAATAAAGGTGTTCAAAAAAAAATTGTTTGGTTTTAATATACAATTTCAAATCATAAATATACATTATCAATGGCAACGATGATAAATGAAACGAACATATCGATTATACGTTATTGTATTATAAACATAATATTATACAATTTTAGGTGTTTGAAGGTTTCTTATTATAAGTAAATTATTGTTTGAAAGTGCTTCGACAATGAATATTCAATATTATATAAGGATAGAAGGAGGTGTACTAACGAATCAAGGGATAACTGAAATTATTTTTAATTTGTAACTTGAATGTACAATACTTGTATAATGTATTTAAGAATTTCTTCACCAGTCGTTTTTATATTGAAAAATTAAAAAATATTATAATTTATTGTATTTATTCATGGGTAATATAAAAAATCAGGGGAAAAACACTACCCAATATACGTGACAGACATGAATATTATTATATATAATATATTGTTTTATACACCGTAACGTCGTCAATAGTAAACTTGTGATTAAAAAAACTTGACGTTTGATCTTGGTCATTACTCATAAGAACATAATAAACATTTGGAACACTCGAAAATCAAAACAGTAAAAAAAATGGGACGCGTTCATATCGTTCACATCGATTATTGACATCACGGTAGGAATATTTATAACTTGTAAGTAATAACTTTTAACTTGTAAGATTTCCTTCAATAACGGCTTAATGTTTTTACATGTTCGTAAAACAAAAATAAAAACACCCCTTATTTGAATTTAAGTTTTTCGTTTGATTGGCTTATATATACAAAATGCAGTGGGTTTATTTTATCTTATAGTACCTATCTAGTACATAATTATTTTTCGTCGTAAACATCACGTGACCTACTCTTTAGGAAATTTTTTAGTAAAAGTAATTAAAATTAATAATCTTACATTTATTAAAATATTCCAAACCTCACAAATGTAATAAATAGGTACATAAATTACCTAAATCAAAAACGTCACGCCAGAAAGAATAGTCTACCATCTATAGTGAATCGTGATGGTAGCGATATCGTTTATGTTGTTAAATGCAATATAAAATAATATAAAAAGCTTATACTTTCTATGTTGTGGAATATTATGGTCGCAGTTATATATGTATTATTTAATATGAGGAAGCAACTAATACTTTATTATTAGTGCATTATACAAGTCACTTAGTGTTATAAATCAACAATAGTATTATACAAAGTCGATTGATTAATTAGATTTTTAACTGTCATTAATATTGCTGTCAACTCGTAGACCGTAGTATGAGCACCTATTTCCTATAGGTACCTACCTATATTATTAGAAAGTGATGTAAAATAACAAATATTATATTACACCGAGTTACGACTTATGTGAACCGTAATAGAGGTCAAGTTAAAATGATGTACAAACAATTATAATAATAACTAATGAGCTAGACTATAATTAGTTATTGCATAACCTAACCTAATCTATAAGTAAAAATGAGTAGTCAAAGAGATTTTATGCGCACAATTTATTATACGTTTTGAACATAACAATTTATCGCTTGTTATTATTTATAAGCAAACATCGGTCGCCCTTACCCAGATCTCTATGGAACAGAATCTTATTATTCTAGGATAAACATATCGGTGAAACTCAAGTTTAAAATTTCGTGTCATAAACGATAAGAAAAATATAGGTACTCCAATGGCAATAAATTAATATTTAGTGTCCCGCTGGTCGAGACGAAAATGAACGAGGGTGGTAGGCTTAATAAAAAAAAAAACCAGTGATTTATCCGTACTTATGGTATATTTTAAACTATAGAACACCCAGTCATGGTTGTGGCTCCGGTTGTGGCGATATTATTACAACTAGAAAAAACTGGACTTACTCTCTACTTGCTTTGAGTTGCTTACCAAACGGAGTAAGGACGCAACTCAGACTTGGTAGGCCAGCGAAAAATGCTTAAGATATATTAATTCTATCACTATAATATTTTCAAAGCAATGATATTTGCGAGTTTTCATGTCGATTGCAAGTAAACTGGTACATTCAATATTCTTTCTAAACACAATGGATATTTTCACATTTGGGCATGCAAAAGCTCAAACGACGTAAAATGATTTACATATATATTTGCAGCAAATGCCAATCGTTTCAAACAATTGAATATATTATTTACCTACTGATCTTGTTGATCTTGAACGTTTATTTATAAATCAATAAATAATACCTACCATAATAAATGTGAGTCGAGTGTTTAATAAAAATAAATAATAACGCTTTTAAATAAACAATAAAATATTGATTGCAAATGTAAAAGTTGAAACAATTATACAGTAGTGAATATTTTATTGTGGTGTGGTGGTTGTCCTCAGTGACAAAACGTGTTGTGAGTGCAAGCACCGGCCGGTGTCAAAGTTTTCAGATTTTAGTGACAAATGCTTGTCACATATACACGTATTAAAACCAATCGTAACCTCCCCACAGTAAAAAAAAACTTAAAAATAACCTTCATCCAATGGTCTATACTGCCGTGGGTTAATTAATAAAAAAAAATTAAAATAAGCTTCTAATTTTTAATTCAATTTTTGTTTTACACTTTTTCATCAAATAATAGTATATATAGTAATGAATAATATTAACAATTTTAAAACTTTTTTTTTAATCAATCCGCTGGCTGTTTTAGGGTTGGTTTCTATTTCATTATCACAGCTTACTCAAGTCACTTGATCTGATTCTTGCGATTTTCCTTTAAAATAGGAAAATACTTTAAAACAGTCTTGACAGCCTTTAACAACTTTTTCATGAAACTATAGTATTGTAAATTGAGTTAAATTTCCACCGTAAATTACCTAGTTATTCAATTTGTTATTCAAAAAATATTTTTTACACAATTATCAAAAAACACATTTAGCCCAAAGCGAGTTTACCATCTAAAAATATGGTTATATCTATGTATAGTGTAATTATTATTTTATTTTTAAACGTGTATATTTTGCGTGATGAGGTTGTCGATTCGTAATACAAAACACGCATACGTAAAACGTTTATGCCTACGTTGTAATCAAAAAATAAATGTTGTTTTAAATTCAATTTGTGTGAATTCCGCCGAACGTGTTATGATGAATCGAATCTCATTTATTACAAACCCCATTGAATAGCACACTGAGTGGGCAACAGAACAATATAATAATAATATACACACAAAGTGCCATAAGCTACATGCGCATACGTGTGTGGGCCATACTGCAGCACTATTGTGCGTGTATCGAAATGGACGTAATCTTATCCAACACATATTAATATACTTATTATTATTATGTTCAATCGATCTTTATTATCACACCATCATTATCATTATCGTTCTAAAATTCAAATTCGATCAAAATACATATTATATTGAGACTATATTTTATTCTGATTTATGTAGCCGATTAACGGTAAACGTTTGCTAGAAAATATACCGGTTATCTATACTACAACTAATAGCTACGATGTTATTATATCTATAGTATACTTTTCAACAATTACCTGTAACCATTGCGAGAACCACTATGACTGTACGACAGAAATGCGAAGCTGCTCAGATAGACAACGCGTATCGGTCACAAAATTATTACCAACTTAAAATTGACTATATCATACTATTTAGTACAGATATTATTCAAACACGCATAAGATCGAGTGACTTGGACATTTATTTACCTAAAAATCTAGCTCGTCTTCTTCTTAAGTTTATCTCGTCACATACACAGTTCTACATCCATCTCTATTTGTCGATCGTGTCTCCATATTATACGATCTTCATTATATGTTTTTACTTCAATACCACGTCATTCTTTACTGACTACCGAGCCTATATTCTCACTTAGTGGCCAGTAAAATAGTAGCTATATGTACCTCATTCGTCACCCATACGTAGATCCATAGTAGCCAATATTTAAATCCACGCTGCACTTATATGTCTTACTATCCAAATTCATTTTAGCTCTTACTTTTTTTATTATGTCAGTAAATTATCTTACACAACTGGATTGAATCTGATTCTAATTTTTCCTGTATAATTTGATTGAAGTGTTGTAGATAACATCGTATAAATTACATAATATAATATGGTGTTGGAGTATTAGATATATGGGATCAATGTAAATTTCCTTGGGGCAAGCCTTTATAATGTTCCAGCCATTAGAAATAAAAAATATTATATACATTTTAGGAATTTAAAATATACTAAAAAAATATATTTAGAGTAAACGTGTAAACGTAATTCAAACGCAAGTTTTCGGATACAAATTTGAATAATTTGTAACTACGACCGAGTACCTACAGAAAATATCATTGCAGTCACGTGTACCTACTGTGTACGTTGCGTTCAAAAATAAATGTTAATTTCATGATGGTATAATACTATTAAACTTGAAATACTTAACATCATCAATTTAAACTAATTTATATGTTGACGATGATGTCCGAAAAAGAAACTAGTTCGTGGTTCAGTACGTCTTGTTAGTGAATTACCAATTACAACAGACATAATTGTGTAGAATGTATAAGTAGATAATTTGAAAAAAAATCATATTTAGGTGAATTTAGGAATCAAAATGCAGGAAAATTTCGGGGGAATATTAAAATAATAGATTTCCGAAAAAAACACAATTTTTGGAAAATTAAAAAATTGTATTTACGCTTAAAAATTTAAATAATCTATTTAAAAAAAGACAAGGAAACCTGTCATTGTCATTTCACATTTGCCAATACGGTTATCACTTATCAATGTACTACCTACCTATTGTATTCAAATTTAAAATTTAAAAATGTTTCAATATTTGTTCTAAAAATAACGTAGTTCCATATTAAATTGGTATTTATGTGGGAGAGTGTATTTCCCCGAAAATAAATCACCTGTATTTTTAAATGTTAAAAATTGTATACTTATTGTCTAAAATTGATGGATTGATGTTATAAATTTAAAGAACAATATAATATTAGGTAGACGGTTCTATTTTTGACTTAATATACGAATACTAATAATCTATAATTCAATATAATATTATCGTTACATTCATCGAGGAACTTTGTCGTCTGTAGAGATTCAAAGTCGTGTTTACGATAAAGTCATTTGTGTTTGATTTCTGCATCGAAATATATTACTTTATGGTAGGCAAACAATTGTACGTTTACGCCAATTGTACTTCACGCGTTATTTGCTCGGGTATTGTTTGAGCTCATCCGTTGCAGCGTAATATATTATATACCTATTTACATAGAATACGTAGTTCGTCGATGCAAAACAAGCAAGCACATAATCATCAGAATTAAAACACAAAATACCGAGTAACGGTAGTACTTTTAATAGACGGTATACTATGTTAAAAGTATATTATTTTCTAGCCTAGCGCATTAATATTCGCGTATTTTGAATTATACATTATTTCAGATTTACCTTCAGCGTTAATTTGCTAATTATTTATGGAGAGTTCTATGATACATCAAATTATTTTAATTCAAATTATTTTAATGAAGAGTTAAAAAGTGGAAAGTAAAAAATGTAATTAATTTTTTTTTATTGAATACTCTTTTTTGCAATATATAATAGGTGTATATATATAGGTAGAAGAATATTCACCATAAAATAACGCGTGACAAAGTAAAACTTGTACAAACGTATATCAATCGCAACTTAACCGTATACGCTATTAATATCTGCATTTTGTTTAATGTACCTATAAAATGTTTCTGCAGTATAATACAAGCTTTATATTATATCGTCTATAATATACACTTGAAAACGGACAAAACTTTTCACGTACTACTCACAAATTACTTTAAAAGTTACGTTCTATTTAAGAGGTATTTCAAAATAAATTGAAGACAATTTTCGGTTAGTTTCAGGCTTAAGTTTGTCGAAATGTGGTGAAATCCTCGGAACGAATGCAGGGTTCGGCGAGATGAATGCAACGGGACAATATTAGACACGAAAATCTGTAATCTCTGCAAATAACAATATTTCATTGAGTTGAAAAAAAACTGCTCAAGGTCCTGCTGAAAATACATTTTTAATGGTAGGAAAATTCATTGACGCCTTGTAATAGAATATAATATGGTAAAATTAATATACGTTACGCCATACTGTATTTATTTGAACATTGTTTCAAATTGTTTTACTCAATTATTCATTTTGATGAAACTGTGAACGCTTTTGGTATAGGTACGCAATCAAATTACCAAAATCTAAAATAGTGTTCACAAACTTTGAAATTCACACTAATTTACCGCGATAATGTTATCATAGTATAAAACCGGTTCAGGCTGTAGTTAAAAATTATTATACATAAGTCTAGGTATTCTATACCTGATTATAGGTGTTTAGTTTTTTCATTTTTTCATTTCTTAATATGTAATATGATATAATAATAGTAATACTGTCTTATGAATCATTATTCATTATACTGCACACTTTTCGAATTTTTTTTTTTACTTATACCTTTATAACAAATATATATCCATGTGTTCGTTAAAATATAATTTTCAATTATAATTTATAAGTTTATCATATAATGTGATACCTTAAACATAATATTATTATTAAAACATTATAAAGTATTTTAAAATTATAAGGTTATTTCGTAACATATTATTCAGTCTAATAAGTTTGTTTTTTTTTTAAATTTCAAATTGTGTATAGGTACCTAGCTACACGATTTATTGACAAATGCTGATTTTACATTTTTCGTATATTTATTTTTTTTATAAAACAATAATTTGTCGTTTATAGGAAACTATTTGCAAAGAGTTGGCTAACATTTTCGAATATGATTGCCATATTGTTTAAAATGGTTAACGGAACAATAATATTAACTCGATTTTCCAGCCGGAACGTTCAACCTTAACCTAAACAGTAATTTCATTAGGCAACAGTATAACAAGTAAGTAAATAATTCAATTTTGTATAATCTTTAATATGTAGTTGAACGTAAGAAATTGTGATCGGTTAACAGTTAACTTACCTATTATTTTGTGTTATTTTTCTTAAAACTATTATAAAGATAAATAAAAAAACCTTTTAGGATACTGAATGTTAAAAGTTAAAATCAATGAATATATTTATCAAATATTATCCATAATAATATGCTATTATTTCGTTTTCATAAAATCGTTATGATTCATAATTTTAAATGTATTTAATTCTTAATAACTGCAGTTGGGTTAGGATTAAAGTTTTTGTAATTTTAATTTCTTAGTAAGAATGGTTAAACATTCCCACTCTTTTCAAACAGCTCAAAATTAATTCTTACATTATACGTACTTTCTTAATGTTATCGTATATACCTAATATTATACGTTCTACGTATGATCTTTTGTACAAATAGGTTGATTAAATTTAAAAAAAAGTATTTCATTAAAAATTCAATTAATTAGATATATTTATATATTCATATTATATACAGATACTATATAGTATTCGGCATCGTTATTATTAATATTTTTACAATAACAAGATGGGCCACGGTTGTTGTTTGTTATAGTAAATGAATCGTTGTCCTGAACGAAAATCTAAATACAAAGAAAATGTCCGGTCATATACGAAAGTAGGGACTGCAGAACTGCAACTTATTAACACACAGCAACAAATCAATAAGACGTGATTGATTTATATTTTATTAAAAGTTAAAAAAAAAAAACTATCGAGTTAGAAATAAGTTTGAAACAACAATGTTTTCACGACAGTTTCTAGATTGCAAAATGTAGGTAAGTATATATTTTTTTAATCATAACCAGTTTTAATAAGTACGACATTTTTTTACAATTAACTTTGCATTCCAACGAAATCTTGGTATCAAGAAGTTAAGTGAAGTTGTAAATTCAATTTATTGAATAAATATATATATATATTTTTTTGCATGTCACAGCCTGGTGTATGTCATTGTGTCGAGTTTAACTGCTTAGGTATTCATTTCGAACGCAATATTATTGTCGTATAACATATATTATATTATATGACAATATTTGGACTTCTTGGAGATTCATTAAATGTGTTTGTATAATGTATATTGTATATTTTAATAAATCTCGTTTTTTATAAATTCAACTCCACGTCAAGAAGCAAGTTAATTTTCTCATATTGTATTTTATAATATTTTTTTGATATTCTATAAATAATATAATTTATAATTCCGATGATAAAATAACAATACCATAGACGTCAAACACACGTCTTATATGTGCGCAGATAGCATTGTATCAAATTGTTCCTATCTATAATGATTGTACTAATCCTGCATCTAAGTACTTGTGATGATCAAAATTAATATAATATAGATCTTCACATAATAACACATTTTTAAAGTAACTAATTGTTTTAAATTAATACAATTATTTATGACATTACTATAACACTAATATAACCATTTAAAATACAATGTATAGGTATTTCGGACAACCAAAAATCTTATTTTTTTTTTAATAATTTGATAGTTGAGTGTATTTTTTTTAAATGCTCTATTCAAAATGAGATCAGTACCGGACATTGGATAACGACAAGTTTTTACGGCAACCTCTACGGTCAGATGACGTCAACCACTTCAGGCAAAGCTCTGATACAAAGCCCCTCCCCTGTGTATAAGTTGGCCATCCTGTACTGATTTCATTTTGAACATTTTAACAATATATTATATTATATATATATGAAAATAAGCGATTCATAAAAAAATTTTTAAAAATTAGAACTTAAATACTTATACTTGGTTAGTATGATTATTATTAGTTTATATACATAAAGTAGTGCTTAATAGATTTACAAGACTTCCAAGAATTACAACTTATTACTTTACATTTTAGTACTACTTAACATTTACTGATTGTAAAACAGTTAAATATTTTAATACGTTGAACGTGTTTTTAAATTAAAATTCATTAATAAATGTACAACTGTTTTAATCTATTAACTATTATATTTTTATGGAAACTATTTCTAGCTAATCAAAATTTTAAATTTTAAATAAAGTTTTTAATTTGTTATGCATAGGTACCTGCTTGAAAATTTAATATTGTAACTGACGTTTATACCAAGAAGAAGGAAATCACAATGTGTTTAAGTAGAATAATATGCAGGATTATAATAATACCTACATCCATTATTCACAATATATTTTGAAATAAATTAATGATGTAATTTCCATTTAAAAATCGGAATAATGTTTATTAATTTATATTTTACGATTGCGTGTACCTACTACCTAGGTCAATGGTAATAACGATACAACAAATTTTATTTTATTAATTTTTTCCTTTTTTTAGTAACAAACTAATAAACATTTATTTTCGATTATTATTTATTAGTTTGATTGTTTTAATTAATATGATACTATCAAATTTGCAAATACTCAATAAATATAAGTACGTTATGAGCTGCTTATTGTCTAAGTCGTACGTGCAGGTATAACTGCTAGTTATGAGTTACCCTCAAATTTCGTATAATGAATACTAAATATAGTTTAATTTTGTATGATGTCCTAATGATAATACGATTTTACTCGCATGGGAAAAATAGCATTATGAAATATGAAACAACTTTACTAATTTGTACACCAAGTACAAAGGGTATTTTTATTAGTTTCCATAGTATTGAAATATTATTCCTATCTATACTCATAAGACGATATCGTTTATGAAATTTGTTTTGAGTCCACGATTTATATAGAGACATTGCACAATTTATTGTTTGTTGTTTACATTGAAGTGTTTACATGTGTGTTGGGTACTATGTGTAGTGTGTACCGTAAAACCCATACTTGTTGAGTAGCTAGTAAGACTTAATCAAGTTTTTTTTTTTGGTAGGGGGGGGGTGAATACAAAAACTGTAATTCACCACAAAATAACGTAAAGGGTCAACAGTCATTTTTCAATGCAAATTATCTTTAAATAGTTTTAACTTATTTTCTTACAATAAACAAAATGTTAAATAAAAAAAATCGGAGAATTCTCCCCCTTGTATAATTAATAGTGCAGGTGTCGATTGTAACTCATAATTGAGTAGGTCATTGAATGTGTTAAATTTAAATTTAATGATAATTCGATTCATGCTAAAGTTGATTCTGAGCGGAGACTGCGTCTGAAGACTTATATTTCTAAGAATATGTTATTATAATATACAATATAAATATTACTATATGAGTAATTTATTCTTCTATTAGTAACAAATTACATTTAAGTATTATATAGTAATTTTACTATTTATCCGTTTTTTACTTATAATTCAATACCACAGTGTAAACAATGAATCTAAATATTGATAAATACAAATTTAATAAGTTAATTATTTCATAATAATATATAAAAATCAAATAATTTTCTCGGGATTTTTAAAATTTTTTTTATATTATACTAGCTGTACAGTGTACACCTTCTTCACCTGGGTTAAAATAAATCTATCGGTCTATAATTTTGCATTATGCTTCAGTTGATTAATATAATACAAACATTGTGCACAATGAAATTATATGATGATTAATTTTATGGTTTTCCACTACTTAATTTAATTCTGGACATATTTTTGATATTAATACAAAAAACTGTAAACAGATTTAATTGCTTAAAAGCTGACGTAAATTTAATATCGTTAAGATTGGTATTCGTATTTATGTATTTACATTCAAAATATGGAAACCATTTAAATGGTCAAAAAAATATTCGATTTTCATGAACCAAAACTAAATGCTAGGCAGGGTGGCTACTATAGGGATTTTAAAAGAAGCTTTAACAAATAATAATAATAACATAATAATAATCAATAGCTATGATATTATGTTGCTATAACTTTTGTAAGTACCCATTGCATTGTTGTTTTAAAAAATCGCGAAGAAACTTAATAATTATAAAATATGTAGTTTATAAAATATAAATCGGAAAAATATACAGCTTAATATGTCACGTGATGACCTCTGATTTGGCCTCATTTCGGTATAGATATTATAAAATTACTGTCAGTATAGGGACAAGAAAATATAAACTTGTATGAAACACGCGATGTTTTTTCTGTTCAAGCTGTTGTCCTGTAAATATAAATATTCTATGAACCGTTATAATCCATTCTGTTTTTTACCATTATAGTATTATACTATATGATTGTCGATGTGAATCTTAGTTTATAAAACTATAGTTTTGTATATTAAAATAATGATTCAATTATTAATAATTAATAAATAAAAAGGTATTTTATTATTGTACAGTACGTACAATGGTCTGTATAATTCCATATAATTCATTGGAAATATAAATGAATAGAATACTTTTTAAATTTGGAAAGTTTAAATTTTTAAGTAAAAATATGATTCACAATTTTTAAAACATTAACAATTAAAAAATATGATTTGCATAATATGCGATGTAAAATTAAAGAAGCTATTGAATAACTATAAAAACAAGTAAATGAAACAACTATTTAGACTTCATTTGATCTTAATGCGTAGTAATGGTCAATAATAAAACAAGGTAAGGTAATATTAAAATAACTAAACATCTATATTAGTAAAGTTCACTTAAAATAACTAGAAATATCCCACTAGTAAATATATTTTGTATTTCAACCATCCAGCTACCTTCGTATAGTAAATTGAATCAAAATGAAATTATAAAAATATTTCTATTAAAAACACTATTAGGTATATCTTCAGCAAAAAAATATCCAAACTGTAATATATAATAATGTATAGGAATTATATATATATACACCTTAACTCAACTCTTTTTAGTGTAATCATGATTGATATTTGACAAGACATATGTATATAATATGGTATTAAGGTCTATGGCATTATTATATATAAAAGAATAATATCGAACTACACGTTGATGATATATAAGAATAAAAAGGATTTTGGGGATTTATCCCACTTCGCGTCTTCGCCCTTTTCGTAACTGCGATACCTTCTATCCTCATCTGTTATATCAAGGATACAATATAAATACAATAATAGCATAAATATATAGTAACTGACAACGGTGTATTATTAGAATGAAAAAAATATAAATAAAAGTAAAATGTATCGTTTGTTTTGATTATATCGTACCCTAAACATGTAATTTAATATAATAATGGCATATTAGGAACCTATTGTGTCAATTTTGGAAATATGAAACAAAAAAATGTTGAAACTTATGTTTAGGAATAAAATCTGTCATTAAAAAATAATAATTAGGAATGGCCTGTTGTGGCATGGTGGGTGGCCTCGGTCACTAAAGTGTTCAGAGATAAAGCATCAGCCTGTGTAGCTAGTTCCCGGATGGGTGACCACCCGTGTGTTAGTGACAAATCATTGCCACACATACACGTGTTCTTCTAACCAACCGTACCCTCCCCATAGTTAAAGATCTACTAAATAACCCTCAGGTTAATTACCTTAGATGTTGGAGCCTTAACTCAATAAAAAATAATAATAATTATAATAATACTTATTAACTATGCTATTTTAACTATTAACTATAGGTAGTAGGTAATGTAGTTTATATAATAATGCACTGTATTGAATGTATGCACTGTAAAATAATGTAATGTATTATTTACATTGAAATACAAATTACCTAGTTTATGTTTACTTAATGAGATATTATAAAGGAAGTTCTAAGGAAATGTTGCAATACAATTAATGTATATTTGACAATAAAGTAAACAATATTTTGAATTTAAACAGAATACGTTTTGAAGTATGTTAGAAAACTTATTTAGCCGGTCTAAAAAAGTTTTAGTTTTGATAGGGTAGGTACGTGAGGTTGCTCAAATTTAAATTATTTTAATTTATCACAGAACCTTCTTGGCTTATTTGTACTTCCCAATCAAAAAAAAATCGTTACTAACATAACGCGTCCTTTTTTCACATAAATTGAATCCCGTTAATATTTAACTGAAAACTCTTGATATATTCGATTTTCAGGGTTATCGGACGATTTTCAAGCAGATCACTAAACACTTGCGTCATTGAAGCGGTTTCGGACAGAGGGGCTTCACCAGCGGAAATCGACTTCAGAGAAATGTTGGGCAACGATGCGTATCGCCTGTGAAGCTTCAAACTGGTGACCACACTCTCTTCCAATACTTTAGGCCGATTTTCCCGGAGGTCTTCAAAAACCTGGATCATGATCTCTGTGGCAGACTGTTTATTATAACATCGGACGGACTCTTCACGGCTTCGTTCGTCGACATAATGTTGATCTGATATTTATATATTATACAAAACTAAGGTACGTAATAAGTAATGCACTGTATTATAATTAATGTTCGTTGTAACAAATATAGGTACTGAAAGAACAAACTGATATGCAATCAATACGAATTATAAAACAGCTTCAGTGTAAATAATATTATTTACACTGAAGTTGCCCATAGAAACAAGATTATTATAGTTTTTTTGAAAAATGTTCAGTTTGGAAAATTATATTTTTAAAAGAATAAATAAAAAAAAGGTGCTCTGCTGTACAGTAGGTTATTACAAGTGGGTCACTGTATAATGGATAGTATTAAATTTGAATTCAATGATATAATATCATTGTATAAGAAAAACGATTCTGAGCGGAGACGGTATGTCAGTCTAGGACCTAGGTAAAGACATATTATATACTTATCTATCGTATTAAAAAAAATTTACCTAAAATAGGTACCTATAATAAATTCCAAATTAATCATATCACAATAACCATTAGGTACTTATAATACGTTATACGTCAACAGCAAACCCTGATACTATCATAGTCCATACTCCATAGATATATAATAGTGTACTTTAGAAGTTTCAAGTACCCACGAATAATATTACACAATCACAACAAAATAACTAAAATAGTTATTCTAGGTTTTTTTTTTATGTAACTTTGTCCAAAGTTGAACTTAAAATGACTATAAAAATAAACTGTGTTTATGTATTTTTTAGATTTTTTGGTAACAGAACTAACTACTTACGTGGAATCTTGTTTTAAATTTTCAATCCTTAGATATAGAAGTTGAACATTTTATACATTTTTAACTACAAAATAATTATTCAATTTTAAATTTGATAAATTTTGTCAAAATTCGATCTTTAAATGCTTATAAAAAAAACTGTGCCAATGTATTTTTAGTATTTTTCAACTGATATTGTAACAATATATCAGGAGCCTTCTATTAAATTTTTACACTTTTTGGCCCAACAGATAAAACTTTATTGATATTTATAGAATAAAAAACTAAAAAAATTGGAAACTGAAAATTTCCGTAAACAGCTCAAAAAGAGTCAAAATATTTTTAAAATGTTATCGTGTATAGAAAATGCTATTATAAACATTCAGTCAAAATTTCATGTACCTACGGTCATTTGTTTAAGAGTTGCACTAAAAACCAAAATCGATCTTTTCAAAAACAGATTTTATTGTAAAAATTCCCGTTTTTCCTTAATTTTTATTTTGTTTTTCACGCCGCTTTTGAAAACTACTGGGAAATGTTCACTTTTGACTCCCCAAAGTACCAACTAGATTCACTTTCCTATCAGAAAAGCTACTGTTGAAGAAATTCCAACTACTTTTACTGTCCTAAAACGTGATGACAGACACAAAAAAAAAACACACATCATTGAAAATTAATACATTCATCGTTTCACTCAGAATCTTAAATACCGATAGTATAACTGTATAAGGTATATATAATAATAGTTAAACATAATTCTGATGATAAAATAATACAATTCTTAATATCTATCTATATAGATTTTTTAATCTTGCCAAATACCAATAAATCAACCTATATATACTAGTAGGAGGGAATAGATATATAATTTAAAAGGCATTTGTAGATGCATGAGTAGATTAGTACAAAAATAACATGTACACATACTATGATGTCAAGGTAGGTAAAATACAAAATAGGAATACACCCGTGGTGCCATTTGTCCAGTAAAATAAAATTTAAAAATTAAAAAAAAAATGTTTACCGTGCAAAATTAGGTAGAAATAAATCTAAAAGCTGTAACTTAAGCAATTTATATAACAAAAGATAATAAAGGAACTTAATTATTGTTTGTTATTCAAGTGTCCATCAAAAAGCAATGTCCGTATTTTTGTATAGCTATTATATCTAAATTATAGACTCAAACACTTGAATTACCTATACAACGTTCGGCTATGGAACGATTGAGAACATTTTCAAATCATCTAAGCCCCCAAATCTCCTTAACCTATTACCGTAGACATATTATAATTTATCCTTAGTACTTTGACCCTGTTCTATCGTAGCTATTTTCAATATTGCTTCTGCTTGAGTTTCAATTAGAATTTCAATAACAATATATATTGCTGGATGATTTCAATATGAACAGATTATCGTGCTCAAATTATCGTTCGATTAAATTTGGCAACGTAGGAAAAAAAATCGACCGTTTTCAATCGTGTTACCAAAAACTCAGTTCTCAATCGTATTTCATCGAAACGTTCATACGAATAAAAGGAGAAGAAGCACAAACGCCTATACCGAACTGTGATAAGAAATGCAATAATTTATAGCGTATTGATTTTACAATTAAAACGGTTTATATGATCGAATTTTGATGAATGAACGATTGAACGATACTAGTTGGAATAAATAAAAAAATAAAATATTTCAGAGTTTGTGAATAGATCTATAGTTGGAAGCGGGGTCTCCATCACCCCCTCTTCCATAAGGTGCACTTAACTGTGTTGTTTCTATCTTTGGGAACATGGGTCGCTGAGAAGTGATCTTAACCACACTGACGCAGGGGGGATCATATCAGTAATTTGAGGTTAGGAAGAAGGAGGAATATTGCAATCGGAGGCTAATCTATACATTTTTATAATTTTTCGTCTTTTGGTAAGATTAACACTAGGCAAATCTTTGTTAAAACAATTTTAAAAAGGGGGGCACCAAAAAAACTTTTTTTATGTACCTGATAATAGTAGGTAATAACTTTTCTCGGAATTCATTTAGAAGCATAGTAACCTACAGTAAGCTGGATCGATATCGTATGTCGCTTATCACAATTCGTTTATCTGGGACACAACATTATATAAAAGGTAGTATTATTCAGCCAAAAAATAAACTTGAATATCATTTGAAGGTGGGTCATGGTATTATCATTTTAACGATGATGGGTAAATTTCAGTGTTTCAAGTGAAAAACATCAGTAACTGACGCTACTATATATAATGATTACTCAAGTATAGTTACAACGTATAAATCACGAATTTATATTTTTTATTTAACTATGACTCAGTTATATGTTTTGACCAATTTCATTCATTGGTAGGTACTACCGGTATATTAACATAATGCTATAATTGATATATGATTGAATCGGTACTAGTGTATATTATATAGTGATACGTACTGGAGGAATTCAGATAAATAAATGTATTATGCTATAGCCTATGAAAATGTCTGCTTAATATAATACAATAGTAGATAATATTATATATAATGTACTAATGTACACTACAATGTTCAATGTGTACTATAAATATTTTTATTAACAATGAAGACAAAAAACATCACTACCTACTACCTATTTAAACTATTTATTCTAAATATAAATTATGTATATTTTTTTGGAACTCATAATTTATTTTATACAATACCCATTACCCATCGATATATAAGCAGTTAAAAAAACGGGAGCTCGGTCTACTGCTTAGTAGCTACTATACAAATATTAATTATAACCGTAGAGATCACCATAGAGTAATGTTTCACTGTAATGGAAAATCGAATCCGAGTGGAGACGGTCTGTTATCGGCTATATTTCTAATGATATTTTATGATAATACTATGTTGATATTGCCATGCCTATAAGTAATTAATTTTTCTATTATTGTAATACGGTGTATTAAACTAATTTTTCCAAAAGCCAATTACATAATACTATAATAATTATTAATGTTATTATAATACTATATTACTATATTTCGTATTATATTACTATCTGTTATTAGCTTAATAGGTGTTAATAGGTTCGTGGTATATATAGCTCAACATTAATCTAAATATTTTGAGAATTTAATTGTGTTTTACAAAAAATATACTTAGAATTAAACCAATAAACATTAAAAACCTAATTTTTAATTTAAATATCCAGTTTTGTAAAAATTTGAACATGAAGTGCCTTTAAGAAAAAATTTAATATTTGTATTCGATATTTTTAGGTTTTTCTAAGAAAATGTTATGAGAAAAATCAAATTAAATGTTCAAGTCTATGCTATTAAAATTAAACATTTTAATAATTCTTAACTCTAAATAAATTTATATTTGTTCGCGATTTTGACCAATATTATGTTAATTAGGGATGTTATTTTTTTTTAACTTTAATATTTATAATAATAATTATATTATTATTTTATCTATAAAATAATTATTCACAGTAAGTGTATGCTCTGTACGATGTGCGTTGGGTTGATTGTGAGTGCTGAGTGGGATGCATTAACGAAGGGACGGATTAAAAAAAAGTATATATTGAGGTGATTTACCATGCATGCTCACCCCCATTGTAGCCTGTAGGTCCTTTAACAATACATTTTTATTAAATTCTGATTTTTATTATCATTAAAAATACCAAAATACCATATACCTATATACTTAGATTTTATTTACCGTTTATACTTGTATAGTGTCTTGTGGTGGTACAAACATTATTTTTCAAATGAGGACGATAGCCTTTTCTACTGTACATTTTTAAACAGATAATTCTTTTAAAAATGTTGATGTACCTACCCAAATTGGTATAATAATAATTAATAAGTAGTTTCTGACTTTAAAACTTTTGCACTAACTACTTTAGGGATAACATAAGAATTAGTTATACATTTGAATAGCATATAAAATATATTATTTAAAGTTTAGTTTGTAGTACTTAGGTAAATAATACTCATAGAAAATATTTTACAAATTTTAAAATGTTAGTAAATTAATATTAATTATCTAGGCACTTACTATAATTTTTAAATCATCAAATCACCTATATCTTCTAAACTTATTACTATGGACTATAAATCAATTATCCTTAGTACCTAATAAAATATGTTATGTAAGACACAAATAGTGTCCCCTAAAATAATATAATTTTAAACACAAAAAATAAAATTACTTCATTATAATTCAGATTTCAGTCAATGATGCGGGGTGGTAAAAACCCCACCCTTGGGATTCATGCCCGAGAGATGGATTATTTTGAACAACAATATTACACACTGTAGTCTTGTAAAAATATTTTTACTTGTTTTATTAAATAGGAAAAAAATAAATTAAATAACTTAAAAATAATACATACCCATTGCCTGGTACAAACTATAAAAAATATGGTAACTGAAAGTAGTACAGAAACAACGACTTTGAAATGTTAAAATTAGTTTTGTGTTTTCAATTATTTCCGGGAAGTTTTTTCCTATTAAGTTATTTGCTTCATACTATTTTTACAAATTAAACTTTACTAACACAAAACATAGTCAGTACATTTTTGAAATATTGAATACGAAACCATTGACATTATAGACATTTTGCTGCATAATAAAACGTGATATATAATACATCAATACATAATTCATTTTTCGAAGAATATAGAGTTCATTTATAACGTTTTTATTTATATTTTCAAGCGAAGAGTATTATGATAGTGGTGCTATTTAAATAAATTAGTTTTCGACTTCAAACCGTTTACGAATTACGGGTACACAATAACATGGAAATATACATTATCGCTGTATCCAATCCGAAGCCCGATACCTGTAGCTATAAGTCTAATTTTCCCAAAAAGTTTGGTGTATACAGTCATGCTGAGGTGCACCAGACCATATTAAAGTTATACAATACACGTGTATTCAAACGACGACTGACTGTGTAATGTGTTATAAACCAGGTACTCATTCGAAAAGACTTTTACTGCAGTAGATGCTAACCCATCTCAGACATATCATAATTATGAATATGATATCCATATGATATCCATCATGCTTTTGTTACAATTCAATCGTAAAGACTTAATCGTCGTCGTCGGTTCATTTTCCTGTTGGACTAACAGACTTCAGTACGGAAAAAATACGTACGTGACTCGGGATTCGTACGCAGGTGCGTCGTAGTGTTGTATGACTGTCAAACTGGATGAGATAAAACACGTCACTCGTGACGTTGCTCATTTAATTTTTTTAAAAATCAATAATTTGCGTCTTATTCAAAATTTTGTACGGCGCATATTATAAAACAAATGGAATCGATTTCCTGGTTTTAGAAAACTGTATGCCATTTCTTGCCGTGTATAGTGATCCGATCTATTATAATCTCTAAATTTGTTATTATATTCTAAATTTTCATAAAAATGTTACATTACCTAAGTTTAGATTTGCTGTAATTTAAAATGTTAACGCAGTAGTTGATGAATATATTTGTACAGACAAACAGTATACTATTTGCGAGTATACACCTACAACTTTTGCTGATGTAACACAATAACTATATTAAATATAAAAATATAAAAAAGTATAAACAATACATTTATGCAAAACGTAATTTCATACACACATAGCTAAAAATACAAAAAACTAACTTTATATTTATACTAATATTTAATATTATTATTGTGTAATGTGTATACCTAATAAAATAAAAACAATCTTACTAGAATAAGTAGGTAGGTACCAAGTATCTATATATATTTTTTAACAGTGATGAAATTGGGAGGGTGTGAAGGGGGACGTAGCTCAACTACTGTTTTTTTTGCGTACCTAACCCAACTTATGACAACCCTTGTCCTGTTTTGATACAATTGAGTGTTGCCCATTGGGATTTTGTAAAATCCTAACCAGGAACTTTTATGAACGGTCCTTTTAACGGGTCACGATTACATGCTTCTGCTAGATCCCACCGTCTCTTCCACAGACATTCTAATAGGTATTTTCGTGTACTTCTACACTCCTTATGAGTTGTGGGAACTCAAGACTTCAAAATGAATGTATAGTGGTAGATTGAGTAGGCTGATAAGATTTTGTAGCATATTTGTGGTGTGGGATAGTCTCCTAAGGTGAGAGGGACTACATTAGAGAGGATGGGTAATCTACTGTTTGAGTGGACCCAGTGGCGTATTTATGGGGGAGTATATGGGGGTTATATCCCCCCAGGAGACCACATTTTGGGCCGTAGCTATTTGTCTCCAATAACAAGATACCGTTTACCTCCACTGTCCATTTTCCTAAAATAAATAATAAATAAAATAATAAACTAGTTAAAATAAATAATTTATGCATAGCAAAATCTTATTAGGCTTAATCGATAACTGATATAGATAGCCGATACCAGAATGTAATCATCAACCGATAAGAGCAAAATGAGATCCTAGCCTTACTCTACCTACCTTTATAATATGGAACGTAATACTACAACACTGGATAAAATATTAAAGGAAAAAATGCATAGTTTTAGTCGAAAATAATGTGGAGGAAAATGGAAACCAAACTTTTATTTTTTGTGGAGGAAAACGGTATCTCGTTATTGGGGTGCGTGCTTTTAGCCAACATTCAGCAATCAGCACCGTTTTACAACAGAACAAGTATAATGCAGTCTGGAGTAGGTACACTGGTGTGGCAACCACAGCTAGTACCGTCTAGCTTAGCCATAACGTTATTGCGTGTCTTCAAAGAGTTCTAAGTGCTGGTTGTATCTTTTATGTCAAGGTTCTATCAAACTTAACTCTTTGGTGTTTGGGGCATTCTTCTGAGGCAATATTTTCACCACCAATGTATGTCTAATATTCTCTTTTGGATTCCTGATTGTTGAGATGGAAGACTCTCATCCTCGACTTGAATGGGTTCACTGTATTAGTTGCACCTTCTGCAGGAAGTATCTTTGTACTTTTATTAGGTACTTTATATAGTTCAATTTAATTATTACAATTATGAGTAATTTCAAATGATTATAATACAAACTAATTATACTTCTATTATTACATTTGACTATTTACAATTATATTATTGTTATTTGTAAGATATAATATGTTGAATAAAAGTTTTAAATGTATGAATCAATTTGTTTAAGTTAACAGGTTAGTAGCTACTCTTGTTGACAGAGTTAATCACGCTACGAAAAAGTTTTTCATTTGTTTTCGAAGACCTTAATACAAAAAAAGTGCTTAATTTTTAAATATGTTTATTTCTAGGTACCTACTCTTTCTTGTACGTAAACAATGATGAATAAAATATAGAGAAAATGGTTGTACCCAGAGAATGCCGAATGATGTGCAGTAAATATTTGAACAGACAGAAAGAAATATCTTGGACACGGCTCAAAAGTATTTCGAGGTAATAAATCATGGGAATACAAAAACAATAATTATTGCATCTACTCTCAAATATTCTAGGTTACTGAAAAATAAAACGACTCGGCACCATCTTCTACTTCTTACTTTTCTGATTGTTAACGTTTATAATATAAAGGTGGGTAAAAATGAATTATAGAATATAGGTATTATTATTTATTACACTGTGTTTAGTTCATCTCACCGATAAGAAAATGCCCACCAATATACCTAATATTAAAATGGTTTTTAAGACCCTAAGAAAATTAAAAATGAGTAATTTAAACTAATTACTAATAATGAATCCAAATTGTAATATAATCAAACAAAATAGGAGAGAAGGCCCATTGATGGAATTTTATAAGTCATGAGTACTATAGTAAGAAAAAAGCTCCTGCACCAGTTATTTTTCATGCAACTAGAATTAGATATGAGTTACCTCTATATACAATATAATATACATATATATATATATGTACCAGGTACATTGTACCTTATATAGATGTATGAACCATCACTGCAAATATTTTGGTTTTTTAATGGGGGTTTATTTTTTGCCCCGATTTTGCCTGGTTATTATTGTTATTTCATCATATTTTAATGAGTTAATTATTGTATATTTAACTATATACTATATAGCATTTTAGAACTTGTAACGTTGTTATTTTTTCAAATAATACTTAAAGTATCTATTATCTCCTCAATGTATACCGAGGGTGCGTGGGTGAAACACCTAAAACCCTCCAGGCTACGTTACTGCATAGCATAAACAGTCCGGGGGTGAAGTGTTTTGGAGATTAGAAATATTCAATCTATTATTTCTAAAAAAAAAAACCATAGTCTAGTGCTGCCGTTCCCAATCTTTTACAACCACGGCACCCTAAGGAAAAAGTTTCGTGTTTCTTGGTACCCCAATGTCCGTAAAATGAAT
Organism: Macrosiphum euphorbiae; assembly: GCA_949089665.1. Lineage (NCBI taxonomy): Eukaryota > Metazoa > Arthropoda > Insecta > Hemiptera > Aphididae > Macrosiphum > Macrosiphum euphorbiae. Next base: position 24,671,693 of record CARXXK010000004.1, on the reverse strand, counting down.
ATTTTATTGCAATATTATACTATAATACTTATAGTAACAATTATTTAGGTGAACTTTTTTTTGTTTTTTTCTGGCGGAACCATTGAGATTGTCCCTCGGGCCACGGAACCCTTAGGTTCCACGGAACACACTTTGGGAATCGCTGGTCTAGTGCACATATTATTAGTTACTTAGAATATATGATAGTTAACTAAATAATCTAAATAAATAAATAAATAAATCGTATTATTCTTTACTCCAATAACATTAGATATATTCCTACGAATGAACCCCGTGTTATTTAAGTTGTTTGATAATAAATAACAATAATACTCTAAGTAACCAATATAATTATTTTCACTAATTTCACTAGATGCTTTTAAATTGTTACACAATATGTTTAACTAACAAAATGTTCCATAATTGTGTAGACTGTAGATCTACAGACTACAATACAGCCCTACCTGTAAAGCTTAGTTACCTAACATAAAAATAAATCGGGATCAAATAAGACTATCATAAACTATCTTATAAACTATATTATAAAGTGTATGCAATAAATAATAATACTATCAAAGTGTGTCAGTTTTATTACGTTTTATTTGAGTGGAGTAAATGCACCAGTTGTGTTTTCAATTCGTTATAAAATATATTTTATTAAATTTCGGCCCCCTGCAGGCGTATTTATTAAATAAATAAAAATGTAAAAAAAAAAAATCACAGTATAATTTGTAATTTTCAACAAGAGAAAATAACCAAATCGATAAAATTTAAAAACGAATTTCACTTGGAAATACCAAATAGTTGGTGAACAAAAATTGATTCAAATATGGAACGTACCTAAATAAAAATAAAAATAAACCTAGACAGTAACAACAAACAAAACAAAGTAATCTGAAATGAGAGCCATTTTAAGACGAAAATAATGAAATTAGATGTGTGGTGTGAGCAGTGCTGGACAAGTAAAAGACCAGTAATTTTTGACTCTGATTCGAAAATAATATTATTTTTATCTCGCGATTACTTGTTGAGCGCGACGGGAGACGCATTGTTTTCAACAGCCACAGAAACATTGGCGCACTCGTAGGTACTGAATAAGAATAACTACTTACATTAATAGTTACATACTATTATACGTAATATTATGATGACAATAATAATCCGGTGCGGGGGAGATTATATAAATAATAATATTATCATAACGTAAAATAACAATAATGACAATAATATTGTTATCGAGTAAACAATCGGGAATCGCACCCGGCGGTGCGGAGGGGGCCGCGGAGAAGAATATTGCGACCGCGGATTTCCAGAGTGGAGTTTTCGCATGGGGTTAATAACAATAATATTAATAACGAACGGTAAAAATATGATAAAAATAATAATAACAGCATAACCATGGTCCCAAGAAGACGCGGTCGCACAGAACAGTTACCGGGTGTCGGCGATAGGTGGCATTGCCGTCGCCACGCCGCCGCCGTCCCGTCCGTCAGTCTTTGGTCGGTGTGCCACCGCTGCCGAGGAGCGCGCGCGATTTCCATTATAATATATTTTTTTCCTTGTTTCTATCCCCGTCCGATTTTATTCGCCCGCGTCGCGCGACCAGTTCACGTCCGTCGACCGTCCGGTCTCGTCTGTCGATCGTCGTGTCATCGCCGTCGCCATTTGCCGGTCGTGTACAAAATCGTTTTTCGTTTTTCTCGATCGGTAGTTTTCGTTTTGTTTTTTCTAATTCAGTCGCCTGGTTTTTCGTTATATTTGACTTCCAACGGTTCTCCGTTCGCAATATAAGTGTCGCCGAACTACAGAAAGACTCCCGGCGAACTTTTGGCGGTGAGTACGACACTCTAATTTATTAATATACTCGCGATTAGATAATATTTACGGTTGGATTATTGTCATCTTGACGACCTTTCGATTTGCCCCTTTCCTCACCCCTGTCCGTTATTCTAATCGGCAATCACGATGTTATTTTTATTATTATTATATTATTTGACGTCGATGTCGGAATGATGAAACTTTGTTTTCTATCGATCAGTTTAATATTGAATTATTTATTTTATTTGCATCGCCTTGTCGTTGTCCGTCAAATTAATTTTAATTTCTATCTTATGATATTTTCAATGTGGGTGAACGTTTTGAAAATCTACGTTGGTGGTACAATTTACATTATTATTTCGTAACATATAGGTAGGTTTTGCTGAAGTCGCAAATATAATGGTATACATTTGAATTAATTGGTGAAATTGCAGTTTGTTCGTAGATATACGACAAAAACTGATTTCACTGTTATCTCGATTTAATAATTATCTGAGGCACGCAACATTTCTGTGCTTTATATGTAAGTCGATTAATTTTTCAACGACTAATGTTCCCTGACAATTTAAATAAAACGTTATGAATCATAAATCATACAAATTATAATGATAGGTACCTTATAGTTACATACAATTTAGAAAAAAAATATTATTTTATGTAGGTACCTACTACTATGATTAAATGATTTTATCGCGATTCTTTGATAGTATAAAAGTTGTGTACAAAAAGGTAAAACTGCAGTGCTATTATCAAAACAACACAGTAGGTAGGTATGTAGAGAAATTTGTACTTTTGCCTATTTACTTACATTGTTTACTTAAAGTAAATTAGATGGGCAACTAATCTATTTTTAACGTACAGAGTATATCCTAGGAAATCATGAAACTTTTTACCGATAAAAATTGAAGAAAGATGGAAAGTTTTAAATTGGACCTAAATATTTTACGTCTTATATACAACTCCTTATAATTCATAACTTACAGTACAGTTAATTATATTTTTCCACTCGAACTTCTTGATATACGTTTTTTTGATATGTACCTACCTACATGTTTATTTATTCGGAGAATGTATTAAATTTTACATAATCTGTAAAGTTAAATTAATGTGAATTTTATTTTTCAATATAATCATGAATATGATATTTTTGAATATTTTTATTATTTATCACCACAATGGTTATCAAAATAAGTGTTCTATGTTATTCTCGATGTTAATTAATATTCTATGTTCAAATAAAATTGTAACGTGTCAGTACATTATAATATTATTAGTTATTAAGTATTAACATTATTACCTATTACGAATTAAAAAATTCTGTGTATCTGTTATGTTTCAAAAATAAGAAATAACAATTCGTCTTTAGAAGCCATATACGATAAGGTTCAACAACATTTCGTGGAAACAAACCATATATTGTATCATCGATTTCTAGAGTCGAGTTAATAGGAAAATATAAAATTATCATAATTGTATATTAAATAAAATATGTTGACATAAAATAACAGTCTAGTGGGTTTTTAATAGAGCTTATCAATTATTACGTACGCTAGGTTTTAGTCTTCTAGATAATGATACCTACAGGATGAACAAAAAATGAATTAGTACCTACATAATGATATGGAAGCTCCAAGTGGTACCTAAGTACATATACATTTTTGTTGTAATAATAGCAACTTTAAAACATTATAATGATAAACTTAGTTTTAAAAACGTATTTAAAATATAAGTAGTCCGTAATTATGTTTAAACTATAGATACGTAGGTATAAAATAAAAAACTAAACTATTAAAAAAAAAATTGTTATTATTTTATGTAGGAGCTGTAATTTTAAATATAAATATATTATTAGTAATTAGTTTATGACATGATTGTCGTTCATTAGGTTCCTATTAAATATGGTTCTAGAATCTTGATCATTATTATTTTATCGCATAATGTTTTGCTATGGAATATTTAGGTAGACGCGAGGGTAGACACCATAATGTGTCTAAAAGTAATAAGTGTAGATTTAAAAAAAAAAAAAACTAGGAATACGATGCTTAAGTAGGTAATTAGGTACATATTTTTTACTTTGTGATTTTTTTTTTAATTTTAGTAAACAATTATTTACTAAAACAATTATAATTATAACTCAATAGGCATTATCAAAAACATGGTTTAAAACAATGTTAATAAAAAATATTAGAAGGTTAGTCATAATAGTAATAATATGATACCTGCATAGAATTATTGGTATAAGTTCTTAAAAATCAAATAGTTTTATCAGTATTCTCAAAATTACATTTTAAATTCTTGGGAAATTCCAAATTCTTGTAAACTATGAAAGAAAAAAATTAGACACCTACTGTTATTAATAAATAGGCACAAGCACATTTTCTAAAAATGGATAAATAATTCAATGTAAAAAAACTTAATAATTATACTTATTTAAGTGTCAATAATTGAATTTAATATATAGTTTCTTCCAATAACGGTGTACATTCAAGTAATATGTAATTAAGATTGACTTACCTATAGTTGTATGTTTGCATGCTTGATTACTGAGTAGTTATTACCATTTTCTTGTGAATGCATTTTAAAATAAATGTTTGTCAAAATATAAAAAACAAAGAGGTTTCAAATATAAGAACGTAAAGTTTAGGTAGGTACTTACATTAAGTAACATAATAAAAACATTTTAATAGATATTGCGTATATAGGTACCTATTTAATTTAAAAATAGTTTATTATAAATGTTAGCAGTACGTAAAGTAACTCTATGCTATAGTTCTAACATTAATATCCCCTTTACCTAATACCTGGACTAATGCCTATTTAATTTAAAAATAATTAAAACTAAGTAGAAATAAGGGTTGGTATCTATAACTAAATAAACGTTATATAATTAGTTTTATTGTTGAAAACCTGGGCTTAAATTATTAAGGACCTATTATTTACGGTACCTACCTTATACATATTGGTTAAAAATGAATAGGTAACTTTATTGCTCTATTAAGCTAGGCTAATTTAAAAAACTACTAATGTACGTAGGTATCCGAAATTCCAATATTTATAGGTATGTACCAGAAATAAAATCTATATTAATTGATATTACATCAATATATTATTAGTATATTATAATGATACGATATAATATGTTCGTAGGTATACTATACCGAGTACTATACTATATACTTCCTATAGTATAGTGTAGTATAGTATTGTATTGTATAGTATAGTATAAAAGTATAGTATAGGTAAGCACTAGGGCTCGGAAGTTGTTGCATTTGCATGATTTTTTTTTTTTTTTTTTTATAGCTGTCAATTGGGTATTGTAAATTAATTATTATCAACCATAATAATATGTCAAGTAGGTTCCCGTAACACAATTTAAAATATATATATATATATATATAATACGTATATATATTTATTACTTATTACCTAAATATAAATTAAGTTGTTTTCGTGTAATTTAATTTACTAGATAGCAATTGAAATTTGAAGTCACGTGTCTTCACTCTAGTCTCGGGATTGTATTTCATATTGTTGTAAGTAATATCGTGCTGGTGCTTAATAATTACAAAATAATACCCAAAATAATCCAAAAGTTTACAAAAAAATGTATATAAATGTACATACAAATACATATGTATACATATATAACTATATATATATATATAGTTATATGGGTAATTATATATTCAATGTAGGTACATCCATAAGTATCATATACCTATTCGTATTTAGGGTTTAATAACATATTTAGTTCGATGATTTTTGTCACTCAACTTATAAACGAGGTTATAAATAAACATATCATATTAATTAAATGTTATAGCGGGTGTTATAGGCATAATATATAATATGCACCTACACAGTGACGGGCGTGAGGAATGTAGCTAAAACTCCGGGCTAAAACTATTACTACCTACTTTATAATAATTACCTATTATTGTAATTGTTGGATAGGCTCTAATATTATATATTTTATAAATTTATAGAATTGATAAAAATATTTTATTTTTATTTTTAGCATAAATGTAAAGCTTTTAACACGACTTTTATATTACATGGGCACTTCAAACTCGTAAATACTCTACGCTAAATATTGGCATAAGTGAAAGTATAAAAAGAAACTGACAATTGTCTGCTAATACCCTAATGGCCCGTTTAATAATTATTATCCGATAAACAAAAAAGGTCTTTTTTTTTAAACAATATTCAGAGTACCTATATAATCATAATTAGGTTTGACGTAGATATTATGGTAGGTTGATTGAGAATTATGTTGGCTACCTGGTGTATTGTAGAATTTCTTTCTTTATTTAGTTTTCGTTTTTTATAATTAATGTCGTATATTCTTTTTTTCATAAAAACTCAATCCTAAGTACAAAATTCGTTTAGTCTAGGTTTTTATTCTTCTTTTAGCGAGTGTCAAGAAACTCAATTACGTCAACAACATCCCATTTATGATCATTATTACTCTTCCAGCGTTGGGATATTATTATATTCACACATATATAATAATATATATGTATAAAAATCTGGTACATATAACATTAGTTCTCTAATGGTAGCTTTGGCCCACCTGCTTCTTGTAAAATACATATTGTAGTCTGTTTCTTCGTGGCCGAGCTGATTAAATTAAACTATAGAGGTCTTTCGCACCTCATAAAAAGCGCCCACTGTTTTTAATGGATGCAATATTCTAAACGATCGCAAACAAAGATGGCCATCAAAAGTGCTTATATATGCCAACGAATTTTGTAGTGATATTTCTGTTATTAAAGTTATTTTGTTAAACTTGGTTATGATTACTATTTTTTATTTATATTTCTGTACAACTTTGAATTATTAAATATATTCATTATGTTCTTAAATTGCATGCATTGTGTTTAAATGGTCCAGTTATGTGCTCATTATACAGTTAAATGGATAGTAGGTAGGTACCTATATAACTAAGTCATTTTTATTGACTGTTGGATTTTATTTTCTTACTAGCTGATCCCGTGCACTTCGTTGCTCATTAAAAATACCAACTCTATATGAACAATATGTTTTATTTTATAATATAACGGTTACTATAACAACAATTTTAAACCAATGGAAACCAATAGTTATTATTATAATAGCTTTGAAACCCATGGCAACCATTTATAAACAAAAATTTCCATCGGAAATCACTGTTTGGGCACCTCCCGGGGTTGGTCCTCTCCCTTTTTAAATTAACCTATCTTCTGCCCAGAGGTCTATAATCTATCTATCTATATATATAAAAATGAATGTATGTCTGTGTGTCTGTGTGTCCATGTTACCATGGTTACCAAGGTTGCCATGGTTACTAAGGTTACCAAGATTTCATATCAAAAATGAATGTATGTCAGTGTGTGTGTGTGTGTGTGTGTGTGTCCATATTACCATGGCAACCATATCTGTATATAAAAAACAGTAAGCTGATTGACTGCTATCAACGCACAGCTCTTCCGTACAAACAGCACGGGGTCCGCGATCTACCGCAGGTAGATTGCCTACCTGATAATGTACTGCTGCGATTCAGAATTTTTATTCAGGGCAACGGGAAAGATAAGATAAATTTTGAACACCATACACCGAATATTGAATAATGAATTGAACAAAGTTTGAGTAGGTAGTATTGAGTTGATCCATTTAACGGGCGACGAAGTGCACGGGATCAGCTAGTTCTATATATATAAAAATGAATGTATGTCAGTCTGTGTGTCTGTGTGTCCATGTTACCATGGTTACCAAGGTTGCCATGGTTACTAAGGTTACTAAGGTTTCATGGTTATTAAGGTTACCATGATCCATAGTTACCATGGTTACCATAGTTACCATGGTTACCATAGTTACCATGGTTACCATAGTTACCATGGTTACCATAGTTACCATGGTTACCAAAGGTACCATGGTTACCATGAGTGTTGTAGCTATTATAATCAAAAAAGGTCTTTAATGGGCAACGAAGTGCATGGGATCAGATATTTTATATATATAGTCCGTGTGTGTCCAGTGGACACTGTCCACATTACCATGGCAACCTTTTATATTTTATTTTGTAACTTCCTATGGAAAGTTTTGTATATAAATGGTTGCCATTTTGATATGTAGAACATATTATTCATGTAGAGTTGTAATTTTTAATGTGAATTGATAATCATTGAGATGTTGACGATGTTGTGCTCAAATAGGGATTTTGAGATTTTATATGGACTTTTTCGTTTATAAATAGTTGCCGTGGGTTTCAAAGCTATATAATAATAATAATTATCGGTTGCCATTGGTTAATTTGGTTGTTATTTAAGAAGACCAGTTGATTTATTTGTGTACGCACCGGACGGTACAACGAAAAATATTGTATATCCAAAAGCACTTCTGTAGATGGCAAGTGTAAAACTGTGCACGAATATTGGGTAATCCATTTTAAGTTAGGTAAGGATAATAATTAAGAATGAATATCGAGATTAATATAATCAATATAATTCATATAGAGTTGGTATTTTTATTGGGCAACGAAGTGCACGGGATCAGCTGTAAATTTAATATGTATAAAATATGTATCATGGGAGTTAAAACTGAGGTAGGGTGATCATAAAAATAAAATTATATGTAGATTTATATGTAGTAAAACTTTAAAAAATAATATTAATCTATATATATAAAAATGAATGTATGTCAGTGTGTGTGTATGTGTGTGTGTGGGTCCATATTACCATGGCAACCATATCTGTATATAAAAAACAGTAAGCTGATTGACTGCTATCAACGCACAGCTCAAACCATTGGACGGATCTGGCTGAAATTTGGCATACAGATAGCTATTATAATATAGACGTGCGCTAAGAAAGGATTTGCCAAAATTCGAATTTTTAAATAGGTGCTGAAACAGGGACATTGAGATTCACGATAGAAATTGGAAATTTTATTTTTATTTATTTATAGTTGCCATTGGTTACAGTCTACATTAGAAATTAGCATTTATTTATTGGTTGCCATTGGTTATTCGGGCAGATCAGGTACAAGCTTGCATCAAATCGAATTATTGAACAATGCTTACCAGGGTGGCAGAGTTGCACTTACCGCAGAAAATTACACCCAAAAGGAGTTCAACAATCATAATTTTTTTAAGAGTTGCGATTTTTTACGAGCAACCAAATTTATTATATTAATCCACAGTATTACATCAAAATAAACTTGGTATAACTTTGATAGAGTTAAATCATACACTTCCGTACAAACAGCACGGGGTCCGCGATCTACCGCAGGTAGATTGCCTACCTGATAATGTACTGCTGCGATTCAGAATTTCTATTCAGGGCAACGGGAAAGATAAGATAAATTTTGAACACCATACACGTTAATGAATTGAACAAAGTTTGAGTAGGTAGTATTGAGTTGATCCATTTAACGGGCGACGAAGTGCACGGGATCAGCTAGTATATATATATAAATATCTGATCCCGTGCACTTCGTTGACCATTAAAATTACCAACTCTATATGAAAAATTTTATTTTACATATCACCATAGCAACCATTTATATACAAAACATTCCATCAGAACTTTCAAAACAATAATATATAACTGGTTGCTATGGTAATATGGTCACGACACACAGACACACATACATTCATTTTTATATAGGTACATAGATTTTGTTTCACCGGCCATTTAAACTCTTTATTGCCAAGCAGATCTCTAAAACTAATATTTTTTCCTTTAATCCGTGTTATATATTAATATGATGCTTTCCAGAAGCTGCTCCTTGTCATAATAATATATCAATACTACAGCAAGGACATTTTTGATATTGTAGATTAGAATATAAATACATTTGTTACCCATCAAATGTTGACAAAGCTTTTAGTTTGACCGAATGAAACATAATTCAAGCTGAAGTTTTCACTCATATATTTTTAGATTCTTAGTGGAACAATGAATGTATTGATTTTACAATGATGTGTATTTTTTTTTAATTTTTTTATTTTATTTGTCCCTGTGTACACGATAAGTAGTCGAAATAATGCTTCGATTTTCAACTTCAGTATCTTGTTCGATTGGAAAGTGAATATCGTTGGTGCGTTGGGAGGTAAAAATTTAAAATTCTCAGTAATTTTCAAAAGCGCCAAGGAAAACAAAAGAAAAATTAAGGATAAACGGGAATTTTTCACGAAATCGATTTTGGTTTTTGGTGTAACATTAAAACAAATGAACGTAGATACATACAATTTTCACTGGTTGTTTATATTTGCATTTTCTATACACGATAACATTTTCAAAATATTTTGATTTTTTTTGAACTGTTTATGGACATTTTCATTTTCCATTTTTTTTTTAGTTTCTTTCTAATAATATCAATAAAATTTAATTTATTGGTTAAAAAACTTGAAAATTGAATAGAAGGCTCCTAGTTTATTGTTTCAAAGGCAGATGAATAATATTAAAAATCCTTAGTCACAGTTTTTTTTCATAAGCATTTAAAGTTCAAATTTGGATGAAATTACATAAAAAAAACTTAGAATAATTATTTTAGTTATTTTGTTATGATTGTATAATATTATTCGTGGGTACTTGAAACTTTTAAAGTACACTATTATATATCTATGATAGTATCAGGGTTTGTTGCTGATGTATAACGCGTTATAAGTACCTAATAGATATTGTGATATGATTAATTTGTAATTTATTATAGGTCAATTTTTTTTAATACCATAGATAAGTAAATAATATGTCTTACCTATACCTAGAGTGACATACCGTCTCCGCTCAGAATCGTTTTTCTTATATTATATTATTGAATTCAAATTTAATACCATCCATTATACAGTGACCCACTTGTAACCTACTGTACAGCAGAGCACCTTTTTTTAACGTATTTCTGTCAGAGTTAGTAATATAACCGAGGTAATATCAGACACTGTATTATTCATTGTTATGGAATTTGTCTAAAATTTCATAATTGTTTTAGCTTATAAGATATTGGTAATTTTAGTTGTATATAAAAAATATTTATTTTTTTTTTATAGTATACCTACCAATATTTTAAGATTATTATTATTTTATTGCGTTGATGGAATTCAAAATTTGTCATTGATTATGAATTAAATTTCTATAGTGTCGTGTGTCTTTATGTTTATGAAACATAATTTTTTTGACAAATTGTTAAGCTTATTTCATATCACCCTTTATACACTGCAGTAAAAATATCTTGTACGAGTTTAAATTCAAAAGAAACAAGTTGGATTTGTTGACTCGCATACGCATTGTTTTACTAAGATGGAAATTTCCGGAACGTGAGTTATCGACAGATGTCGATGAGTTGAGTGGAGGTTGTAACAGAAAAACGATTAGAGTGTCCGTCAAAGTTGTTTGCGCTTCGGAAAACTCGCATCGCAGACGAGTTACAAGTTTTATATAATCAATTCGGCTCGAAGGCGACCGGCTACTGATTGATAACATTGTGTCAAGTAGTTCTTCTTTAAAACGATCTCTCCAGACATCCTCTTATTATGGTTACGCGTAATCGATTAAAAGACGTTTTTCTCAACACGTGAATGTCCTTAGCTATATGATGTCCTTTTTTTTAGACCCTAACACAAATGCTGTTAGAGGCAATTTCCCGCTCCCATAATTAATCGTACAACGCGTTTAACTTAATTAATAACTATTAGAGCCTTATCGTTATTTTAGATTATTTCGCATGTTTATTGTTACGGCCAATTTATTATGATGTCTTGTATTTGTATTTTGTAAACTTTATAATCATAAAATGTATACATTACTTATGTTATTTTGTTTTTTGACAAAATATTGTCATTATAATTTATAATATAGGTACTTTGTAAACAATGAACAATATTTTTATTTAACCTGTATAGGTGCACTTGAGAAATAAATATTATCAACTATTTAAATACGTAGAGCTGTACAATAAAGATAACTTAACCTACTCTTTTTTTTAAGATTATTTACATCGTAATTGGGCTACGTGGGAGTAGTATTTGAGTAAAAAGCGACATATTGCTTATGACGGAGTTGGGGGAGTCGGTTTACGAATACCAGTGGGTTATTTATTGTGGGGGGTGACAGGGGAATTTGCCCCCCCCCCATGACGCTAGTTATTCGAATGCATATTTATTTTTGATTATATTATTCTTTTACATTTTAATGATTTTAAAGTGAGGTATTGAATATTTCACTATTTATATGTACTATGTAGGTACCTCCCTACATTATTTTGAATAAATATTTATAAACGTTTCTATAATAATATAAACAAAGTTCCTGGTGTACTTAATGTAAGAAAAAAAGTTTTTGTTTCACAATTTTCTTTGTTTTACCTACCATTCTATGCTTATATGTTAACATATTTTATACTTTTTAGGCTGTGTTAACCCATTATAACTTTTGCTGTGTGGTAAACTCTTTATAGTACATATGTCTTGCCAATATAAGTAACATGGAACTAAATCGTATTCTCCTGAGATTTTATACTCTGCAGTAGATGATAATATACGATAATATATATTATTTCTATTAAAATACCCTCCTGACCAAATAACATTAGAATTGCTCATTTGCATAATGCCACAGGTATTTAATTATATTTTATCTTAGGTAGTTATATATACATATGTGATCAAAGCGGAGAATTTATCATCCAATGCCAAATGGGGATTGTATATAGAAACGTAGGTATTTATATGATTTAATTAGGTTATGAAAAATGATAATAATCTGAAAATGCATTTCAATAATGAGAAATAAAACAATACAGTTATAAATAAAAGTGAAGAAGATAATGTTAAGGATTATTTTTATTTATACCTTATATTTTTTTATTTTTGTGGTCTTACCTTTAGTTTTATGATTATTTTCGATGTGCGCCGAAGCCGGCGAGATGACATTGAGGTCAACGAAGGATGAAATTATTCTTTATACACAGCAAAAGTGGTGCGAGAATATATTTTAGCAAAAGTATTGCCCCTGGGAAGACAATACTATCATAATAATAAAAAAATAACACTAGTACAAAGAGCACAATAACCAGAAAGTGTATAGGTACCTACTACTGATAGATGAATAGGTACTGATATTCCAACCAATAGAATATTGAGTTGACTAATTGATTTTTATCGTTAATACATTTATCTGCGGTACCTATTGTGTAAATGTATCTAGTCGAGACACTATAGGTATTTTACTGTATTATTACTCATTAGTGACCTGGCTTTGGCTACCCTTAGGGCCAGTTGTACCCGCTTAATCAGCTGATAACAGATTTTATAACCGGCCAAATTCGGCAGATTAACTTCGGTTAACTTTAATCGGATATGGTACCACTAGACCTATGTCTGTAACTGTGGACCTATTGGCTATTATATATTTAAATAACATTTAAACATTTACCAAATAAGTAATAACTGTAATAAAATATTTAAATATAGGCATAGGGTGAGCCCTCGAGGCCAATGCCGACAATGTTATGACAAATTAGTACCCATATAATATTATTATAATATGTATTGTTGTTATCAATAAACGATTGCAATGTTAGAGAAACACTACAAAATCAGTTATTTTGACATAGTCGATTTAAACTTAGTATCTATACAAAATTTACCTAAACCACTATATAGACATATCATTTAATAATGTTAACATTTTGGTATAACAGATGAATTAATTATAATTAATAGCTCTTTGAGATTTTTATCGATTTTTTATAAAGAATAATTCTGGTAATAATTACATTTTTTACTATCATTGTTATTATTATTTTTATATCGATTGTTACTTTATTTTTGTTTACATTTTAAAGAATATTTTACCAAAACCTGTAAGATCTTTAAATAACATGTGAAATACTTTTAACTACCTTATAATCAATGTTTAAAAAACTTTTTACAAGCCCTTCATTTACATAATATCAGCATGCGATACTATATAGTTCTGTTATGTTGAGGTGAATGAGGTCAAAAGCTCTTTTTAATTTTTACATCTTATAACTACTATCAAAGTTTAAATTGATACACTCCAATACAAAATATGTACCTAATTTATATATTTCAAGTAATAACCTCCACGAATTAAATTAAAATGTTAAATTATTAGGTGTTATTATTGTTTTTATTATTAAATATTAAATATATACTTTAAATATCAGCGTATACACCTATTATATTATTTACCATACATTAAACATAATATAGTACATGTCTAAATATAAAAATAAAAATTGTCGTTGTTCTATATGTATAGGTAGGTACATAATCAAATTTCTTGAGAAACTATTTTTCAAACTCAGGTCTTGAATTCATATTTAAATTATTTTAAGACACTATTTGTTTAGAAGACAATAATTTAGCAGCTTAAAAATATTGTGCACGCTGTATTACATGTGATTTTAAAATATAGCGGATGAGAGCTACCTATATCACGATATAACGATACCTACCTGTTTATGTTTACCTAATTATTTATTTGTAATTCAGAAGTCTGTGAGAATTTTCGAATTCGGAATTGTTATATATTATAATATAATAGTACCTTGGTAATGTATTTTTTTTTCGTAATATTTCGAGATTTTCATCAAAATAAATTCTTCAAACAAATAATAATTTTATATTGAGAGAAACGACAATGCGTAGTTATAGGTACTAGGTATAATGTAGAAATGTATATATAGTTTATATATTATCGAATATATAGTTAAAGAATATAATATAATATAGGTAGCTATATAATATTAAAAAAAAAAACCTAATAGTCTTCATATTTCGCACCTATCGTGCGTTCTCGAACGTGAACAAATTCGTTCGGTAGGTATACGAACCCGCGAAAATCGTATCAGGTAGTAGACGTGCACACACACACACACACACACACACACACAAATACACACACGCACGTACGACTTAACCATAACCATTATTATCCTATATACCGGCGACCGGCCGGCCATATGCGTTGGCGAACCGTGTAGGATGCACACACGTTGAGTCAACGTCCTCCGCTCGTGCACTCGGTGTACGTACCGTGGTATACGTACAAAGATATTATATAGTTGCTGTCCGTTGAGACGGTTTTCAATGTTTTGTTATTACTGTGGCAGGTTAGGCGGGTGGAGGTGCGTGCAAATGTGTAGTGGACGAAAAAAAAAAATAATGGCAAATAAACCGACGGATCCGTCGTGTCGTACCGGTTTTGTTGTTGCTCGACGTCTGTAAATCAAGATCAAATAATAGTGAAAACAAAATAACAACGATACTGACGATAATAATATATGATTTCAAATGTATACCTGTGGCGGGTACTCTTATATGAATTAAAATGAGTATAATAATATTGTGTGAATGAGCGTTTTATCATATTATATATATATATATATGGGTATATTATATTATGTATTTGTCTTTCACTATCCGTCTCTGTCTCATCCACTGTGTGTCTTTTTCTCTTTTTCTCTCAGCTACTCCTACTTGGCTTCCTTAATAAACCTTCTCGCATTGCACCGAGATCGCCACAGTTGTCGAGTGGTGGACTGAGGTAGACTGGTCGCGGTTATATTATATAGCCGTCGGCTTACACGCAAGATTATTAGAGCATCTATCTATCTGATGACTACGAACCTTGTTAGTTATAATTTATAACTTATAATACCTATATTATTGATTAGGGTTAAAATACTTTTTATATTTTGTACTTTTTTTGACATATTGTTATGTTTAGCCCTTGTTCTTGGTGAATTGGGTTCTCGACCCTAATTTTATTTCTGTTGTATCTCTACTATCTATATTTTGATAAATATAATATGCATATTCATAACAATATTGTAATTATATCGTACTTTATTCAAAACATTTTTTTATATCAGTACTTATGATCTTCTTGAAATTATTTTAAGGTTCTTTATTACACTTTTTAAACCATTAGGTACTCACATATAAATTATAAATATCTTTTCCGCAATAAAATAAGCTTACTCTCACTAATACAGCTTACCTACACTAGGTTGGTACATTTTATTTATTTTCACGTTAATATATCTCTTGTTTATGTATAGTTGCATATTAAATCTGCATTTTAATTTATATGTAAACATAATTGTATAACACAATTTGTTCAATATAACATTACATAGCAAATGACCCAATGTAACCTTGCTCCCATATTTCATTGAAATTGCATAATTTTTTTTCTCCCACGAACATAAATGTAATGTTCTTTCCCACGTAATTCGTCATCATCGTCGTTGTCGTTGTTGTTGTTTGGATCTAATCGAGCATCGTTGTATCTTACATATTATCTGAAATTGGGGTCACACATACACAGACCACGTAAACCTACGTACATACAAGTATAGTAAGTCCTTATTAAATTGTATATGTGTGTAAAACATTGCAAAGAAAATATAAATGAAGAAAAACTACCAACCGTGTCTTCTGCGAGATTCCTAATTTCTTGTAGGTACCTATTTATTATATTTTATATACTTATATAATAAATATATACCTATTAAATATGTGCAAAATAACCTACTAAACCAATTTTATTGGTTTATCAATGTGTGTCCAGGCTTCAATTTACATTTATAATAAAAGTTTTGTAACTCATAAAATCACCAAACTTATTGACGAATATATTTTTTAATTATTGTTATAAACGAAAATAATATTGAAAATTAATCTTACACGTATATAAATAAAATGTATTTATTTAATAAAGTTTTTGAATTATAAATCAATTAGACGATTTTGAAGTTCTTAAAATGCAATAAGTGAAGAATTATTTGTCTTATAACATTGACAAATATTGTATATTAATAATAATCATCAAATATGTGATGAGCCTAAAGTTAATTTATTGGTTTTAGAAATGTTTTATTATTATATTACGTATATTTTGTACTTTTCCAGTTTATGATGCTACTTACATTTATGAAAATATGTACCTTTTATCTGTAAATTTATACCTAAACTTAAACTTGATGTAATCTGTTATGGTATAAGGTAGTATCATTGATTATAAATACTATTTATAATCAATGTTACTATATTATATTATATTAAGGTATCTACTATATTTTCGATGATAATTAAATGGTACCATTCAATAAAATAAAATTATGATGTTAATTTAAGAGGACATGATACCCACAGTGTTGTCTCCGTCTTACAAGTGCGTAACATGGCAAATTTTACGCTCAGCAGAACAAGTGTAGCTCTGTTTATTTAAAAAATAGAGCGAATTGGCCTCTTATAAAATATAAAGGTAAGATTATTATCAAAGCCAACTAATGGGCTTTTTAATATATTTTAATTTTAACGCGAGTTATGAGTATTTTAAGATATACAAACAATTATCAATTAAAATATATTAAAAAGCCCATGAGGTTGCTTAGATAATATTTTACCATGTTACGCACTTGACGGAGACAACACGTGCGGGTATCACGTCCTCTTAAGCATTCAATATTACGATTATATTTTAGTCGACAATTGTACGTATAATTTATTTTATAAAAATATCAAATAAATAATTCAATTTAACTTGAATCATATTAATTATACTCTGTGACTGTTCGAATGTATTTAAACGTTGAGACCAATTGGGCCATTATTTAACTTTCCGAGGTTTGTTTCGCTTAAATACAATTTAGGTCCATTATGACTGATGTATTTGGGATTTTATTTGACTATAATATCACTATATAAATGAAGAAACCCTATTTCGTGCAAAAATTACCTTTCTACACTTTTGAAACAATTTTAATATACGTTTAAAGTTTAAATATTATTTAATGTATTTAACACATTACTAGTAGTATACTTTATATTATGATTGTACTTCCATTGCTAAACCAGTGCTCGAATTGGAAAAAATTAAGTAGATGAGCTCAATTCATTGATTTAAAAACTGCGTTCCATGGGTGAAATTACTCAGAACAGACCCTTGGGGGGCTTTGCCCCCCACACTCCCCACAATCCTACCTACTTACATTTTGAATACTACTTTACAACAACACATTTTGAATTCCGATTAGGTATAATATATTTTGATAGCAAAATCTACATCTTACATTGTTACAGTAGAAAAAAAAAATAATAATAATCTAGGTACCTGTTTATTCAATATACCTACTATAATATAGATAGAAAAATTAATAATTATTGTTTTTGATTCAAAACAGACTACATATTTTGATAAGTATAAAAAAAATTCAAAAATTCAAAAACACCGATGAATGACTGAAACTGATAACATTTCATTAGGAACACGATTTAATATATTACTATCACACACCAGTATCCGTGCCTTAGATAATATACTTGTATACATGATCTATGATCTGTGAACTATTTACTATATAGGCAAAACACAGGGTGATATATATTATAATTAATTGTTAAACTCATATCAAAAAAAATTTTGATACAAAATAGTAAAACTCGTTATATGATTGACATCAATTGAAATTCACATTTTAATAAAAATTATTTCTTACATTAGTTTGTACCGTCCCCCCTCCAAGTAAATAAAAATAGTAGGGGTAGGAAAAAAAAAATAAAAATAGTAGGGGAGCTCCGCCCCCCCCAACACCAATTCGATCACTATGCTAAACATAACTATATATTGAGATTATTTTGTTTTATTCGCTTTTGAACGTATTAGTCAATTTTTTACCATTACAACGCCTATGTCGGCCGGTGGTTTGTGTCCCCTCCCGCAGTAGGTACTTCTTCCAAGGAACGCACAATTGCACAACATAAGATCGGATTAGTAATATTATTATTAAATTATATTGTACCTCACGTATTATGTACAAATATTATTAAGGGTATATGATGTATTTTTGAATTATTTGTATATGTTAAATCTCATTCACATCTACTTATTGTGCCATGTGGTATAGATTGTAGATTAAATTTAAAAATAAAAAAATATTGTACCTATTATTATTATTATTTATGTATCATATTAATATTATTGTTTATCAATCGCGTAATAATTGTCACTGTGGTAATTGTTATCCCACTGCTGTTAGGTACTCGTTTAATATTTCAGCGGTCATCAATCTCCTTGTCGATTATTATATACTATAACGTCATCGTGTGCACGTTCGTTTAATAATACTATATTATACGACAAGCTGGACACGGTTGGTAAGATATATAGATGTAATGATCGCTTCAAGGTCGTGACCGGATACGACGACAGTGACCATCGGGAGAAAGACCCTCATCTACGTTCATGACTTAAGTTTCCACGCGTGTAATGGATACGACTCACTTTATACAAATCGGAGGTTACTCGCCCCCTCCCTCATCTGAAAAACTCTGTAGACCATTTATACTTTATCTACCTGTATAAAGCGTTTGCGTCGTGCGAAGGTTTTTTCGTATTTCGACACCATAATGAAATAAACAATTCGTCACGTCTGACTATTGACTATTCGCGGCCTAGGTCCGCGCGTGCGATTTCTTAAATTGTACAAACGGGGGGCATGTTCTCATCTAGTCATCGTGGTCGGTATTGTACAGCCTTGGTTTAAAATCAAAAAATTCCGTCAATATTATTTCAAAATTGTCTTGCTGATTATTATTTATATGTAAGTATACATATTTAATAATCTGTCAACTAATGTATCTATTTACCAATTAGTTCTTAAATATTTAGGTCCGAAGTAGTTTACCGGCTATTAAACTTGTTTTGATCTATGTTTAATGTCTACCTACCTAAACTGAGAATTTTTGAAGATTTTCAAAAAAAATTAATTACCTATTTCTATTTTTGTCTGACAGTAAAAATAAGAAGATAAATCACGTGCGTTTTGATTTTATTTTGCAATATTTAAATTTAGGTACGTAATTTTATTTACAATTTAGATTCTGATCTTAGTATGTATTTTACAATGATGTTTTTTTTAAACTTTTTTTTCTGTGTACACGATGATTAAATAATGCTTCAATTTTAAACTTCAGTATATAACGAGGTATATAACTTCAGTGGGAAATTGAATCAAGTTTGTGCATTGAGGATTTCCACATTTATAATTCCCAGTAATTTTCAAAAGCGCCTGGAAAATTAAGGGAAAACGAGAATTTTTACTCAAAATTCAAATCTGGACGAAATTACATATTAATTAAGCCAAGAATAGTTGTTTTGTTGAAATTTAAATATATTATTCGTGTAAAGTGAAACTGTATATTATATTGTTATATTTTATAAACATTATGACATTTTTAAATGTAATTTTTTTGGAAAAAATGAATTTAACCTACTGTAGTAGATACTAATGCCTAGTACTAAAATGAATCACTTTAATCACAATAATATTATCATAAAATATACCGTTCTTAGTAATATTATAGGCTGACAAACAGTCTTCGCCTAGAATCGTTTTTCGTATGTAATGATTTTATATCATTGAATTCAAATTTAATACCATCCATTATAGTGACCCATTTGTAACCTACTGTATAGCAGAGCGACATCCACTTACTCTCTTTTTTAAGTACAAAACTGTACGAAGCGTTATAGCTACTGTATATGATTATACCTTTAAGGCTGTTGGAGCATAGAATATTTTAAGTAGTAAAATTTAGGAAATTGTGCAAAAATATTATTGGCAAATATTTGTCATTGTGTGAGTAGTAAATGAACCCTAGTATGTGTAATTCATTATCTGGGCCATTATTGTGTTATCGTAAAAAAACCGTTAAAATTGCTACAAAATAGCTATAAGCGAAAGATTAGTTTATGTACTTCCCGATGTCCGATTATTATTTTAAGAATATGTTTGAACTCATCATCCTCTTTACTAGGTTATGTAGGAAAAATAATTAAAGTTTTAAAACTGAATGTAAGTGTATAAAATAAAAATATTTTCATAATTTTTTTTAAATTTTAACATATTTTTTAAGCTTCATTGAATACAAAAATCAAAAACCTGTTTCCTACATAACCTAGAAAAGGAGATGACGAGTTCATACATATTTTTAAAATAATAATTTTACATCGGGAAGTACATAAACTAATCTTCCGCTTATTGGTCTAAAACTACAAAAAATACGGCGTGCTCCAACAAACTTTTAGAAGAAGACGAATCAACAAGATTTTTTACAAACTTTGTTTAGCACTTATTCAGATTTGTATATACTCCAGTGATCTATAAACGAGTGATTGAATAATTTTAAACAATAGGTAGGTACCTATATGCAAGTATAATAGACGTGTCTTTTAAATATTTGTTATGGGTTATTGAATTATTGAATTTAATATTTAATAGGTAGTCTATTATTTTTAGGATACTTATGCATTTAATATTAATTTTTCATATCGCATATTATACATTATAATAAATTCATAATATATTATATATATATATATTGATATAATATTATGTTACTAAGATATAGATATAGATCTAGGTATTTCCATATTAATAATTGTAGAAAATGTAATATTTATTGTTTGGCATCTTACCAATTGTATTACATATAATATATTAGTCTGTTTCAATGTCAAAAAACAGTTTTATTTTATCCAATAAGTTATTCTTTGAATTTTCTTCCAGTAAATTTTAGTCCTACATTTTTTAAATAGCCATAATAGGTATATTGTTTCTATATTAAAATTTGATAAATCGTTGATTTTTTTCATGGACTTGGCACTATAATAATAGTACCTATATGAGTACATATACGTATCCCACGTAACACACTAGGAACCTACTGTTCAATTATTGGTCATTTTAATCGATTCGATGGGGTCAATGGTTAGTGTGACTGATTTTTGGTGTGCGAGCGAAATAAAAATCCGGTTATACAAATAGTTAGGATCAGTTTGTTGTTTTTAACTTTTTGTTACATCTATACTTACTTCCATTTAATTAAATAGATTTTAGGATGTTTTGTTACGTAAAAAAATTGAAAAAAAATTAATGGACCTAATATCTGTAAGAAACTTTTTGTTTAGACCCTAACACAAATGTTCGTGTAAACTCTCAGATATAAATACTACAACACTTGAGATATATAAAAGAAAAAATGAACTAAGATTTTTGATAAATAGCGAAACAGTTCAGTATTATGTCGGTTCTTTTTAAGAATAGTTGGATACTGCTGGGTTAGGTGTAATTTTGTTATATCTATTATTATATCCGTTATTATATAGCATTAGTTTGTTCTAAATATTTTTCTCAACTTCTTTTGTTATCCTTTAGTTACGTATTAAAATATTAAAAAATATTACTAATTTATTGTTGGCTTTTAATTTATAACTGTTTATATGCTGCACCAAAAAAAAAAAAATAATAATAATAATAAAATAATTAATACGTAGTTTTACACAATATTAAACTGTTTTTACTATTAAAAAAAATGAACAATATTATTAAAAGTTATTTAAATTTATATAGTAAAATCTATTGTTTAAAACCTACCCCGTAAAGATTTCAACTTCAAGTCCTTTAGTATAGTCAAGTCGTTAGAAACATGATTTCTATTATATTTATTTAGGTTTTTATAAACCTTAAGTCTTCAAGTCACGAACAAAAATTTAAATTTATTCGTACAATCCGTTTATACTATATAATAATATTCAATCTGTTAAATAAAATAATTTTTAACCATAATTCTAAAATGTACCTACATTAATAAAATGTCTAATAACTAAGTCAATGTGCAATAAACATTATGTATATTCTATAGAATATACGTGTGGTATTGAATAACTACTTATGTTATTTATGTTATGAAATTATAAATTAACTTTGTTTAATTTTTTTTTCAGAATTACATTTTATATGAATCAAGAATAATCAAATTTTAGTCATTATATGATATAGGTAAGTTCAACGTGCAGTTTTATGTTCTAAATATATGTCATGGGGTGCCACCATTGGGTGACTTCTCCCTCCCGCTAATTATCCTCATCCCATTTACTTATTATACTACATGTAATTACAGATTGCAAATAATATTTTTGTTCAATAAAAAAAAAAAAAAAATATATTCAAAATTTTGGATTAAAAAAAAATAGTGATAATATGTATTTATGATTACGATTTATATGAGTATGATGTTGTTATATATATATATTATGTAGGTATGTATAAATATATTTTTTTATAATTTTGTTGGGGTTGTTTTTCTTATTTAATTTAAAATTTTTTTTTATTTATTATGAAATTACCTGGGAATATAATATAATATACCCAATGTTACAAAGTAAATTAATATTTATGCGAACATATTGGCCTCTGTATGTCAATTAATAATATCTTATTGAGATGGCATTGTAGCATGTGCAGTTGTTTCCGTCTTACAAAAGCATAACAAAGAAAATTGTACGTTAAGTACAATTAATTTAATTCAGTTATTTTTAACATTAGAATGAATTGACTTATTATAAAACTTAAATGTAAGGTACCAACTCTGTAAGGGTTTCACCCCCTGGACTTTTTTATACTTACATTTTGAAGCAAGTTATGAGCGTTTTAAATTTAGCAAAAAAAAAAATGTACAATTATTTTATGATCACAACTTGCTTCAAAATTAAAATATCAAAAAAAAACGTAGTGACCTACATAAAAGTCGTAACATTAAATTTGATACTTGATCAATTTACTCCAATATTAAAAAAGGTGCTCTGCTGTACAGTAGGTTACATTATGGGTCACTGTATAATGGATGATATTAAATTTGAATTCAATGATATAATATCATTGTATAAGAAAAACGATTCTGAGCGGAGACGGTATGTCAGTCTAGGCATAAGACATATTATATACTAGTCTATGGTATTGAAAAAAATTGACCTATAATAGGTACCTACCTATAATAAATTACAAATTAATCATATCACAATATCCATTAGGTACTTATAACTCTTTATACAACAACAACAACAACAAACCCTGATATTATCATAGATATATAATAGTGTAGTTTAGAAGTTTCAAGTACCCACGAATAATATTATACAATCACAACAAAATAACTAAAATAGTTATTCTACGTTTTTTATTATGTAATTTCATCCAAATTTGAACTTAAAATTACTATAAATATAAACTCTGCTTATGTATTTTTTAGATTTTTTGGTAACATAATTAACTACTTACATGGGGTCTTGTTTTAAATTGTCAATCCTTAGATATAAAAGTTGAACATTTTATACATTTTAACTATGCAAAATAATTATTCAATTTTAAATTTGATAAATTTTGTCAAAATTCGATCTTTAAATGCTTATAAAAAAAACTGTGCCAATGTATTTTTAGTATTTTTCAACTGATATTGTAACAATATATCAGAAGCCTTATATTAAATTTTTACACTTTTTGGCACACGGATAAAACTTTATTGATATTTATAGAAAAAAAAAACTAAAATAATTGAAAACTGAAAATGTCCGTAAACAGCTCAAAAAGAGTCAAAATATTTTTAAAATTGTATGGTGTATACTGTATAGATATGCTAATATAAACATTCAGTGAAATTTTCATGTATCTACAGTTATTCGTTTTTGAATTACTACAAAATAAGGAAATCGCTACATGAGAAATCGAGTGAATATCCAATGTTGTAAAAATTTGAATTTCAAACGCTCATAAAATTCAATTTGACTTTCTTATAGACATTTTTTTTTTTGCTGAAGGTAGATATTTTATAAGGCATCTTGTATTGCATTTTAAAATCTTAGATTTAAAATAAAAAATTATTACGAATTCTTAACTCAAAATAATTTGCTAATTTTCTTGATTTTTCCATATTTTGTCGTGTATATTTCATGTATTAATTTGTTTTAGAGTTACAACAAAAACCAAAATTGATTTTCTCAAAAACAGATTTTGCGTAAAAATTCCCGTTTTTCCTTAATTTTTCTTTTGTTTTTCACTGCGCTTTTGAAAACTACTGGGAAATGTTTACTTTTGACCCCCCTAAGTACCAACTAGATTTACTTTCCTATCAGAAAAGATACTTTTGAAGAAATCCCAAGCACTTTTACTGTCCTAAAAATGGATAACAGACACTAAAATAAAAAAACACACATCACTGTAAAATTATTAAAAAATTGTAAAATTTGTTAGACGGAAACAACACATGCTATGACGTCCTCTTAAATGAATTCTTAATTAAATGTATAAATCATTTAAGGATAGTAAACGTATAATAACCATCTCGTTGTATTCAAATTACAAATTTTAAATTCAAAAAAAGTTACATATATCTTACACGTTACATTTTGCAGACCATATAGTTATCAAAATTAACAGGTTCATCGCGATGTTTAAATAACCCAGAGACTTTGCAGGTCGTCCAGATCATAATCATCATATAAAAAAGTAAAATAAAATACAAGAATCTTGATGCATTGTTTTAATCCTGGCTCCTATAGACACTATGTATAAACATTCTAATGTATGTAAACTGCAATCTTGCGAGATTGCAATAATAACATACTGATTTACTATTGTTCGAAGCTGTTTTACATATCCAACCGGAAATAGGGAAATGAAAATAGTAGAGCATAATATATAATCATATAAAGTTGTTGTTGGTGATTTGTTTTCATATACGACATAACCATTCCACGTATCAATGCGATTTTTTTACATTATGCAAATTAAAAAAAGACCAAGTTTTACTACATCTATATTATTATTGTACCTACCTATACATATACCAGCATAAACGTGTGAACCTATCATAGTCGACATAGCAGTTTTAGGGTTTTGGAATAAAAACGACAAAATACAATAACGTAAACTGTTTTGCTTTGGACTAGATTTTCGGAAAACGACATTAGGTAATATTGTAATAAGGTTTTTTTATGTTTTACTATATTATTAAATGATTGGAAAAATGGAAAATATTCTGTGCCATATTGCATTTAACGAATACTACCTACCGATTATTTTGTTTGAGAATACCTACCTATTTTACAGCTCGGATTTCAAAGCATTACAAAGGTTGATTTTGTTTATTTTTTTATATTAAACCATTTTCTAGCCTGGGCACTTACTGCTCCCGGGAGACCATTGATAAAAAAGCTTTTATGACCTGTTCGCCGTTCACGAACACACGATTGTCAACGCAGTGCGTTACTGCAGTTAAAAAATATGGTATCGGACACGATTAAACATGACTACAACTGCACGAGTGGAGGTATTTAGTTGGAATCACAACGATATTATGTTGAATGAACCGTAACAGTTTGATTTCCTTGTATAGTATTTTTATTTCGTTCACCAAAAATGACTATAGTACCTACCTAAATCAATAATGACACAAAATTTCCTATACACGGAACTCAAACGAATCCTATTATTGACGGTTTTACTGTTATTTTAAACAGTAAATACTCCCAAAAATATTGCGTTAACTGCGATGTGACAATATGCCACACAGAGGAAGGTCGAAAGATGCTTTTTTAGTTCCAACTTTGCCACGTGCGTCGATCCGCGAAATGTTTTTCAGACGCGATGGTATGTATTGTAATAATTATAAACCGGAAGATTTAGACATTTCTTCGTTTAAGTTTATATCTACAATCTATTCATCTAATATTATTGAATATCTTATACCAAGATGATCAAATTGCCCTAATGCCTTAAACATATTTTTGTTGACTTAAGTTCCATACGACTATCCTGGTCGAAGGGTGATTAAAAAGATGAATGCCAAAAGTTGTATGAATCATAAATTCATAAGTTATTAAACTATTATATGATAACATCAAACTTTAATTTAATAACGAATACAAAATATACCTTCTTATAATATTGTGTGTATTTTTATATTTTGAATGTTCCTATATATTTTTTTCACATAATTCTTTATTAGGCCATATGGCATGTATGTTATTGAGCTGAGCTATAAATTAAATTGATAAAATATACAGGTAATTTATAAATAATAACAAAAATATTGTGGATGAACTTTGTCTAAATGCTCTTATGTAATATTTAACTATTAATAAAATAAATTGAAGGTTTTATTATTTTAGTGAACCCCATCGGTAATACATATCATATTATTACTAATGAGTACTTATGTTCCAACTCGATGTCTCAATAGTGTTTTAATTTTTAATTTACATATAATAAATATTATCAACTTATCTACTTATCTACATAATTTCGTAGAACGATAAACACTTCACTTATGGCTCATTTATGCTACAATTAAAATTAAAATTAAACTTTTAATTATAACCAATAAAATATAATGGGGGACGGAGTGGACGAGCGGAATAAGGCGTCGGTTGCGATACCTCGGCCATAGGCGGCATTTTTCTTCGGGCAAGTCACGGTGTCTTTAGAACAAGTTCCGCCGTCCACCACCCGGGCATGGAAGATAGCTATGGGTGCCCAAATCAAAAATTCTGCCAAACAAATACACAAGTGTTCCTTCCCCTACCAACAAAAACTAAAAAAAGCTAATGGTCCTAGTTCCCGAGCTCAAGATCAATAGAAAAAAAAAATATATATTTATATTATGTTCTATGATGCAAGTTTTTTAAATTGTTATATAGGGTGAGAAAAAATGCGATATTATATTACAAATAAAACTACCGAATATAACATAATTATTTTGTTTTAACATAAGAAAATTATTAATAATTAAATTGTGGCACGGTGGGTCGCGGTCCTTACACTCAACTGCGTACATTTTCCGAGTGTACGTATCGGCCGGTTTTGCTAGCTCCCGGATGGGTGACCACCCCGGATTTTTAGCTACAAATCCTTGCCACACATCCAAACGCGTTTCAACCAAACGTTCCAACCATTCCTCCCCGCTACAAAAAAAAAAAAAAAAAAACAATCATTAAATTAGTTTTATAATAATAAAAAATATATTATATTAAATATTACATTTCTTTTGTAAATAGCATGTAATGTTTTAATTTTATGTTGAAAAAAAATGAATTATCATTTAATTAATATTTAAAATTTTGAGCGTAGCTAAGGAGATGTGTTGATTTTATTTTTTTATATATTTATACGCATTTATTTTATAGTAGTGTTTCTTAAATTCTTTGTGTAACACGATGAATTATGATTAAAGTTACATGGAAGTATGTATCTATGTTATCTATATTTTTGAGAAAAAAATCATTCATGTTTTATTAGTTTACCCTTAGGGAAATTATTATTGTATTAGTGTTATTGACGATTGAAAGTGATAAGATGTAACGGGGACGATGTGTATCATTTATATGTTATTTTACATTTTCCCCGTTACAGATCCACCCCCCGCCAATCTTTTAATTGATAAGCTTTCAATCGCTAATAGGTACTTATAATATTACGGCTATATATGTGTAAATAACTGTGATCTTACCGTGGGTACAATTTTTACATGTGTATAATTTGTGTATAATAAATTGTTAATATAAATTATTCACAACACTTTTCTTGTTTTCCTAATGATTTATATATTGCATTTTCATGATAATTATCTAAAAGAAAGACTTTATAAAGAGTAAATATATGGCCCGTGCGTGTGAAATTGTCAATTCGCAACCGTGGATTGGCAGACGAGTGGGTTAGGTTTTCCCCCGTCTTTCCTTCGCACTCTAACAGTCGGACTTTAAAAACAAATATACGATAATAGTCAACGGCCCGGTCCCCAATAGATCTCTATATATTATTGCACAAACTTTATCGTGTGAACTACGTGAAACGTTTTGTAAATTACCTTTTTGGGACACTGTATATCGTTCTATAATATACCTATATATTATAAACGCGTGATCGATATTATTCACGTTCGAATCCCTGTCGGTGACAATCGGTCGGCAAGAGCTTGGAGGTCACACGTTCCTCCGGGTCGATCTCCTAGTGCAGAGAAAAATGAGTCTAAGGAATTGTCTGGATGCGCCGTTGAAAGCAGTCAAACCTCCGTCGTCCAGGATTATTATCGACGTCGTATAGGGGTCGTAGATGCTGCAGTTCTCGGGTCCTGTCTGCACACTCCACCGTCATATATTTGATGTCGACGTGTGATTTTAAACTTTTCAAAACCAGTGTCTCGTAGCCCACGCTCACTATTATATACACACGGGGTGAGTGAATAACAATGTAATATGTATATTGTATGTATGTATGTTGTGTGGAGAGAAAAATACGTCACACGTATTACATATTATAATATTATCACATTTAACGATGCTCACAAAGACCCGGGCGATCGTCTGAGCCATTACGATACAAATATCGAGGTCAACGCTTTACTTTTCTGCCCTGACGACCATTTATAAAATACCGGAACAGGGTTTGTGATGGACTTGGCGACTACCTACTGTATATGACTACTACCTGAATGATATATAATACATATATGTAATATTGGTACCTTATATATTATGATTTGATGGCAATCAATGATCGTGACTTATCTACCGCCCGTGTGTAATCACGGCCCGTCGTGTCGTTCCCACGGCTCTCCGCAAGACGTGCGTGCTATAGGAGAACCCAAAACGATGCGTTGTGGTCGTCCGATTATATAGACGACCACAACTTGTTTGTCGGTCGTGTATCCCGGCAGTGCTATGCTATTTATGTTGACGACAACGACGACGACGACATCGCATCGTCTTCTCTTTCACTCGATTATTTTGCGTCAATTCGTGCTTCGATATCGACTTTCTAACTGCCGCAGTTTAAGTCCTGTTTTCGTATTTGGACATTTATGATTTCATTATCATATGTCTTATCTCTTTAAATCAAAGAAATGGATGAATTAGGTGAAACATTCATTATTATTGTATATTTATTGCTTAAACTTAAAGTTTTGACTATTAGGTATATATTGGTTCTACATAATTTCATGAATTTGAATTTACTAATTGTATTGCATTCCCCCTCCCCCATATTATCCAAGTAACGATAATGGTTCGTGTATGTGGCTATTATTGATATGTCCCAAGTGTGGAGTGACTATGATATTACTCATCAATTTTCCTATCGGCCCCTTTGCCACTCAGTCATTTAATCTGCTAAATGTCCGCTTCGAAAGTTTTGTTAAAAATCAACAATAATGCTATTATACAAAGCCTCGTCTGTGGTTCGGACAACGCACGCGGTAAACCGGTTCGGAGGCGGACTGGTTTTTTTTTTTCGGGGAGTATTTAAAAACAAGTAAGATACCTGGTACGCCAGCAGAGGATTGAGAGAGTCTGGTTTTAAATGTATACACATTATATTTTATCGGTTCCAAGTGGAACATTCTTGAAGACTTTCCCCACCCTGCGAGGCGTCCGCACGTTAAAAATAATTTTTTTTTTTTTTTTATCGAAGACGACCACGACTGCGACGTGTGACCATGTGGCCCAAGGTTGTTGCATTGTCTGCAGTCTGGGACATCTGATTCATTTTTGCATGTGTAACTTTCATTTTCCTTCCTTGACAGTGAAAATAAAGAGATTATCTGTTTGTAGAAACGAAAAAAATATAAAACGAATATTTTTCATGTCAAGAAAGATAAACAAAATAAAAATGTAATAGAATAAATACTTAATGCAAGTTATTACCGCTTTGAAATATTATGCGTTTTAAAAATATTTCAACAAATTAAATAACTGTTTTTAAGATTTACCTTCAAGGAGCCGGAATGATGATTAAATGTAAACAATAAACTATAGAATATATACCTGGATGGGCTGCATGGTTATCATAATGTATATTTCAATTCTGGATTATTACATTATTTACGATTATTAAGATTAACTAAAATCCCGTTTACAATATTAAAATAACTAATTCAGTTTTAAAATAATTATCGTCTTATAAATCACAATATAATGAATATTAATAAATGCATTACAATTACTAATTAGTCTAATTTAATTAGTTGTTATTCAAGTGGTGATTTAAAATTTAGTTCATATGTTTTATTGTAACTAAGGCAGTTATAATTATAATAAGTATGCTCATATTTATACTTCAACGATTAATTAACAATGAACAGATTTTAAAATATTTAAATTATAATATATGTACATATTATTTTAATTAATACATTATTCTATATTTGTGTAAAGTGTAATTATTTAAAGTAGGTTCAATTAGAAAATATATTTATATGAAATACTTATCAATCTGTAGGCATAATTTATAATGAATTATTTTATTAATAAAATCCATATATCCATACACATTTTAATTTAAACCACTTGTCGAAAATCAGAATAGGATATATCCTATTTATAATCTAAACACTCCCTATCTATATCATTCCGTGTATTATCCTAATTCTGATAGTCATTATTAAACTAGTTTTATAATAATACAGAACCCGAATAGATTATGCTAGACTAGAAAATAACAAAATAGTTATCCAAATTAATGTGTCATACATTTAACGGAAATATTTTATTAAGATTCGTATGCATTTTTACTTTATAAGGAAAGTACCTACCATGGTTGAAATATACAAGGTTATTGCATATATACATTTTCTAAATCAAATTTTTGATGATAAAATCAAAATTGGCTGCCAGTTATCTATCATGATAAGAACAATTGATATTTGTGGAATTTTCGTATCTGATGATAACAATCCTAGTCTATATACAATAACCTGTATATTTCAACCGTGGTAGGTTAGGTCTATTGATTTCGATTAGAAATATAAAATTAATAATTGATTATATCTAATAAATTATATTATATTACTATATTAGGTATATTGCACATATATGAATAGAAACAAACAATTTGATATAAAGCATATCGGAAAGTCAGCACTTCCCGTGCTTTTTCTATGGTGTTTGCTTATTATAATATAAGCTATTACTTAGGTACATTGGTTATAGTACGCGTGTTTTTACTTTAATACTTCCTAGAAATAATTAAATAAGTTCTGTGGAAATCTGTTTTAAGATTAGGTACTATTACTACCTTAGCACTATAAATTATAATACGATAATACTATGTTTACGGTAAATGTATTTTTCCTAGTTGGGGTTTTGAGAAGATCGTAGGCACCTACCATATAATTTCTTCAATCATTATTGAAGCCTATTTTCTTTTCATATTTTTTTGAAAACCTGTTGATCGTGATTATCCTACGGGTATTTATTATTATTATTATTTTTTTTTTATTGTGAACTTTTTATTCAATATATTGCACCAAGTAATTTTGCTCTTATTCTCTTGGAAGAATTCTTTTTAGATTGCTGTTGTCAATAATACTATGACCGTATAATTATATAGGTAATATGTATAATGATTTTGATTGTTATATTTAATCAGTAAAAAATAAACATGTTAAGTTGTTTTTTAAGGTATGCCTTTTTTTAATATATAATATGCAGACATGCAGTTATAATATGTTCAATAATTTAGGAATTTTCTGAAGAATATAAAGTTAAGTAAATTGGGTTTTAAAAAGTCTACTTATCATATTCTTATATTTCAATCCAAACTATTAGCCTTGTCTGTTTTTACTAAGCTACATACTAATGACCCAAAATATTTGATAAAAGGATGGTTTTGTCAGGGAAGGGTGTATACTTTAGTTGTTCAGTTGAAATTATATTATCTGTTGTAGTAATTTGTTGTTTTTCGTCTCTCTTTTCTTAGAACTTGTGTATAAAGTTATTCAGCTCGTAAACCTTTGGGAATTTTATCAATAGTACACCCGCACCATCAATTTCACGGTTTAGGAACAACTACAGTGCAACGTGGATAAAAAGAAATGTATAGTAGCAACTAGTCAGGGAGGGAGGGAGGGAGGGAGGGAGTAAGAGAGACAGAGATCGACCCGAAGAATGAGAGTGCGAAAGACTCGTAAATGGCACCACGAGATGGAGAGACTAGTGCATTAATAATTTTCTAAGTTTCAAAAGCTCCAGAGAAAAGTTATACAACAAAAAATATTAGGTAAAATAAATATTTGACGTTTGTGACTGCGATGTGACAATATCCAGCAGATACGTATCAGTCCACAACGGTTTTATTTTCAGAAAGAATGATGAAGCAATATTATTATTATTTTTTCTCGGAACTATTTCGATATACTTGACAATAAACTGTAAAATTGTAATTTTTATGTTAGGTACTTACTCTGCTCGTCCACCTGTTGGAGGATTAACAAATATTTTTAAATTTAAATCATGATCAATTTTACATTAAATCTCACTGAACACTTAATTTTTAAAATATTTTATGGTTGAGTTTTTATTGGTTTGTCAAATTGTTTTCAAAATTCAAATTACCTCACTAAAAATACAAAATTTATAATTTATTAATTGGATATTTAATTTTGAATCTAGAAATGTCCATCACATTTAATTATGGTCAACGATGAGTAACACTAATTGTAAAAGTAATCACCGTGCAAGTGGTTGAAAATCATTTGTTCTTTTATAATATCTATACATGGTATAATAAGTATTCTAAACCAAATTCGTATAGTCTATATACGTATACACTATTTATCATAATATCTCTCATTTATTGTTATTATTATTTTTTTTTTTTATTGAACTATTAAACCCGGCGACTATGGCCATTAGTTGTTGTGGGGGATTATGAACTGTGGTTGGTAAGATGTGGCGAGGTTCTTACTACTACGAACCCGGGTGGTCACCCATCCGGGAACTAGTACCAGCGGGTGTTACTTACTCTCAGTCGCACTGCTAGTTATTATTCACCATAAACAAAATAACAATAGGTACTGCCATTCATTACATATTATTATCATACATACGAATTTTGCTAGTAATTACCTTTTTACCAATTTCTTTATATTATAGACCATAAATTATTTTCTAATTTGACGTAATGTGCTCAATATTTTTCTATATTTTATTTATATTTCGTGAAAATAATGGTTATTTGTTTTACTATTTTATTGATATCTTTCCATAAATGTATTTCATGACTACAATGAAAGTAATTTACAAAAGACGTGTACGAAGTTTTATTTAGATTATTTTATTAGTATCGTCTGACTTATCTTAGTCAACAAATTGTTTGTATACAAAGGTATACCTGCTGCACTATGGCCAAATTATAACTTGTATAAAGGATGATATGTAGATGTAGTAGTGATGGATCTTTGTTCTCTGACCGTCAATGTATAGTGTATTACCTTAGCCTATATTTTCGTGTTGACACTTCGCCGCTTTTTGTTCCCCAACATTTTAAGCGATAAATTAGTTGAGGAACATAGTATATAATTTGGTATATATATACACAGTATTTCACACACACACACACACACACACACACATTATACAGTACCTACCTATATACTACTGGCATAAATTTTGGACTCCATGACTTGTACGACATCTATATTCGTATACACGGTACAGGAGCTGCGTATCTTCATAACTATTATCATGCGGTGGTTAAGCCAAAAATTAACCTCGATGTAACTTTTCACAAAAGACTAACGGGATTAAAACTTTCCGGACGGCAGCCCGGTCGCTCGCGTCGTGTGTACACAACTGTATATACTTTTGTTGTTTCGTACCCCATGATCTGCAGACTAATACATATACTACACGAGCCCACCGTGGTGCTACAGTGTATATATAATCAAACTTCCGGATTCCAATTGTGTAATGGGCGTACGTATACGCATACACAATGCACTTACACTTATGCCTACCGTATTACAGTCGGTCCAATCAAAAGTTGATTCTGCGCTGGCAGAAGGGCGGGTCTGGCGAAACAAAAATTTTGGGCGAGCGAGAGTGGTTTTGGTAGAGAAATTAATCAGCATTGATCGTAGGTCTGCAGAATATAAATATATATATGGTCCAATATCGGAAGATATAATTGCGGTGTAACAATAATATGACAGGACTTTAAGATTCATATTATAGGTTGGATATTTTATTATACCGTGCTGCGGGTATAAAACTGCTCGAGCGAATCGAGTTTAAGAACTTTTGATCGACGAAAACATAATAATTATAATTATAATAAGAAAATTAATATTAACGAAAGTTTTATCACTCTGTGCGTGCATGTTGGAGTGTGTTTGTTGCGGGATTATGAAATAAAGTGACTTATCGAAGGATTTATTGTGGTATCGTATCGTGTTGTACACACGATACCTACCTATATATTATCTACCGATAAATGTATAGTGCATTTACGGTTACAAAATCACTCGTGTCGATCATATTATTATACAAACGACCCACGTCCGCTAAAGTAGACCCGTTTGCCGTCGTCTAGCTAGACCGTGACACGTACACCACTCCGTTTGACCGCTTTCGTCGGCATCATCTCTACTCGGAAGTAAAAAAAAATATGTAATGGTATACACATAGTGGGAATCTCATGATTTTCAGTATCTTCATTTGTATCACTTTCATTTACTTATAGTCCGAAATTATTAAATCAATACCTAGTCACTATATTACAGGGCAGTGGATAAATATTAGTAAATATTTAACATTATTTTCAAAAGAAACCACAACATGTGATATAGATTTATTAATAAATATATATATATATTTATCATACGTTCAACATAGGTTAGGTTTAAAAAAAAATAATAATATTAAATATTCGTGTGTCTTGCAAGAAGTCAAAAAACGAATGAACATCTTGTTATATTTTAGTGTTTATAATTTATATTGGTAGGTATATAATAATTATATTTTCGTGTTCTTACTATTTTGTATGTTTGTTTAAAATGTTTTCCCCGCTGCCTCCTCGTTATCACTTCAGTTCAATAAACTGGTCTTGGGTGTTATTTAATTTATTTGGACGCATTATTATATATACACCATACAGACGCTATTGTTGTTGAGACTTGAACCAAGGCCAATTGTGTCGTAGCACGAGTGTGTGTACACACGTACATCGTGTAGAAGAAACCGTGCTATTATGATTGTTATTACAACCAGAAAGGGATAGATGTATAAGGGTCGATATACTGGCGCAAGTAATAACTAACAATAATAATAATGATCCAAAGTACTATTGTCCACGGAACCTAATATTAACTGTTCATTCAAATTTCATGGTGACGGGGATGTAGGTGAACGATTCACGGACCTCCCACGTGACGGGTGGATTTTTATATTATATTGGACCACACATCCGGTCACTGTGAGAACTTCTTTTTACATATTCTTTGACAGTGACTTATACACCTTAATCTTCAGATGCATCTATAAAAGTCGGTGTATTACTACAATATAGTTGATGATTTGTAGTGATTTATATTTCGAAAATATATTACATTAGCTTTCATTCTTATACCTGGTACAAGAATACATTTTTATTACTTACTAATTTTGTGTTTCAAAATGTAGGTACTAATAATTTTACATTTATGGATATAAAATAGTATATTATTTGAATAAATACTAAATAGGTAGATATATGTTACATTATGCTATAGCATATGTTATAACATGTATTTACCGATTTTAATTTCAATGTCATAAATTCCTTTAATTTGCTTCCGTGTATCAATTGCTTATTATGTCATGTTCTTTTATAGTGCAGGCCGCTTTTCAAACAACAATTAAGTCATCCTTTTTAGGTAATCAAAATACTAGGCACAGAAAAGATATTGTTAATCCTGTATTTAATCCAAAGATCATAGAATCATTTACTCCAGTAACACAATTTAAAATCAATATTTTTAAATTTAAAGATTCTAAATATGTATGGTATTTTCTGGGTTATAGGATTGTAATAAAAATGATTGAACGCTGATACAAGGTTTTGTGGTTCAACAAATTATTAACAGTTTATTGAAATATATTGTGTTATTTATTTGTACAATATTTTCTTTTTGTTTTTTTATTCAAATCGTTTAACACGATGTACATTTAAAAATACATGTAACAAGGAATAATGTTTCTATAATTTTATTATATTCGGACTCACGGTTTGTTTGAATGTTACTAATGTGATAGTAGTTGGTTGGTTGCAATATACGGTGTCCGGTCTGTTCACGGCGACGAGTCTGTAGGTACTATTGACGATGGTGAACTGTGTATCGGCGGCGTTTCGACAGCGGTGACACTTATGCGGGTATCCAAATAGGTGTGCGGCGGCCACGTTATTTAATGCTGCGATTTCGTGTTGGTACCTACTTACGACGGTGCGTAATATTATATAATGATCGTTAATCTGATACAGCGGTATTCAATACGGACGGCAACGTTTTGGCGGCGACGGTCTCGTATAACGGCGGTATCTTAATATTTGTAATTGTACTGTGTGGGTGTGTGGATACTAGGTCGGGCGGCGGCGGCGATGGCTCGGCGTCCACGACGGTAACGGCGATTTACGGGAGGGTACTCACAGTTGCACTGTGTGGACCTATTAATTTAGGCCCCAGGTACAAGTGTGGGTGTGCGGATACTAGGTCGGGCGGCGGCGGCGATGGCTCGGCGTCCACGACGGTAACGGCGATTTACGGGGGGATACTCACAGTTGCACTGTGTGGACCTATTAATTTAGGCCCCAGGTACAAGTGTGGGTGTGCGGATACTAGGTCGGGCGGCGGCGGCGATGGCTCGGCGTCCACGACGGTAACGGCGATTTACGGGGGGATACTCACAGTTGCACTGTGTGGACCTATTAATTTAGGCCCCAGGTACAAGTGTGGGTGTGCGGATACTAGGTCGGGCGGCGGCGGCGATGGCTCGGCGTCCACGACGGTAACGGCGATTTACGGGGGGGAAACTAACGACGAGTCTATTCTGTATGCTGTTTGGACCTGAAGAGGCCCCAGATACAGAAGAGAGTTTTAACGGTACACTATGACGGACGGGACAACGGCGGACTATAGTGTCGTAAAGGCGAAGCGAAACTCGATACCCGTTTGCGCTGTTTGTACCCAAGGTGGGCACCAGACACAACGACGGGTAGACGGCGGCGGTATAATGCTGTTTGAACTCGAGATGAGCTCCAGACACAATACGAAAAGCGTATGCGGTCGGACGGATGACTGTTGTTTTTGGTGACTTCACCGGGGTCTATTTACTACATACCCTGGTGACTGCTGCATGGTATATTGTTGACTTACTCATACAACCTCATGGTGGTATTTGTCGGTAGGTTTTGATTTTTATGGTATCGTTCGGGCTGTGCTCGACTCCTACCATGTGACGGTACATGTTATACTACTTACATTGGTGTTAGTTAGTAGTTTTAAAGGTTTAAATGTCGCTGGTACGCACCGTACTAAAAGGACTGCGCGTACCGCGACATCTAGTGCGTTTTTCAGGCATGCAGTTTTGAACAGAATACTACATTTTAGTTCTTACTTTGTCGACGGGTAGCGCGTCGTTCATGAATATCATGATATGGACGGTTCTGTCTCGTTACATAGTCCCCTTTTTTATTTATTAATTTTGAGAGGAAATGTAGAAATTTATGAATAAAAACTTTTATTTTGTAAAGAGACAGAGGTGATTTTTTTCTTAAATTTTGATTGAATAAAACCAGGTTTATTTTTTTTTTTTTTTTTTTTTTTTTTTTTTTTTTTTTTTTTTACTCTTGAATTGACGTAGTGGCTGATGATGACGCTCCATTGCCAGGACGACGTTGCCGTCGTATTTCTTGTCGCGCTAATCGGTACTGTTCACGCTTCAGTTTCTTGTTACTTATTTTGGTGACATGTTCGACGGGCGGAGTTTCGATTGACGAGAGAGATGTGGTTGTGGATAGAACGTCTAACGTAGTTGGTATAGCACGGACGGTGCTTGGCATTGTGAACGTAGGTGTTAGTGAATACCTCGTCAGTTTAGCAGCACTTTCCCGTTCATATCGTGCTTGTTCCTTTTTTTGTTCGACGGGTGATTTGATTGCTGCCATTTGCTGTATGGAAGCTTGATATTCGCTGTCCAGAGTTAAATACTCACTGCCAAATAACTCGAGGAATTCTTCATCGGTATAGTCTTCGGACAGGAGCTGGAATGTGTTAGCGCTCATGATTTCTCCGGCTGGTGATGGGCCTAATTGGAAAAGTCATGGTCACCACAAATACTTAATTTTATTTAATTAGGAAAAGAGAGGAATGGATCGCAGGATTTTCCTGGATCAGGAGGGAAACACAAGTCTTCGTCTTTCCTTGGCAATGAGTGATACGGTTTGACGTTTTTGACGTTGTATCGCATTGTTTGTCCCCTTGAATC
Organism: Macrosiphum euphorbiae; assembly: GCA_949089665.1. NCBI lineage: Eukaryota > Metazoa > Arthropoda > Insecta > Hemiptera > Aphididae > Macrosiphum > Macrosiphum euphorbiae. The sequence goes on along the minus strand of CARXXK010000004.1, from coordinate 24,632,754 downwards.
TTCTACGAGTACTGTATTGTTGTCCCTTATCTGTACCAGGGTGTAGGGTCCCCGGTATAGTAAGAAGAATTTATGAATTTCATTATCTTCACCTGATGATAATTTGTGTTCTTTGACTAGCACTTGCTGGCCAACTTGGTATTGGATGAACTTCTTTGCCTGATCTTTGACGCGGTTCCTTGCGTCGGCTCTAGTTCTTAATTTTTTCCTGACTACTTCAATGATTCCTTCGTGATTGATTTCTTCTTCATGGTCCGGAAACAATATTTGTGGAGCTATTGTTGTGTTAGGTTCCTCACCGTATAACACTTGGTGTGGCGTATATCCGGTGGAATCGTGATGTGAATGGTTGATCCAATACTCGATATTTGATAACCATTTTACCCAATTGGTATGCTTTGAATGACAATAGGTGCGTAGCATCCGACCTATTTCGCGATTCGCACGTTCTACCGGGTTGCTTTCTGGATGGTAGGTCGTGGTATGTAGAATTCGGATTCCCAGAGCGGTCAGTTGCTTGAACCATTGTTTGCTGTGGAATTGGGTTCCGTTATCTGTGAGTAGTTGATCGATTGGTCCTATCTTGGGTATATACTCGTGGACGATTTTCCTCAAGATAGTATCGGCGTTGGCTTTTTTGATTGGGTACAACTGTATGAACTTGGAAAATACATCTAGCACGGCAAGTATGTATTTTGCACCTCGCTGTCCCCTTGGTAGTGGTCCCATGAGGTCCAAGGATACTAGCTGCAGCGGTTTGTCCGGCAGTATGCTAATAGTTGGTCCCCTTGCCACTTGATTATCATATTTTGACTTTTGACATATATCGCATGTTTTGACTATTCGTTTAATAGTCCTATACATGTTGACCATTTTATACTGAAGTTTGAGGATTTGATAGACCTTGGATGTACCCATGTGTCCGTACCTCTCGTGTGTCTCTTGGACAATGGCTTGGTTCATCGACTGTGGTATCATTACTTGGTATCTACCATGTTTGTTTTTTGTAAAGAGCAGTTCTTTGAATATGAAGAAGTGTTGGTTTTTTTTGCTTGCTATTTGTAGGAAAATTTTCTTCAATTTCTCGTCCCCTTGTTGGAGTTCACGTAGACGGTCGAACTGTTCCATTAGTGTTGGGCTGTAGTCCATGAGGGTGAGTTTGTTTATAGTGATTTGCAGTTTGTTCCTCCCCAAGTGGTCATCTGGTTTTTGCGGGTATCTGGTGAGTGTATCTGCACCGATATTGTCTTTCCCTGGTATGTGTTCAATTATTAACTGGTATTCCTGCAACTTTATAGTCCACCTAGTTAATCGTGCGTTGAGCAGTTGACAACTATTTAAAAATGTCAGTGCCTGGTGATCAGTAAGTAGGTGCGTTTCATGGCCTAGGATGTAGTTTCTAAATTTTTTACATGCGAAGACGATGGCGAGTAATTCTAATTCAGTGGTGCCATAATTCCGTTCAGCCGTGTTCAGCGTGCGACTGATAAAACTGAGGGTTTGATGGTGTCCTTCTTCGGTTTTCTGAAATAGTTCGGCGCCGATGTAGGTGTTGGACGCGTCTGTACTGATGTAGAATTTTTTGTTAAAGTCTGGGTAGTGAACAATGATGTCTTCGAGAAATTGTGCTTTGATTTCTTCGAATGCTTGTTGTTGTGTAGTGCCCCATTGCCATGATGTTCCTTTTTTGATGAGCGCACTGAGTACTGATGTTTTTTCCGATAAGTCACGAATAAACTTTCGGTAGAAATTGATAAATCCAAGAAAAGCTTGTATTTGTTTCTTATTCTGTGGTGGTTGAAAATTTTGTATAGTTTGTATTTTTTCCGGATCCATGGTGATTCCTTTTTCTGATATCACGTGTCCGAGGAAAATGATTTTTTTGCGGAGGAAATGAGATTTTCGTATGTTGATTTTCACATTGTACTCGGTAAATTTGGTAAATATGGCTTCTAGGTGGTCCATATGTTCAATGAAACTGTTTGAGGTAATATGCAGATCATCGACGTAGATGGCTACAAATTTTAAAATGTCGGGTCCTAACACTTGATCGAGTATTTTTTGAAATTCAGCAACGGAATTTACAAGACCAAATGGTAAGACCTTATATTGGTAATTTCTGCCCTTATGAAGAAATGCAGTAATTTCACGGCATTCTTTCTTCAATGAACATTGCCAGTATCCGGCGGTGAGGTCGATAGAACTGAGGTACTTGACTCCCTTAAATTTGTTCATTATATCATCTATGTTCATGGGTCGCTCGCGGTCAGGTACGATGCGGGTATTGATTTTTCGGGCGTCAAGACATACTCGTACATCGCCATTTTTCTTTTCTACTCCGACCATAGGTGATGACCACGGCGAATTTGAGCGTTCGATGATATCCAAATCCAACATGCGTTGAATTTCTTGGTCTATTTTTATGGCTTTAGACACAGGAACTGGATAAGGTTTTTGATAGATGGGTGTGCCGGGGGTGACCCTGATTTGACACTCTAAGTTTTTTATTTTTCCTGGACAGTCGGAAAATACCTGGTGATATTTTTCCATCAGTGTGTTGAATTTTTCTTGCTCGTCTTGACTAACGATAATTGAGTTGTCTTCATCATTTCGTTCTGATAGCGTAATTTCCCTTATGCTGACACTCTGTGATATTGGTTTGGGCATTTGTTTTGAAAATGGTACTGAGTAGATTATGTGACCTACTTCTAGTTGTACGGTATGACTGCTGAAGTTGATCTGGGCGTTGTGTTGGTTCAATATATCTGCTCCAATGATCCCTTTTTCATTCAGTCCTTCCACTTGAATAAAGTTAGCGTGTATTACCGCTTGGCTGAGTTGACATTTACAAAATATTTGTTTTGATATTTTGCATATCTGTTTTCCTATGGCATTACTGATTCTTATACCATTTATTGGAAGTTGTGGAATAGTGGGATCCTTTTTTATGATGGTGTCCACTATTTCCTTGGTCAATACGCTGATTGTGGCTCCGGTGTCTACTAATAGTTCCACCTCCTCACCTTCAATAACACATTTTATGTATGGGCTGTAAGATTCCTCCTTACTCTGTATTTTGTTGATTTGATGCGAAGTTTCGCTGACGTCATTGGTGGCACTGGACACGACTTGATTGATTTGTTGTCGGGTGTCACGTGGTTGTTGTGGTTGTTGTGATTGTTGTGATTGTTGTGATTGTTGTGGTTGTTGTGGATTTTCATCGCGATTGTTCCAACGGTTGTTTCGTGGCTGATTGTTGCCCCGCTGTTGTGGTCGGTGACTCCAGTCATTTTGTGGAACTCGGTGACTCCAGGTGTTGTTATTTTGATTGTTGTTGTTTTTCACAGTGTTATTTTCTGTTGTTGATGATGTCGGCTTATCCCGACGGCTTTCTTCAGTACCTAGTACCTTCATTGCATTTATTACTGATTTGTCTGGTAAAGATACTAGTATTGCTCGGAGATAACCAGGATAATGGTTGGCAATGTTACTTACAATCTCTTCCTCTGAAAGTTCAGGTACTTGCAAGTGACGTAACTTTGATGCCCACTGCGAGAAATGTTCCCGGTATGTGACATTGTCCGGTATCTGTGTGGTGTTGAGACAATTACTCCATGTTTGGATTTGTATTTGCCTTGACCAAAACTCGTCGATAAATGCATCTCGGAAATCTGCATAATCCCGTATTTGAAATTTGATTGTTGAGTACCAATTACTGGCTGCATTTTTCAAACAGTCGCGTATAATAATCAACCTTTCTTCTCGGTTCATTTGTTTCACTTTAAAATATTCTTCCAAATTTTGTAAAAACTCTATGGGGTGCGGGTCTTTACTGTTGGCGTGGAATGTCGGTTTTGATATTTCGATATTTGAATTTCTTCGATCGTCGTTGATTACCTGTGTACTTTGTTTTTGATCGATGAACATTTTTCTTAAGTTTTCTATGTTATTGAGATTTTGTTGTTCTAAATTTCGCATATCTCTGAAATGGTCTTCATTATTTTTTTCAATATCAATTTTGTATTGTTCTTCAATATTATTACATTTTTCTTCGAGTTTATTAATTTTTTCTAATAACTGATTGACTAAATATTGACTGTTGTGTTCTACTTCGCGTTGGAAAGTTCGGAACGTTTCTTCGGTGATGTTTTTCCTCGGCGGCATTTTTTTTTTTTACAGATGTAGTTTTCTTCTCTTTTTACCGACGTAGAAAATTTTCACTTGTAAGTCTTGGGGTTCGAGGTAGAATTTTCTTCTTTATCGAGCCTTGTAGTTGGGCGCCATTGTAATAAAAATGATTGAACGCTGATACAAGGTTTTGTGGTTCAACAAATTATTAACAGTTTATTGAAATATATTGTGTTATTTATTTGTACAATATTTTCTTTTTGTTTTTTTATTCAAATCGTTTAACACGATGTACATTTAAAAATACATGTAACAAGGAATAATGTTTCTATAATTTTATTATATTCGGACTCACGGTTTGTTTGAATGTTACTAATGTGATAGTAGTTGGTTGGTTGCAATATACGGTGTCCGGTCTGTTCACGGCGACGAGTCTGTAGGTACTATTGACGATGGTGAACTGTGTATCGGCGGCGTTTCGACAGCGGTGACACTTATGCGGGTATCCAAATAGGTGTGCGGCGGCCACGTTATTTAATGCTGCGATTTCGTGTTGGTACCTACTTACGACGGTGCGTAATATTATATAATGATCGTTAATCTGATACAGCGGTATTCAATACGGACGGCAACGTTTTGGCGGCGACGGTCTCGTATAACGGCGGTATCTTAATATTTGTAATTGTACTGTGTGGGTGTGTGGATACTAGGTCGGGCGGCGGCGGCGATGGCTCGGCGTCCACGACGGTAACGGCGATTTACGGGAGGGTACTCACAGTTGCACTGTGTGGACCTATTAATTTAGGCCCCAGGTACAAGTGTGGGTGTGCGGATACTAGGTCGGGCGGCGGCGGCGATGGCTCGGCGTCCACGACGGTAACGGCGATTTACGGGGGGATACTCACAGTTGCACTGTGTGGACCTATTAATTTAGGCCCCAGGTACAAGTGTGGGTGTGCGGATACTAGGTCGGGCGGCGGCGGCGATGGCTCGGCGTCCACGACGGTAACGGCGATTTACGGGGGGATACTCACAGTTGCACTGTGTGGACCTATTAATTTAGGCCCCAGGTACAAGTGTGGGTGTGCGGATACTAGGTCGGGCGGCGGCGGCGATGGCTCGGCGTCCACGACGGTAACGGCGATTTACGGGGGGGAAACTAACGACGAGTCTATTCTGTATGCTGTTTGGACCTGAAGAGGCCCCAGATACAGAAGAGAGTTTTAACGGTACACTATGACGGACGGGACAACGGCGGACTATAGTGTCGTAAAGGCGAAGCGAAACTCGATACCCGTTTGCGCTGTTTGTACCCAAGGTGGGCACCAGACACAACGACGGGTAGACGGCGGCGGTATAATGCTGTTTGAACTCGAGATGAGCTCCAGACACAATACGAAAAGCGTATGCGGTCGGACGGATGACTGTTGTTTTTGGTGACTTCACCGGGGTCTATTTACTACATACCCTGGTGACTGCTGCATGGTATATTGTTGACTTACTCATACAACCTCATGGTGGTATTTGTCGGTAGGTTTTGATTTTTATGGTATCGTTCGGGCTGTGCTCGACTCCTACCATGTGACGGTACATGTTATACTACTTACATTGGTGTTAGTTAGTAGTTTTAAAGGTTTAAATGTCGCTGGTACGCACCGTACTAAAAGGACTGCGCGTACCGCGACATCTAGTGCGTTTTTCAGGCATGCAGTTTTGAACAGAATACTACATTTTAGTTCTTACTTTGTCGACGGGTAGCGCGTCGTTCATGAATATCATGATATGGACGGTTCTGTCTCGTTACAGGATGCTTTGCAAAGCATTTAATTGTTATATGAAAATCAAATATTGTGTTTACTGTTTACCAATACTATTTTGTATAAAATTAAAATTATGTATTATATTTTTATTTAAAACTTGTAAGATTCACTTGTAAGATCAAAATTCATATTGTATGACCATAATTGGTTTTGTTGTTTGAGTTGTTATTCATAATTAACCCAATTATTTGTGAATAACTTGTACTGTAAACTTCTGGATACAAAAACACTTATAAAAAAATTAGAACAGAATAATTAATAAGCTTGGTAATCGAATATTTATTGATGAAACTCTGTCCCTTAATATCAAAGCTGCAAACATATAATGGTAGGTATATTAGTACAGTGAATTATTGTGAATTATAATACCCCGATGTATATATACTATTGTAGTTACCTACCTACAGTATACAATATATAATACCTACTCATCAAAATATTTCGCATTCATTGATCTTTTACTATTATATGCATTTAAAAAATATATTTTTGCACTTTTTAATGTGATGAATGTAACACGTGCGTGAATTTGGAACCAACAAACTTATAAATTTTATTCTGGCGTAACCTCATGGTTGAAAATTTTTTCACGAAGGTTGCCTAAAGTTGCAAATTAGTTGCTAAATTATGAAAAAGGCTCGAGGTCGATAAGACGATGTGGTGGGGCTGCGTGAATTTGGCCCCACCAATTTGGTTTGGCGATTAAGGCAAAAATATAAGGTTGCACATTTTTTTATATCGGTTACCTAAAGTTGCAAATTAGTTGCAAAATATTGATATAACTTCGTTGTAATTATCATAACATGGTGGGTCCAAATTCACGAACGTGAATGTAACTAACTTAACTAATAAGTTAAGAAAGATGATAAATATAATGAAATTATTATACGTGAGATATTAGATTATAAAGAGATTAAAACTAGATATGTACCTATTTAACTCTCTTTATTGACATATTTATCACATATGGGATAATTAGTTGGGGTGGGGCATACAATAATAATCTACAACTACTTAAAAAATGTCAACATTCTATTAAAATAAAGGTGGTATGTAATAAAGACTGGAGATTTCCAACTAAAAAATTATTTGAAGAATTTAAAGAACTTAATATAAATAATCTACTTATATATAAAAACCTGTTCAATATATCTAAAAAAACATAATCTATTATCCCCTATAAAATATGAGGTCAATACTAGATACGCAACTAATAACTTCTCCTTAAAATTGCCTGAGAAAACAGGATGTCGAAAAATGTTCGAATTCGTTGGGACTCAAATACATAATTTATTGCCTAATAATGTGAACAATATGTCACTGCCAATGTTCAAAAAATATATTACCCACTGGCTTCTTTATGAATACGATGCAAAAAAGTCTATATTTATGATGTACCAAAATTGTAATTTCCTTTTCTTATTTCACTCCTGGGCTTCCACACGAGTTCTTAACTCAGTGAGGCCTATATATAGTAATCTTTTTTGATAGAAAATAAAATAAAAATTTAATTTAACTATGTATACTTATTATTATTGTAAATTATACAAGTTGCAACTAAAATCAGCAATAACCTATAAACCTATGGTTTTAGATTTATTAAAATTAAATTTTCATTAACATATGTAATGGGGTTGTCAAAATATATTGATTAAATATGACATGAAAATAATGCACACTCTATTATAATATGATCCACATTTTTGAAATTGTGATTATAATATGTACTTAGTGTAAAGGAAATTAATTTTAACCGTTGTGTTATTTATTTAATTTAGCTGCTTGTTTTTAAACGAGAATTTTAAACGAGAAAATGTGTGCTTCCATTTAATTTATTGAAATATAATGTTCAGCAATATAATAATTTCTCCTTTTTAAATATTTTTGATGGCTGAAAATGTATACGTTGAGTTACCGTTAAATTGCATTTGATTTATATCAATACATATTATGGAAATGTGATTACACCATCATGGCACGCGGTACTTTTTATAAGTTGTTAGATTCGTTACACTTCCTACCAAAGAATCAACATAATAAATAATAATCAAATTAATATTATTCTGTCATTTGCATAAGTGAATAGTTAGGTTTGAAATCGTTCTAATTAATATGTATTTATATGAAGGTTCTATGTTTACAAATATTTTAAATAAGCAATAATTTTCAATAACATTTTCTGTATTCATATTTTACAAGTTGATAAATGTCATACTTATTCAACTTTTTTACTTACCAGCTTATGAATGGCGTGCACTTCGAACACGTGCTTATATTTTAAAAACTAATATACATTAAACGTAAATAAATTAGCACACTTTTGTTTTAAAAAATACTCTGGGACATTCAGACGTTGATACAAAAATAACAATTAGTCACTCCAGTAGCATCCGTAGTTGTTACACTTGTCTGTGTAAAACTATCCCCGAGAAAAATCGTATACCACCTATTGCTTTAAGCTGCTTGGATTAGCAACACTTTACTATATTACTATTTAAACATAGGTTTGATATTTGTATACCTATATACGCCTATATATATTATTAGATATTTCTTTGTAAAAATTATACAATGCGTAATTGTAAATATTTGTACATGTACCTTTAGGTATAATATGATTTAAATTAAATAAACGAATATCTATTGTATACATCATTATCATTAACAATTTTTCCAATTTTGTATCGTCAGACCTCTCTGAAAATGCTGTTGCTTATTTATTCTAGTGTGGCTATATGACATACAATTATAGCATTATACCTTACCACGTAAAAGTTGTAAGTTTGCATTATATAGAAAAAGTTATACACAAAGTTTATACTACCGCAAAAAGTTTTGACGGCTTACTTTAGTCATGGCAGTTTTTTATTGACTGGTCCCCTTTTTGAGGTGTTTCTGTTCTCTCCTATTGCTATAGTGCATAAACGTTTCATCAATAATTTGTACTTGTATATTTTCTCATCATAATATTATGATTTAATATAATTGTGTTTGATATACAGTTAAATAATAAATTAACTATATTACTGTTAATATATACGATTTTAAAATCATACTATTTGTATTTTGTAGTAATTTATTTGTATAACCCATATATGGTTTGTGTATCAAATTATATGGTTATCAAGTAATTGATTGCATGATTTTTTTTTTAAAAATATACATGAGTACCCTAGATCCAGAACACAATAAGAATGTGTGATAAGTGAATTTAAATACAACAGTGCATTTTTCGATATGAGAAGCAATCACGAATAGTGTACCACAACTTTTTGTTTTTAATTTTTATATTTTAACCGTTTCACAAATCACAATAACAATTTTTTTGAATCGGTTTTCCTAGAATATGAATGACAATATCAGATATGACTATATGAAGGGGTTGGGATGAAAAGTAACTCCGGATTAGAATCGATTTGATTAGTAAATATATTTATTCTTCTGTATGTATGTTTTTTAGTGTTAAGAGCTGTAGGTATGCAGCGTTAAATTAGAGATATATGGGAATATTAATGCATTATTGGTTATACGAAGATTAGTTTTTTAAAAAGTTTGATTTTTTGGTATCATCCAAGAGTTTAAGCATGATAGAAATCATCAAATTATTTTTGTTATTCAGAATCCAATTTCTGTCAATCAAAATGGCCCCGGGAAAAATCAAGGGCCTTCAATAAATATTCATTATATTATGCAATGTAAAAATATAACTGCAAAAACCTGTTCATTTACTGAATTTCCCAGGAGAAGAAACTCTTCCAGTGCGTGTATGAAAATTAAAAATGTTTTACCTCTAGAATTTAGTACATATAATTAAATTTTGTCTACGTATAATGGATATCTATATCGATTTTGCCATCGGCTTAATGTATGTCTGTAAGTGACGAAGGGTGAAATTGGAAACTATATGCAATAAAGACACACAATCGGAACATTTAATGATTAGGTAGATATAATAATAATATATTTTTTTTGAAAAAAGTTGGTATCAAAAATAATAAAAACAATTCAGCCTAGGTGTAAAAGCAAACTTGAATGTTGGAATATAAGTTTCCACTGGTTTGCTCTTCTCTGATAAAAGACAGGTTACTGAATCAAGTTTTTTCAAGTATTTTCTGTAATCAATTATAGTTATTATCGTTATTACTACGTTTATCGTTAAAATTTAATATTTAGTAAGACGGTACCTAATGAATATTGAATAATATCATATGAAATAATTTATGCAATATAAATATAAAATATATATTAGCTATATATAAGTACAATCATTATTAAATATATGTTATAAATTGAAAAAAAAATTTTAACTTTTTATTAGGTAGCTTATTAGGTTAATTTATACCAATACAATTTATTATTGTATTTAAATTAAAAATATTGTTAGTTTGTATCGCCATACCTATAGGTAGGTAACTTCTAATAAGGAGATGTTTATGTAAAAAGCGAACATTAGTGATATTAAGTTCTGTACGCCTGTATTGCAGTATAGTGGTTTGTAAGTAATACTTAGGTTGTGTAGTTATTTTAAATTATAAATTTAGCAAAAACAAAAAAAAATACAGAAAGTAAACTATTATACATTCCAAAACGTATAATATTGTTATTGTTTTGTAGGTCGCCCAGCTGGATATTGTTCTGTTATTTTATACGCTATCCTCGTATATATATTATGTATATAGCTATTATATCCCCAGTAAACATCAACGAATTTTCTACTTTAATTACAAATTATTTGAACAGAAACATCGAGTAAACGTGTTCACTATACAACGCATATAATATACTTTCTGCGCCATTTCAAAAGTAATAAAGAAGATTGGTAATTGGTTCCGATCAAATTGTATTTTTAATCAAAGGAGAGAGTCTATTAAGACGGCATTTGAGGTCCAAGTGGAGCAACAAAAAAGAAGGAAAGAAAAAAACAGACGCGATTGAACCAAAGGCCGTGTAGTAGCTAGTGTCAAGTTGAAATTGTCATTGCAACTATAAACGCCTTTCCGACAAGAAAAACACATTAGGCGGAATTTTGTGATTACCACGTATGGTCGAGTGTACATAAAGAGTACACGTGTTATGAAAATGTCTATTTTATTTTTATGGCCTACACGATAGTCAATTGATATTATAATTATATAATATATTTTTACTATTGTCAAAGAATTTATCATAGATAGGTACCTAACGTAATTGTGTACTTTGTTCGTTAGTTTCAATTACCTCCTGTGTATTCGTTTTTGATAGCTAATCATTTTCGTATTTACATTTATTGTCATACTTAATCATTATTAATTATTACATTAATATTATAAACTTAAACTAAATATTTTTTTTTATCAACATAACCGTTCTATTTTAAATACATACTGAAAAACCTTTGTCCTCGCAATACTGACTATATACTAACAGATGACGGTAGGTACTAGGTACTTACTTAAGTGCTTTGTGATTTATGATTAAATAAAAATATATACATGTATTTTATATGAATAAAAACATAAACATACTCTAAAAATTATTACTATTTAGGTGATTTTATAGAAAGAATAATAGGCAATATTACAATAACATTTACGACTGAAATATGTTAATTAAAAAATAATTGTAATGTAAAGAATTTAATATAATATTTATGTAGTAGTAGGTATAGTAAAGTTTGGTAGTATACATACATACATAGGTACATAATATATACAATATTATACATACAATGTATAAATATAATTTAAAAGGTATATTACTATTTTAGGTATATTAGGTAATTGTTGAGTGTTTCGTGTAAATAAACAATGACTTGTAATACAATGTTTTGCACCTTGCCAGATTGTAAAAAGTTTTGTTTATTTAAAATACAATACTTACCTACTCTTAGAATACTAATATTACATCGAATTTAAAACATAACATTCAACTATATATGTTATATTATAATATAGCAATCATTATTGTCCAAGCACATATGCACTACAATTTAAACTCAATAGAAAGTTCGATATTAGATATAATACACGGTTTATAGGTGTAATGGTATCATATATGCTTCAATGCTTCATATTCTAAATTGTACTTACCCACCCATGGTCATTCGAGATTTAAGCGTAGCTAATCAATATTTGGCGTGGTGTGCAAACTATACAGTGATGACAATTTTGATTGTCTTCTTGGGGTCTTAATAAAATATACATATATATATAGTAATGTCGGAAACGGTCTCGAACTAAACCAATGGATCGAAGCATCCGTATAGTGGTGCACTGTAGTAAATAGTAATTTAATTTGTAACCGATCGGCGTCTACTTCGTCCTACAAATTAAGTTCGCAATTCCGTCTCTCATCGTGCTTTTATTTTCTTTTTCGTGTTCTGCAGACCACACTTCGAACACTTTAGCACATTCTAAAACTGTTATTTTTCCTCCGGTGTTTTATAAATAATGTTTACTTGTTCGAGTTTATATTTTCCGTATTCCGCTTAAACAGAATAAAGGATAGGTATTCATGAAATGTAACCATCTATTATAATTATTTATCCATTTTACTATAGTATTTTCATCAGATACATAAACGTCGTATTCAATACGACAGTAGAATTGTATTATTATGAGAGCTAATAAAAACTGAATTTTCTACATAATAATTGTTAATAAATACATATTATATGTATACGTGGAGTTATAGTTGTTTATACTTACTATAAAAAAGAAAAACAATTTTTTTATAATAATATGCAACATAATATTAATATATGTGTGCATGCGTTTAGTATAAAATCTTCACTACCTATGACACAATATGTTAGATATAAATTAATAACAATTTATTCATATGTTTGCGGACGGTATTAGTAAGTCCTATAAATAACATAATATTGAATTACGTTTACTCGTATATTATTATTATTTTTTTACATTGTCAAAATAAGCTGATGAGTTGCGGTTTTGTAATTAAATGCCACTAAATCATAATTTACTATACTGTATAGCTACTACATATTATACGCATTGTACGTACGTATACGATATCATAGGTACTATTATAACTATCGGACACAAGTGAGTGTTACAATATACATTCAAGGACGAAACGCACGTGACCGTTCGATCGGCACGTAATTTTAAAATCTATAAACCAATCAATACGGATACTCATTTCAATGCAGAAACGCGAATGCTTATTTTCGTTTCCGTTGAGAGATCGATCAAATCATGTTTTATTGTTGCGGACATGTATAATACAATTTGGTAGGTAGGTATTCATGGTATAAGTGTATATTTGAGCGAGGTCATAAAACTTAAACCAAATGTAACTAATGGACAAGGAAGATGAAACTCTGCCGAATACAAATAGGTAACAAAAAGCGGTGTCGAACATTGGGGGTTTTTTTGCGTACAAATCGTAAAGGCTATGTGGTAAGGCTGAGGCTAAGGGGTTGACTAGTGGTGGTGGAGGGTGGTGGTTGGTATTGACGACTGCGAAACCGCGTTCAAAAAAATTGTTGCTTATACGCGTCGCACATCGTTTTCTCCTGAGACTTTTGCAGAGCTCTTTGTAGTTTTCGACGTTCTGGTGTTACTGAGTGTACAAACACCCACACGAACGAGCTGTGTATCACCGGAAGTACAATTGAACTTGTCCAGAACAGGATTGAACTGACCAAACGAAAAAAAATTAATTTAATATACTTTTAAATATGAGTCCACAGTACCTATACTTCGAAACGGAACGGAATTGAATCGAAAGTATATTGACAAATTCTAAAGGGTCGTACATTTTCAAATCATATGGTTTTATCTAGTTGAACTTTTTTTCTTAACCGTTTAGCGTGTACCTCATTATTTGAACATAATTTGTATATGAAACTACAAACACAATATAATATATAATAATTATTATAAAAATATTGACGAACTTATATTTTACTTTATACTTTAAAGTACCTAAATAATTTTAAAACGTTACAACACATTGCAGACGTACACGTACAAATGTACAATACAGTACCTATAACAATACCAACTAAAATCTAGTACGATTCTAATAATTACGTTAAACCCAAGTTCTACATTTAGTAATGTAATTCCAAATTTATCCGATTCGAATTATTCCGATAATGTCAAGATAAAATTTGGTTTGGTTCAGATTGATAAATTTAAATTCTGTTCCTCCGTCTTGTGCGATACTTTATAATATTTGTAATATAATTTTAAATCTTGACGACGGATGTTGTGTGTGTTCGAGTAAGTGCGTCGTCGTCTTACCGGCCATTATTCCGATACATCGTGAATTTATTCATCGCACACGCATATTATTAAAACGGCGTTGGATTGAAAATTAGCGTTGTACCTACGTTGTTTTCTACACGTCGCTCAGTACTGCAAAGACATTCACGATAATTTTGATAGTTTTTTTGTCCATTATATTCTTCCACGACGTCACGAAGAAACAACAATGGCGTGTCGGCAACTCTGCAATTTTGAGTTATAAAAAGTGAAATGACACGCGTACCTGTGTGATACTATCGCATATTCGCGGCATAACACATTTTGTTCCTTTATTAAAACTAGACGATGATGAGTTTTTTCTTTCCTCAAACCATGTATTATATATATTATATGAGTTTTGTGTTTATAGTAGTTGGGTAATTAAAAACTTACATATACATAGAATATTTTGTCCCTCGAAATTTCTACAGTAAAATATTATAAAATAGTAATATTATATCCCGCTTTTCGCATACATGAGATATAAGACCGAAGATGAAGTGAGAGCTAAATGCTAATATGAAGTTTATTATATTATTTTTTGTCACGCCTGCACCGAAAGTTTGGTTTTCGATAGCGGTTGAAGCGTTGGAAAGCGTCCTTTTTCCGACCAGCAAATCCCTAAAAGTACCGGGCGGTAAAGTGAAAATCCCAAAAAGTGCTGGGTGGTAAAGTGGAAATTCCCAAAAGTGCCGGTTGGTAAAATGGAAATCCCCAAACGTGCTGGGCACACATATCACGTGCGTATACAACCAGACACTGAAATTTATACCATTATCCTTACAAAACATAAACTTTGGTTACATTTTATATTCATAATTCATATTATTATAAGTTTATAACCTCCGTGGGTCACGCTTAAAATAAATAAAACCAAATCGTTTCTTTCGTGAAATATTGTTGTCGTAGAATTATAGTCTAGTTGTTGCATAGATCCCTGCATTATACCTTTGCCGTGATCGATGAATGCAGAGGTGTGACAAAAAATAGTATGTGTGGCTCGTGCGGGAAGGCAATTTCAGTCTTGGGCGAAATGCGGCTCGTGCCGCACACGTCACGCTCGACTGAAATAGCTTACCATACAATATATACTATTTCAGGCATATATCACAACTTTACTATCCATATGGTTCTTAATTTTTGTTTGACAACATTATATAGATGATATAATAATTATATTTGTAACAAACGTAGTTGATATAGTTGTATAGTTCTATACAATTTTTTTTTTGCCAGTATTCTTGAATATATTTTTTTATTAACAATAATATTATAGAGGTAGGTATATCAATAAATGTATTCTATAATCTCGAAAAACAAAACGACTAGATTTGATAATGTCTGATAATATTTTACTAGAGATTTTTTATTCAAATGTTAAATAAAGTATTTATTTATTGGCACGATTAGAAATTTGGAATTCTACCCGTACGAGAATATTATATCCTTTTAAAATATCACCGAAAATTCTCTTGAAGATTTAACCAAATATATTTAAAAATTAAATCAGTACGAAAAAAGTACTATACATTTATACATCTACAAGAAAGTATTTAAAGAATTTAGAAAATGCATTAGAGTTTGAAGACGTCGTTGACATTTTGTAATAATTGTCATCTGTAACCTTTATTGAATTTCATTATTTTAAAGAAGTCGACAAAAGAAGAAAGCAACTTTGAGTGGTTGTGCCAGGACAAATTTCGTCATTGGTTCACTTTAAACAACGTTGACGGTTTTTACTCTGGTTTTTACGTTTAATTGGCTTCCGTTCACCATTACAGGTCCTTTTATATACGTGCCTTTACAGAGCCTTATTAAAAAAGGAATCTTTATAAAAAAATCTTTATTTTCTCTTGTTGTATTACGCTTGTAGGTATATTAAAATAAGAGAATATCTTCTTGAAATAATTTCACCCTTCGCCGTATAATTACTGTATTCTGTGTGTGTACTCACCCATGTGTGCGCTTGCGTGCGTGTGTTTATGTTTATGTTTTTAATAATAGTACCGTCGCGGAGAGAAATAAAGGTTTTCGCATTAATAATAATTGTTTACCGGTCGGGCGAGAGAAAATTTAATGCTCGTTTTCTCACCCTTCCTCGAGATATAATAACAATATATATATATATATATATATTATATACGTACGCGTTTAACACGTCGTGTATGCATATATATACGATTAAAGGTCAGATGGTTTTTATTTTTTATGGTAGGTGCCTATTGCAACCCTATAATATATATAAAGCGGGAGACCCTTGTTTTTCATGACTCAGTTGTATTCGCTATAGGTCTTATATATATATAATATATATAAATATTATGTTTAATATAATATATTTATTGTATATACACGAATGAGATCGCATAGAAGAGAATGCATTTTTTTCTATATATTATGAATACGTTTATTTTTATTATTGTTATCGTCGTGCACAAACAGCGGAAGTAGAATAATATTCTTTTCCGGTGACCACCGAGTGACGACGGGCGAACGTCGTGCGTGCGCACGCGAATAAAAAGAATAACCGACACACGTGCCGCTGTCATCGTATACCGAAGTTAATTACACCCCAAGTACAATACACGTCGTGTGGTATAAACTTAAAATTAGAAACTGATAAACATAAAACGCTTTTCTTTGGATATTTTAGCGTCGTCGTGCCAAAGTCCTGTAACGAAGATCACAATTTCAAAACGTCATCGCTTTCGAGTCTTATCAGAAAAATCTATCAATAAATCCCGATATACCGCGTTATCAATATTATCAATCTTTCATACGTAGGTACCTATATCATATTTATCGTTGCCACATCGTTCCATTAATTATCGTTGTATAGTCGATAATTGGATTATTTTTCATTCGCTTTTTAACTTTAAAATATATTAAATTCCAATAGAGGATTTTTATGTTTGTGAACTTTACTCGTAATAATTGAAATGACATTATAACTAGGTACCTGTATAGCTATGTACATGTTTTAAATTAGCAATAAACAGAAAATGCTTACATACCTACATCATTTTTAAACATTCTACATTTTTTCCACGAAATCCGTTCGCTCAATTAAATTATTGAAATTATTTGGAATTTATTTCCATATTGGTACATTATTGTACGACCCCATTAATGTTTGTAAATATTTCAAAAGTCGAAAATTTGAAATGCCTATTTTTTATTATAATAAATTACTCGTCGGTTATCCTAAATCCTAATGATTTATTTTAAATTCTAAATTCTAAATTTTAAACCAATTTGAATTACAATTTCGTCATTAATTTTACGAATATAGTTGTATAAAGGTTACAAATTATATTATTTTAACAATGCATTAACATTTGATGTGAATGTTTTCCAGTACTATCAATATACAGATATTATATTCTTAGATCTATAGGTTACTATCAATTTTTTTTGTTAAAAACAAGACATCAGTTTTCAACAAAATATTTTGATAACCCTGTATAATGTATATATACTCAGCAGTAATTAAAGATTAGTTTTTCCTATAAATTTCGGTGTTCTTAATGTGTGTTTAAAATAAGTGGTTTAAAAATAGGTACCATTATTATGGTTGATTTGGTAAACCACAATGCTTGAAAAACTTGAATACGTCTTCTTCTGTTTTTATGTGACTTACTATTATTTTGTTTTCTATTCACCTTATTTTTCTCTCCCATTTGTCTTACGTTACAGATGAGTCTGGATTTTTGTCTAGAATGCTCGCCACTCGAAATATTCAACAATCAACCGTATAGTATTTATATAGAAAAACTTTACTAATTATCGGAACACAAAACATCAGCTGCTAAACAGTTCAAAGTTTACCGAATCGTAATCTTAAAAGTTGAGTGGAAATCTATATATTTAATAAACAATTTTTGTTTAAAGCTTAAAAATTAAATCACACAAAAAGTTTTTAGTACCTACCTATATACTAATTTGGAGGGGAAAACAATAATAATATTCTTACAAATATGTTACCTATATAGATAATTATACACTACACAAATACTGCAGCTAGTACAGTTTTGTGTCCACAACATCCAATATTGTTCTATTGTTTTTTGTTCTGGTCTCTGAATAAGAAAATGTCGGTGCACCTACCTAAATAAGTTGATGTATACTATAGGTGTTGGATATGTCCTGGGGAGGCTTTTGGTTTAATACCCTTTTTTTTTTAAGATTGGTATGTTATAATAAAAACATTCCATTAGGTCGAATTATTATAAATTAATGTGTATTCGATATAAACGTACGTCGCTACATACAGGTATACGATACCTCCAGCACTTAAAATTGAAAAAAATGCATAGTTTTATATTTTATTCATATTGTAAGGTATATATTTTATGCACAACAAGAGAATTTTCTTAAATGAAAAAAATCTTTCTTATTTACGTTTTGATATTGGGAAACTATATTATAATGCTCGTGTGCTGCTTCTCATCTCGATTCGACATGTGATTAAATGTACATTATCTTGGCCATTCCGGTTGAATGTTCCAGCGCGGGTCACCGGTCTGCATCTGCAGACGTACGTCACACCGTTTTCGAAATATTTAAATTGTATCATAGCAGTGTCTCCGCCGGAAATATGATTATTAAAGTCGCAGTATTTGACGATCACGTTTTTATACGCTGCCATCCGTCTCGTGGTCTCTGGGAATTGTTTTTATTTTGTACGCCCCAAGCGTCCGTCGGTCGACCGATCAGAATTTCGTCAAATCAATTACAGCCCACTGAAAATTGGAGGATTATGACTGTCGGGGCCGGGGGAGATTCTCTGCGCTTTTTCACTGTTGCCTTCGTAGTTTCACGCCTAAACAGTCCCGACCCGACCGTAGTATTGCACCCAATAATACCATGTATTAACCAGTGCAGTGGCGTGCACCGTAATATATTATACGTGCAGGTATACATGTACATCGGTAACCGCTATTTGTTCTAGCCGAGAAACACTTATAGAAAATGATTTATGACCGTTTATGGATTTGTGCTCGCGTAACGATGATTTATTTTTGGCCTATACCTACCGCCGATATGTCCGTGTGCGCGGCTAGTGTATATCATGTATATATATATATTATGTTTCAGTGACGATGCGATGGGGTTGCGGGCACCATTCGAGGTAGGCACACGCATAACCTGTTCCGAGGCGAGTGATTGATGAGTGAGGGGGTTGAGCGTGACTCGCATGTGCACCACACCCCCGCGGTTGGCACTGGGAATTCGTGTTAACATATTCGGCCCATATTGACAATCGGCTGGCAGAGAGGAGAGGTGCGTTTGCGTTTGTTTTTTGACGTGACTCGACGTACAGCGTATATGATTATTAAAATTAACGGCAATAGACGGCGGCAGAGATCAATTGACGACATAAAAATCTTATAAATATATTATTACGAGCGCGGTGTATACTATACTCCTACACTCCTGTATATGCAATACACTTACTTACATACGTCGTACGATTAATCTTTTTTTTTTTGAAAGAAAAATATTCATTTACCTTTCTCCTCGCGTACATAATATTATTATTATTTAATATACATACCTACCACAGATTGTAATATTTTTTCTTCTTTCCGACCCGTGTGTGGCTGTGTTCCTTGTTTACCTACAACGTATTAAGGAAAATGCCGCCTTTTGTCGACATAATAACGTAAATGGAGATTAAGAGCAAACTTCGAAATAATTTATCCAACGAAAGTCTCTTTTATTCATATATTTTTTGTCAATATGCCTTACAAAACTGACGATAACTGAATAAAATTACTAAATCCAATTTTCTCTGATTAAACTATAGTGTTCGAGATCTTAAATAGTTGTTTGGCATTAATAAATAATATAATATTGTTATTGTGCATTCCTATCACATAACAAATTAATTTTTACTTCGTGTGGCTGTTGAAATTATTCACAAATAAATTCACATTACAATTGTTTGTACTGCATTCTGGTTTTTATATCTAATTTAAATATCATTTTTTTTCTAGTGTTTATAACTCATTAAATTTTATAATAATAAAATACTTTTTATTCATATTCATAACTATTTAGGTATATACCTATTTAAAATATGATATAAATATTCATTGCATTACTATGCAAAAAATTCTTGATAATTTTTAAGATAACTTCGATGGAAAAAAAATACCTTTTTATATATATAGTTGCAAGTATGTAGGTATGTAATGTTTTTACAGTTAAAATTAATATCACTTGTAAAATATATGATATAAAATAACTAAGGTTTATCGTGAATCGCGATATCAGTCAGTATTTTACAATAGTGTGATATAACAGACTAGATATATATTTTTTTTACAGTTAAACTCGTTTCAAATTAATATACTGCAGGAACATTCTTTTTCATCAAAATGATAGATTATTTTAATCGATTATATTATTATAACATGCCAAAAACTTACATACTGTACGAATTCACGCATATGCTGCATTGCTCCCGAGATAGGTGTGGTGACGTATGTGTGTTGAGTTCTCTTCAGACTGTATTATTATATAATATTATCTCGAAAAAAATGTATGATTTATCTTTGGCGTGTAAACCTCCCGAGCGACAACCGAAAAAAATAGATTAAGAAAATAAACAACAGACAATAACGGACAATGAATTATGTCTTCGTGAATTTACCAGGACCGTTGCACACTTGCACTCCGGGACATCAAGTTGGTCGGTGCGGACGTCGGTAAACAGCAACGTGAAAATATGATTTATGTTTCGGTGAGTTTCAATTTTATTCTACTTCCCGGTAGTCAAGTTCAAGGGTGAGTTTCATTATGTTTTTTTTTCGCCGCAGACCTCGCAGAAATTCTCATTTCCGACGGTTTCTCGATTTCCGGCCAACCGCGTGTTTGTGCGGCACAGTTAATTAGAAACGCACTGCGCCATCTTTCGCGCGTATAAACAATGACGTTGTAATTGTGTTGCTATACGTATATAATAACATGTATTTTATAGTGTGTGTCTCAACATATTTCTCTACCGATGCTGTTAATGTCTTAAGCTAAGTCTCGACTTCTGTGGTCGTTATATTGTTTCTTGTGTATATATCGCAGAGTATAACTGACGGATTTTGGTTAAATTACATTCGTGAGTCTTAATATATATTATATATATAGTTACGAGTATATGCGCGTCAGTTGTTTCGTTCTTCACGTAACTGTAATGTCAACAATAAACATTTGTGTACGATAATATTAAGTTTCAATATAATATTTCCGCCATCTCAAATAATTCATTTTTTAATTTAAACACACTTGCCATAAGTCATAACTATGAGATATCTGATCGTCGGGACTGTGACGTTATAGGGTAAAATAAAATTTGCGGTCGTGAAATAATATATCAGGTTATACATACAATCATTGAAATACTGTAGTAACGCGAGGGAACTTATTACCGGTATTTTCTGAACTTCGTATACCATTAATATAAGATTATAAGGATCAAATTAAGTGTACGATAATATATCGTAAAGGTGTCCCGGCAGGAGATGAGATATCCTCTATCGTCGTTGTAAAAATGTAATGTACTACGTCATCTCATTCCAATATATAATACGAATAACGAATGATATCATATTATAAACGTCGTCGTAAAATTGGGTCCAAAAATAAAGTCGTCGTAAAACCGATGAACTTTACCATGTGCCTACGCATAATAAAAGTGTAGTTTTCGATTTAAATTTCAAACGACAGTAGTTTATCGATCAACGTGTTTTAGTATTATTTTAACGACCAATTTTTACTGTGGGTGCTTGTACGCATGTATCAACGATTTAATGCATCTCAAAAAGGTATATGCATAATTACACTGTACAATAGTCATCTTTCACTCGATCGTTCGGGTCACACGTATCGTATATAATGCCATATTATTGGACCCTGCAATGGCTGCAGACGATGACAATATTAATTGTCTATTGTGACAATCCGACCGCTTTGCAGCGGTGCGAGGCACGAATTCCGGTTGAACTTTTGCGTTTGCTTATATATAAGATACAAAACGAACTTCCGTTTCGGCGCGTACACGCTGCTCCGCTTGCCAAGTATTGGTTTTAGCATTTGCCCCTGGTCTAATTAACATTGTAGACCACAGCGTGCAATCCCAGATCTGGATAAACATTTCTCTGTGACTCTGTGTCACAATAAGCCACTGCAGCACGACCGGGCGAATGTATGCATCGGATAATATAGTCATCGGTCGATCAACGATGTGTAGGTATACACCCGCGGGTGACTATATAATATTATATAATAATTTAATACAATATAATACACCGATTATTTGACAACGGTTCCGGATGAGTATATGATCTGAACTGTTGATTGAACTCTGCGAAGGATATTACATTTTTTTTTCTATAAACTCGTGGCCCCGCTACTGCAGCGGCGGCGTTAAGGCGAAATTTAAAAATAATACTAAATATTAAAAGCGTTCAACAACTTCAAAAGGTATGTAGGCCATTTACTAGAGTTTCGACATAAAGCTAAAAAAAAACAAAAAAACTATAATAAGCAATAATATTATATTATACTATTTGTAATCATTGTTAATACGAAGCAAAAATTCGTTGCAGATACCCGTATAATATAAACTCTGGTTTTAAAATATCTTATTTTAAAGTTTACTTAACGAAATTTGACATTTTTTGAAATTCCTACATATTTGAATACTGTATTTCATAAATCTAAAACAAACACAAACACTTGATTAATACTTATGAAATTGTAAAACAAAAATACTGTTTAATTAACTGTTCAATTAACTTTTTAACGAACATTTAAATATCAAAGTTTCTGCGGGTCTGATATATTATAATATTGTAACAGTAAGAAAAAAAATATGGTTGATCATTTGAATATTTGTAACTCAGTGTACACTGCCTTATTTTATTATTATTGTTATTATAATAGTATAGTATACATAAGATATAGATAAAGCCGGCGATAAGTTAACGTAAAAAACATGCATAGCCGGCTAATCAAACCGTCACAAATACTACAAGTATAGGTACGTTGTTATTATAATAAATAATATATATACATAATATATACGCGAATAATAGATTTCTGGTATGATATTATTATTACTATATAGTGACAGTCTGTATTACGGCGCTGACGTATCGCCTCGGGATACTTAGTCGTATAATACGTTCACCGACCGCGGCTGCTCGTACACACTCGTGTAGTCTGTATAGTAGTAAATTAATCCATTTTTGCACAAGTCGCTGACCTATACACATCGGTTGAAGTATTAGACCTTATATATTATAAGTAGGTATAAAATATTATATTTATTATAAATAAATGATATAAATGCATTTAATACCTAGTTTAACCTATAACTTTTTCGTAGGTAAATATATATATTATTATAGCTATATAGTATATAATTTTCATCATATGGTTTTGGATTGATAATATTTTTAACGGTTTTTGAATCAACCATTGGTTTACATACAAATAATTTCCTGGACAGAAAGTTACAGTGAAAGATGTAATTTAAAATTTGCTCATCCACAATGACATTTGAAAGTTCCTATATATATACATATTATTATATTATCTTTATATAAGACCAGACCCTGACTCGACAACTGACAAAAATTTGACAGTCTCTCCTTAATCGCCATGTCCACAAAGACCCTCGTGGGACAAAGTCCAATGACTTGGGTATATGTGTTTTTGCAGGGGTGGGGTTGTCATGGTCGGCAAACTTTATATCCTCATAGCGGAGTCGCTCGTGAATTATCAGCCTCTATTCCGCGACTTTTGTGTAGTGCGGGGTGATCGGAGAACCGGCACCTGCAGCACCGCCGGAATAAAACGTCTGACTTCCGGCTTGACGTGTATACATACACATTGCCGTTTCCGTTACGCCGACCCACACCCTTCGTCGCTGAATTGCCGTTCGAATTGGACGTATCGCGCGGAACGCTCCTCGGGCGAGAACAAAAGCGCCTACGTTTTCGGTGTGTGTATAAATATATAGTGTATAATATTGTACATGAACGAGTAATAATTCTTATAAAATGTATAATAATACTCGTACCAAACCTACCGGCTATACCTACGCAAATCTCGAAACGCGGTCTTTCCGTTTCACGGTCGCACATATAATATAGTAACTATATACTATATAATATACATACGAATGTGATACGCAAAACAATGATCACAAACTATAATACTGTTTTATGTGTATAATACGAGTATATTATTATTATATGCATACACGTGATACGACTCGTGCAGTGTATTTAACAGTAAAAGGGAAAAGGGTGACGTTCTACGAGTATAATTGCAGTGGCGACGAGACATTCGACTTCTGAAAGCGCATACCGATCGTACAGTGTATAGGTATAATATTATATTTATGTGTGTGTGTGTGTGTGTGTGCGCGTGCGCGCGCAGGCGTATTTTATGCAACAACAATTCTGTTACACCAAAATTGTGTTTAGTGGACCGATTTTGAAAGTTAAATCTTTGCGTTCAGTGGGATGAAAATAAATTAAGATGAATATTGTACACAAACATATTATAAAATATAATGTTGCTCTCGCGAAACGACAACTTGATCGTTCCAAGCGCTTTGGGAATATTTATAATAGGTAGGTACGTATATCGTATATAATATTATATCAAACAATCATTTTTAAGCTTAAAATATGATTTGAATTCAAAATGTTGGTACTATTATAAAACACCGTCACGCGTGTGATTTCGATACGTGTTTTGACAATTGTAATAATTTTTTTTTTTCGTTTTTTCTTAAGCTGCAACGTTATTATTATTACCTACGTCTATACTTATCACGTTTGCGTTAATGTTGACCACGTTTTTGATGAACCGTTAATAACATAAATGTTATATAGTCGCTATGGTCATCTGTAATATACTTGTTATGTAGTCATTTACGAGTCACTCACTGCACTGCACACGTATATAACCTTGCCACAGGGCTGCAATTCTCAGAACGTTTAAGGCATGGTGAGGAGTGTATACTGTAATAAAGTGGGGAGCAGCAGCCGATCTGCAATTACCGCAGACGATTTAGACGTGTACGACGAGTGAATAATTTGAGTTTCAAATATGTGCATTGTCACTGTGACATTGTACCTTGCGATAAATCGAATTAAGTTATCTGTGCTGGAGTTATACAGAATGATTGTTTTCAACCTGTAAGAACTCAATATTTTTAAAACTTAACATTTTTGAAAATTATTTTAAACATAATAATTATAGAAGTCATTAAAAAATTATACTTTTTAAATATACACAAACTGTGCTTCTCCACTCATCGAATTGTCTATAATTTAAATGATTATAACTAATTATAACTGCTCATTTTGAAATTTATTTCTGTAGGTACATCGAGATACTCCGAAAAATATATGCCATTCCAAAAGATTAAAAACTTATAAAATTATATAATAAGTATTAAGTAATAAATAGTAATAACATGGTTTTTAATAATTTAAAATTAGGTAAAAAAAAAATATTTTCAAAAACTTAAAAAGTTATAGAAATATAACGAGCGTTATAAAACAAAATCACGCTGTATAGTATAATTGTATAACCACCAACCAGCCTTTTAAAAACAATAGATATCTATAATCTATGACATCGAAGCATTGATATATTATGTTATGTAATAATAATAAAAATATCGATCTTGCATCACAACCATGCATAATGATAGCATAGAATATAATATTATAATAAGGATCCACGGGACGCTCATTAAATCGGAATACTTATATCAGTATAATGCAACATAATTTTGAAGTGGTATAATTTTGTATATTTTTCGAATCATTCTACCACTTTGACTATAAAATATGTATACTGAAAAATGACACAAACTTAACGTCAAGTGTTTTATGTTAAATGAATCGCCTCACATGTATAACATAATATGACGTGTTATAAATAAATATTAATGCTAATGCATGAACGACGTACGTATATATATATACATATATTAGATATGCGTAAATTATGAGGGATAAAAATTGAAAAATTAGCCGTATTATTTAACATATTATTCTGTGTACCTATGCTACGAAAGTTCTATTATTCTTATGTTTTACACTTGGCACCATTTTTTAGCCTTTATTCTGAGAAAATATTTTACATTAGGCATAACATAATAATATACACTTAAAACATCAAAGTAATAACAGAGAAAATAAATTCTTTTAAAAAATTAATGTAAAGGCATGGTATTTCATGGTAAAAGTTTGTTTGCTCTTAATAAAATTTATTTATTTATAACAATTATTTTACTACACGACATTAAACCATTATATTATTATGTATGAATGTAAAGTTTAAATCCATTGTAGACTTTTGAATTAATATTTTGAATTTCTACTGTCGTTACTTACTACCTCCTACCTATAACGACTAATAATAATAAATAACCGACATGTTTAAATTTGTCCAATATATATTATACTGTATTTTTTTTTTTGTTCTTGTTTAATTCGATAAAAGTTTGTCTGAAATCAAATAAGTGTCTAAAGCTCTTAAGCCTTGTGACTTACGTTGTATTTGTTTTTTTCGGACCTTTCGAAATGAAATAGTATTGTAATCCAAAGTATATCTGGTCGGTATAGGTAACATCGGGATTACACAGCTTAGAGGTGCATATTGTTTTGCGCCAAAATTATTGCGGGTTTTCCCGCAGGTAAACGTGCTAATAGTTTCGTTTATCGATTCAGACACGGTTGCCACGTGTTACGTTTTTCGGCTCTGGGCTGAAGATTTGCAGCGAACAAATCCGCTTTCTATAATATAATATTATTATTGGTCTCGCCTCGCAGTCCGAAGCACACCTTTTCTGCGAAAAAAACACATAATAATAACAACTAAAACGACAAAATAACGCCGGTCTGCCACAGTTTTCACTAATGCCTCTCACACACGTGAGACTCTATTGTGGCTTCGTATAAATCACTTACGAACGGTGACACGTGCTCGTGCGTTTTTATCATTACAACAATATTCGCTCAATTGGCGCATCCAGTAAATCTCACATAATATTATAAATGTTTCTCCCAAACCAAACAATACTAATATTTCTGTAATAACATGATATCGTATGTGTATCGATAAGGCGGGGTGAGTACGCAGTAGTACAGAGCAAGGGTTTGATGTAATGTCCATACTCTATTATATATTATATTCAAATGCGATTTAAAATAGGCATTCGCACTCTGTATAATGCTTGTATTACATATTATATATACTTCCGACGCTCTTAGCAGTTCGCCGGTTGAATACGTAAACGATCGCGAAATCATTACGAATTGATGAACAGAGGAAAACGCCCTGCAGCAGACGTGGGAA
The DNA here is from genome assembly GCA_949089665.1 of Macrosiphum euphorbiae. Lineage (NCBI taxonomy): Eukaryota > Metazoa > Arthropoda > Insecta > Hemiptera > Aphididae > Macrosiphum > Macrosiphum euphorbiae. The sequence goes on along the minus strand of CARXXK010000004.1, from coordinate 24,605,165 downwards.
AATCGTGTTACGTTTGGAGAGTATGTATATATAAACCGTGACGATGAAAGCAATAGGACATCGCGTCCGACCGAAATATCTCCACGTCATCGAAATCCCGGAAAACGTTGCGAAATACTGCAGGGGGGAGAGGGAGAAAAACCTTTAGGGACGAAGTTCCATCACGTCTTGAACCTCATTAGTAGCTAGTCCCTCGGCCAAAAATGTACACGCCGTTGAATTAACTCCTAATGAAATCTCAGCGATCCTTCCGCCCTGGAAATACGTCTACCAGTTGTTGAACGCGTGCGTGGTACGTCTGAGCACATACGAATGGTTCGAAATTAGTTTTGATTATAGAAAAAAAAAAGTTTAAAACTCCGTCTTGTGCCCTGTGGTGCACAGGATTTTTCTCTCCCAACAATTCACTAGTAATCGAAAACTCCGAATTCACTCTCGGTTCAGAGGCCTGTAATAGAAATATTAAAGAAGGTGCCTATTATTCATCTCGTTTGATATAACATGATTATTAGGCATAAGGTACCTACCTATACTTATTTACTTATTGAGTAACATCAAAGTCCTGAAACCAAAAATCTTATACAATATAATATAGTACATTGGTTCTATAATATTTAAGGGTTGCACGTTAAAAAAAATATTTGTCGTAATCATAAATACATTTTTACTGGTAAAATGTCCCAAATGTTCATTTTACCTCCATCCCAGATTTACCTAACCAGATTTACACTATACAATTTGACATTTGAAGCCCAAAACGATTTAAACGTATCATTTGTTGTCAATGTATTAACAATTTAATGTGTACTTATAAAGATTACTTGAAGGGCTGTGCATTTAATGCACAGTAAAAAAATTTAAATTATGCACTTTAAAATTAAAAATTGCAAAACTTCATTAAGATAATTTTTTTTAAATAAAATTTAAATTACGAAGTATCAATAAATTATAATATTTTGAATAGACCTTTGCCAAAATAACATTAATTTTCTCCTTATTATTTTTTAAGGATATTTCTTTTAGATTCTGAGCGGAGCGATGAATGTATTGGTTTTACAATGATGTATGTTTTTATATTTTTATTTATATTTTTATATTTTTATATTTTTGTGTCTGTCATCACGTTTTAGGACAGTAAAAGTGCTTCGATTTTCTTCAATAGTACTTTTTCTGATAGGAAAGTGAATCTAGTTGGTACTTTGAGGGGTCAAAAGTAAACATTTCCCAGTAGTTTTCACAAGCGCCGGGAAAAACAACATAAAAATTAAGGAAAAACGGGAATTTTTACGCAAAATTGGTTTTCCAAAAAATCGATTTGGTTATTGGTGTAACTCTAAAACAAATGAACTGGTTGTTTATATTTGCATTTTCTATACACGATAACATTTTCAAATATTTTGATTTATTTTGAACTGTTAAGGGACATTTTCATTTTCCATTTTTTTTTAGTTTTTTTTCTAAAAATATCAATAACATTTTATTTGTTGGTTGCGAAAGCTTGAAAATTTAATAGTAGGCTCCTAATATGTTGTTTCAAAGGCAGATGAAAAATATTAAAAATCCTTAGTCACAATTTTTTTTATAAGCATTTAAAGTTCAAAAATTGACAAAATATGGAAAAATCACGAAAATTAGCAAATTATTTTGAGTTAAGAATTCGTAAAAATTTTTCTTTTTAAATCTAAGATTTGAAATGAAACACAAGATTCCTTATAAGATTATCTACCTTTATCAATAAAAAAATCTCTACCGGACAGTCAATTAAATTTTTATGAGCGTTTGAAATTCAAATTTTTACAACATTGGATTTTCACTCGATTACTCATGTAGCGATTTCCTTATTTTGTTGCAATTCCAAAACGAACAACTGTAGATACATGAAAATTTCACTGAATGTTTAAATTAGCATTTTCTATACACCATACAATTTTGAAAATATTTTGACTCTTTTGAGCTGTTTATGGACATTTACAGCTTTCAATTTTTTTTAGTTTTTTTTTCTATAAATATCAATAAAGTTTTATCTGTTTGGCCAAAAAGTGTAAACATTTAATACAAGGCTCCTGATATATTATTACAATAGCAGTTGAAAAATATTAAAAATACATAGTCACAGTTTTTTTTTATAAGCATTTAAAGTTGGAATTTTGACAAAATTTATCAAAATCTCAAAAATTATCAATCGTTGGAATTAAAAAATTATAAAATGTTCAGTTTTTATAACTAAGAGTTGAAAATTTAAAACAAAGATTCTCTTAAATAATTCATACTGTAACCAAAAAATCTAAAAAATATATAAACACACTTATTTTTTACAGACATTTTAATTTAAAATTTAGATAAAATTTCATATTTAAACCAAGAATTACGATTTTAGCTATTTTGTTGTGATTGAATAATATTATTCGTGGGTCTATTATATGAAAATATTCATATTTTTAAAAAAACGGGACAATATAGCGTCCCGGAAGCATATGTCGGGACAACGGGACAGACTTTTGAAATACGGTACTTTCCCGTATAATACGGGACGTCTGGCCACCCTAGTTATTGTACTAAATATATTGAATTTTAGATTCTGAGTGGAACGATGAATGTATTGATTTTACAATGATGTGTGTTTTTTTATTTTTTTTTTTGTGTCTGTCATCACGTTTTAGGATAGTAAAAGTGCTTGGATTTTCTTCAACAGTATCTTTTCTGATAGGAAAGTTATGCTAGTTGGTATTTTGGGGGGTCAAAAGTAAAAAATTTAACAGTAGTTTTCAAAAGCGACGTGAAAAACAAAAGAAAAATTAAGGAAAAACGGGACTTTTTACGCAAAATCTGTTTTCAAGAAAATCGATTTTGGTTCTTGGTGTAACTCTAAAACAAATGACCGTAGATACATGAAAATTTCATTGAATATTTATATTAGCATTTCCTATACACCTTAAATTTTGAAAATATTTTGACTCTTTTTGAGCTGCTTACGGACATTTTCAGTTTTCAATTTTTTTAGTATTCTTTTCTATAAATATCAATTAAGTTTTATCTGTTGGGCCAAAAAGTGTAAAAATGTAATACTAGGTTCCTGATATATTGTTACAATATCAGTTGAAAAATATTAAAAATACATAGGCACAATTTTTTTTATAAGCATTCAAAGATCGAATTTTGACAAAATTTATCAAATTTAAAATTGATTAATTATTTTGTAGTTAAAAATTTATAAAATGTTCGACTTTTATATCTAAGGATTGAAAATTTAAAACAAGATTCCACATAAGTAGTTAATTTTGTAACTAAAAAATCTAAAAAATACATAATCACAGTTTATTTTTATAGTAATTTTAAGTTCAAATTTTGACGAAATTATATATTAAAAAACCTAGAATAACTATTTTAGTTATTTAGTTGTGTTTGTATAATATTATTCGTGGATACTTGAAACTTCTAAAGTGTACTATTATATATCTATGATAGTATCACGGTTTTTGTTGATGTATAACGCGTTATAAGTATCTAATGGATATTGTGATATGATTAGTTTGGAATTTATTATAGGTACCTATATTATACGTCAATTTTTTGTTTAATACCATAGATTTGTATATAATATGTCTTATACATAGACTAACATACCGTCACCGCTCAGAATCGTTTTCTTATACAATGATATTATATCATTGAATTCAAATTTAATACCATCCATTATACAGTGACCCACTTGTAACCTACTGTACAGCAGAGCGACACCCACTTGCCCACCTTTTTTATTATTTAAAGTTTATTATTTTGTGGTAAAATTAATTCAATAATATATTGTTAATAATACCTAACTATATTGCGTCATGCAGGCTGCAGATTTATATAAATTAATAATTATTATTTACTCGAACAATAATGTGATATTATATAGTGTTTCATTATGATTCATGATATTACAATGCGTGCAAGTGTATTCATGAGGGTTTTTGTTTTTCGCAGGCCAGTCATGAGGGAACAACTACGGCTGGAGTCGCTCACGACCTCCCCGCGCACGTCTCGGCCACCGCCGCCACTGCCGTCGTCGTCGTCGTCCGACCACCACTGATATCGCACTCCGCCGTCACACATTAACGCGCCCGACGCCCGCACCACCGCCGGCGCCCATACCGCGACCTCCGCCGCAACAGCATCAAGGCACCGCAACAACCACTAACACCGCACGAATCACCACACCCGCCGCCCGACGATGAAAATCGCGTCTTACCTGTACCGCCGCAAGTCAGCGCTGCTCAAGGGCCTGGTGCTCGGATGCACCGTCTGGCTGACGGTCACCGTGTTGCTTTTTATGGAAGACAGGCGCATCACGCCCGCATCCAACGACCCGTCCGCGGCCGGTGGCTACCAGCAACAGCAGCAGCCGATCGCGGCGGCACAGCGCCGTCTGCCCGAGGACGTGGACGCCGACAACCGGTTGCTGGACGACGAGTTCCCGCTGGAAGGCGGCGTGGAACAGCAACCGGCCGCTCCAGTGATCGTCCAGCAGCAGCAGGCCGGCTCCGCTGGGCTTCAGAACGGCGAAGGCGTTCTGCCGCAGCCCAACAGGGGGGGCGCCAATGACGAGGAACGCGGCCGGAAAGTCTATGGCGAGATGGGCAAACCGGTCGTGTTGCCCGCCAACCTGACGGCCGACGTTAAGAAGCTCGTCGACGAGGGCTGGAAGAACAACGCGTTCAACCAGTACGCCAGTGATCTCATATCGCTGCACAGAACGTTGCCCGACCCTAGGGACGAATGGTGAGTGTTGTGCTTAGACTATATTATTATATAATGAATATCACTGCGATGTATTCTTAATGCATTCTGCATCTTGCAGCAAATTACGATTTTCGGAATATTCAACAATATTATGAGCTTAAAAAACACGTTTTCGAATACTTCGATTTTTACGACAGTTTAAGGACTGTATATGCGCTGCTTAATATTTTGTTTCAATCGAGTACCTTGTTTTTTTTATACGGGAAATTGAAATACGACAGAGTTGATTCCGAGTAATCCTATTTTATGTGCTGGACAGTCCTTAAATGCCGTAAAAAATCTAAACATTTGAGTGGCCTACAAAAAAACATTTCGTTCGAAGTTGACATTATAATTTGTTGTCCATATTTTTATTACCTACCATTTTTAAGTTATTATGATCTTATATGTATGTATTGCTGCCTCCTAGTTATTACTTAGTATCCTGTTTATAAATAATGTATACCTATATCATTATATTATGAATACTCGTCAAGTTAAATATTAAATTTATTTTGCTTGTATCGCGTATAGTCATTGTTTCATTAGTATAGGTTTTCAATGTATAAAGATACAATTTGATTTCTTAGATTCTTATGCTTACTACAAATTATGTAGTTTGTGATTTGGACTTGTATTTGGAAAATAACTGATATTTCTGTCAGTAGATATTTCAAATTGTTACTTCACTATATTTTTTATAAAGTACTTAATATGTAAAAACTATTAGGTGTGTTAAAATAAATATGAAAAGAAAATTCTCTTATACCGTGTCGTTTGTCATTAAAATAGACGACTTACCTATATCACTTTGCATTAGATAGCAGAGATAAAAACACCAAAAATCATTGCTGGTTACAAAAAACCGAAATGAAATAAATTGAATAAAAGCCTTAACCCAAACTATATGTATATGTGTATAATATATTATAAAGTCTCTATTTATTACCAAAACCCTGCGCAACACCCTTAAAAATTGTTTCGGATACAAGCCAACGGCATATTATTATTATTGTTATTATTTAAGTCGAATCGAGTAAAGTCAAGTTTCCGTTGAGTACAATAATATGTTGAGTAGATAGGTAGGTATAACGCCGCCGTCAGATCCTTAAAACCATTTGTTTCTTTTTTTTTCATTTTCTCAGACGCCCATCACAAACTATATAATATGATTATACGTATAACGTCCGAACGTGAACTTGGAGACTTAATTTTATTTCCGCCGTCGTAACCAATCCTTTTAACGGAGCACTGTGGATTTAAAAATAAACATATTTATTCACTTTGGATTATGTGCGTTTAATTCCAAAGGATTAGAGAGTTTTAAGTAGGCATATGTATATACAATAATATAATATATATAATTCTCTCCTGCATTCAACAAAACTTTTGTGATACTTTAATAGCGTTTATTCAACGATTATCGATAGGTACCCCAGGCTTATTGAAATATTTTTGACAGTTAATGTATTTTCTTTTTTAACTAATATATTTAACATTTCATTTTACTCCCGGTTATTAAGAATACAAATGAAAAAAAATCCAGACAATTACCATAATCTATCTTTGCAGACGTTAGAACGACTTATAATAGCAGCAGTTATAACCATTATTTGTCTAATTTATTTTTAATGTTTTTTTATTGCAACTCAAAATCTCAAACATTAATTTTAATACATATTTAATGATTTCTGATAAATATAATTAAACAATTATTTTTTGCATTTGAGAGGATTATTTTTCACTGTTAATCACAATATACATATCCCGTATGGGATAGTAGGTTATGAAGGTTTGTATAAATCAATAATTATTATTTATCATTGTCTGTATTATATCATTATTTTAAAAATCCAATTTGGGAGTGAGCATTCTTGGTGAATAAATGTCCATAAGTAAATGTACTTGATATTATATATATTTTTTTATTATTATGAATTATTAACGAATAATGTAAGTAATTAAATCGGAAACTTGTTGTCCAATGTAGTAAATTCTATAAAATTTCCGATTATATGTCAAAATATATTAAATTATTAGTGTTTTATTTTTTGGAACAACGAGGCTAGAGTCTTCCTTATAAATATTATTGGTTTATTTCCATTTTCTTGACTACTGGAAGTATTAATAATATAGTTCTTAAGTACCACGTGTGTCCAGCTTTCCAGTGGTATAATAATATTATTATAAGAGTTACATGAATCTTTTTAACCATTTTATATTAATTTAAAGATAGGTATGAAAAACGTTTTTTCCTGGTGGCATCTAAGCAGAATAGTAGATATATAATATATTATAATGTAATGTCTTCATCACACTATAATATAGTATAATAATATACTGTTTGGTTTAATTTAATTTAATTATATCATCAATGAAGTGAATACCGCGGTGGGTACAATTTCTCGTCGTCCCATATGCAGTGAATAATATTATGATATGGTGACAAATTTCTTATGTGAGATCATGTGTTTTACCTAACGTATACGTTCTACAAAATAAGGAGGTAGATAGTAGGTACACGTAAAATGACTAATGGAGGATAAATTATTATGACTGTGCGGCACATCTATAGTAGGTATATACTAAGATGAGCAGGAAAGGTATTAATACATTATACCTACATCATACTTATTGCATATGTATATATACATAATAATATGATGAGCTATACGCGTTTCATAGCGCCACAGTTGAGTCATCATCAAACTATACGAAATTAAATATTTTCTTTTTACTGACTTAACCAACCGCACCTGCAACTATATGATATTTATTTTTATTAAGTTAATTTTACAATTATTAATGATTATCGCCATGTATAGTAATCTATACTTAATTATATTTCGAAACTTGTGATTGAAGTTGTAGTACCTACCGAGGTAAGTAATAAACCGAGAGTTATTAGGTACTTATGAATATTAGTTTTTACGATGACTATAGGAATGGAAACTATAGCTACTATAGTCTATAGTACATATAATATGGTTTCTACTCGACTTGTCGAAACTAGTTGAGGATAGTATTGATTTCTCATTTTAGAAATATAATATAATGTTATATATTTGGTGTTCCTACAACATTTTATCTACTTCAGTTTTCGTCTCGGGAATTGTCAAAAACTTTGATTTCGCATCAGTTATATACTTTATACTAGAGACGTGAGTTTGTCATTTAAATTCATTCGGTAAAGATTTGCCACGAATAGAGAATATTTTTTCCAATGATATATAGGTTGGTATGTTAAATTGTATGGTTTGTTTTAAACAAAGTTACCTATTTGATTTTGTGAACCTGAAATATACGTATTTTCGAAACATTATTAATATAATATTACAAATACGTATTTTTCATTTCAAAGGTTTCTTGAATTGGTGGTAAAATCATTTTCGTTATCGAATCTTGTGACGATTGCCTTCTGATTTACTTATATATTACTTTAATCATAATACTTTCTTTAATTTCCTACAACCCTAATATATTCTTTAATCTAAATCAAACATTACTCCAATGACATCATTTATCTACATCGTATCAAGGAAGTATATTTTATATCTATTAAGTTTGTCTTCTAGTATATGATTACTTCTACGTCTTTCATTGTATATGTATATTATATTTAATTTATGTCTGATAATGAAGTAAGTCCTTTTTCTTATAAAAAATTATTTGTCTAAACAAGTTAATAATATTATATAATATATATATATAAGTTGATTTAAAAAATAGTTTTCTCGTGTAATTTATCATACAGACTTTAATTTATTTTTTTTGTTAGATTGTCAAAGAAATCCTCTTGGATTTATATTATATTAAAAATATATATTTCATTCGTTCTATAAAGTCTGGAATGATGATATTTCTATTTGTATTTGAAATGTAATCAAATGAAAAGTAATTATTTTTCTTACATTTCCTAAGAAGTCTAATACATTTAAAATAGCCTAACCATAAATTGGCTCATAAAAATCACTTATTGTAATATTTACGCAATTATTTTCTGGCAAATGAATCTTATAAAAATAAATTACACCCGTACAAAGAACAACATTATGCACAATTTACCTAATTATTATCAAATACGTTTACAGCTGCAGCGTTTGTGTTTTGTAAATGGAGCGTTTTATATATTTTCTAATTATTTATGATTCATTATTTGTTTAGTACCTACCTACCTAATAAATGCTTAGTGACGCATATTAATATAATAAAAATGTAATTGTTAGCGAATACCAGGAATATGATGTGATAAATAATATTATGTGCAGTTGTTTGCCTATACCGACTATATATTACTTAATATAATATACCTATGTTAAGTGTTTGAAAATTATCTCCTATTTGTTTTGCAATGTTGGCCTACAAAGATAAATTTTAAGGATACCCTATATAAGCAAACTTAACAACATTTTATTTACTAGCCATTATCGTTAAATGTTCTTTCAAGAAAAGTAATGAACGATTTAAAACTATTATGATACGAGTATTATATAGGTACTCGCATTGTACCATAGTATTACGTTGTGCTTCAGTTATAAACTTATAATATTGTCTTATACGTGGCTAGGTACTTTTATTTTATAGAAGAACTAAGATAAAAAAATAAAACTATCTTTGATTCAGCTCATATCGGTGCATATTTATAATATGATGAGTGTCAGAACAGCTCAACACATGAAGTGATTACCTACTTTCGGAAAATAATATTTGTATTATTTTGTAGGTACTTACTGAAATTAATTAGGTGCTATTTTAAATATTTGTAATAAATTAATTTAGCTTAAAACTTTTGCAAATAGTTGATTATGCAATTATTAATATGCAGATTAATTTTTGTTATATTTACTCGAATGTTTTATTTTTTTATATGTTCGTTCTTGAATACGTTTCAATATAACTTGTGTTGTACGCAGTTACCAGTAACTAAGCCAATTGAAAGTACCGTGTGTGAAAATTAAATCTGAGGCCCCTATCATCCGTTTAATACAGCAACTATTATATATTCATAATTCAAAGTTTGTGTGAATTCTTAGAAATAATAATAATGTACTCACGCATACAGACAAACTGTAATATATTTTTAATTAATATTATTTTTAAGAACGGATGTTACAGGTTCTATTGATTCATATTATAATTATACATAGATAAATACAAAAAGTTTTTAAAAAAAAAATTCTCCGACAATCTTGATAAATATAAATAAATGTAAAATACAAATGACAACTTACTACCTACTTACTAGTGAGTAATACATTTAAAAATTAGCTAATAGATTTCATATTTATAAGTCATACCATTGTTTGGTTTTTACTTTATATTGTCTTTAACGCTATGTCACCGTCAATAAAAATTCTTGATGTATTTAGAGTCTTCAAATATCAATGTCTGTTAAAGAACCTATGTGAAATTGTGTTACTTGCAGTGTAATATTGTTAACAAGCTTAAGTAGATGTCACAGGAATACTGAATATCCATAAATATACAACGTGTAAGAAATATCTGCTGCATGGAACGCATTGATAGATTTTTCCTTAAGATCAAATCCACTAAATCTTGAATATTTAGTTATTTAATTAAAAAAAACAAATTTTAAATATGACAATAAGAAACGTCTTAAGGAAAAATAGTGGTGAGTCAAATCTGAACTTGTATCATGATTTCTTCTTTTTTTAATATTATAAGACAATTTAATTCTTCTGGGATTGAAGTCGTTAAGTATAATATTCTATTACCTAATAATTATGATTGGATGACTAAAAATTTCTCATTCAGTTTTATTAACGACTGTTATGATATCTGTAAATCTATGTATAACATAATAATATTCTTTAAAATTGTCTTCATATACTAAGTCAACGATCATTATAACTTTATCAAAGAAGTTGCTTGCAAATCATTGACGATTTATTGTACCTACATAATATATAGTTAGAATAACCCATTTGCCCATAAAATATCAAATACTTACATCACACTTTTCCCGCAGTTTTTCAATTTCTGAATTATGATTGTTGCATTAACGTTTTACCTTAAAAAGATATTTTCAACAAATGTATACTTTTAATTACCTAATAAATGTTTATGTTTTATTACAATCTTGTGTTAACAAAAACCATGACACATTAAAATTGCACATAACAATCCCAACATTGAAAAAAAAATAAAATATAGCATAACCATATACTAATTTTCAAGAGCTAAGGGACAATATACATAGTTAATCTGGGTGGGGCACATGTGCAATGTACTCTCTGCACACAGTTTATGTTGTACGAATATATATTTACTTATACTACCTAGCTCAGCAATGGTAATATTATGTACCTACTGTGAACTCTTCTACAGGTTGTCGTTGTGATGTAGATATTAATGTACTAAACTTTATAATATATTATTAATATTTAAAAATAATCATAATATAGTTGTCATGTGTAAACTAATAATTTACTTTATAATTTAAATGAGTAGTATAGTAGGTAATGAAAAAGCTGATCTTTATTTCTAAATAAGATAAACCATTACACTTTTAATTATACTAAACTATGTACTTATTTTTGCTTATCGGTGCTAAAACCTAACTTATCGTGATAATATAGAAGGACGTTTTATAAGAGTAACGGGCCAGATTGGTTTTAATTATACGATAATAATACAATTGTGTTTTTAAGTAAAATAAAATTTGATTTCTGTGAATTTAAGTTGTTCTGGCGTGGTATAATCCGCGTCTCAGTGGAGCTCATGCCGTACACGCCAACTATATAATAATATGATATTGTATATACATAGGCAATGCACACAGATCGCTATTACGGTGCCGTATGTATATAATACTATAATATCGTATAAAGACGATTTCGTATATTGTATTGCCGGCAGTCTACTCGGCGCGTTTTCTGAATATATTACATTTAAGAAGCTGCGCGGGATTTTACTAGAATTGAGGTGTGGCGTTATAGTACATAGGATTATACTCTGGGCAACAATATAATAATACAGTTCCATTGTTGTGTGCTGTAGAAGTATATCTTACTCGTGCACACACGCATGATATGTATATACATGCAACAATAATGTACACTCTCAGAGTTACCTAGCCGAACGTACCTACTAACAGTTAAGGCATTATTATAGATAAATGTGGAGTGTGCGTTTGCGGCGCGTGTATGCTTGTGCGTGCGTGTAAACAAATTAAACTAACGCGTGTTCGCGTAGTTGGATGTGCCACGTCGGATTACACGCATATAATATGAAGTTATAAGTGTCCCATATTTAGTTTTAATCAAATTCCATCACAATACAAAGTGATGTTGCCATATGATGCACTGCACTCTACTGCAGGATATCCCGCCGACTAGTCGATGCCCCACCACATCCCATCAATTTTTTTTTCTCAACTCATGGTTAAGTTAATTTTTTTTTATCTTTTGGTTTTTATGCGTTAGATCAACTACCAGATGTAGACCATACACTCGGGACTTTTAAAGGTCGATGATTGTCACCATATCTCATTTTACGCGTACGTTTTCGAAAAGCTTTTAATCTACAGGACTTTATACGTGACGTACCTACTACCCACCTATATTATGTGATCTTCGTAGTTATATAATATATACATGTACGCACAACATATAATAGTACATTTACATTCGGTATTATCGATACAGTTAAGTCACAGTCTTCAATATTTTAGCATAAATTAACCTATAAATTAATAATAATATCACTACTCATATATATATATATATTTCCTATATTTTGATCCTAGTTTGTCTTGTAATGTGTACATTAATAAAATAAAACGATTACAAATAAAACATTAATTTAATTAAAAATGCCTTAAATCTATAATTAGAGTTGCAATGATAAACATTGAAGAAATAAAATAACCAACGAAAGCACGTCATCACAGATTATTTTTATTTTAACTCGGTGGTAAAATAATGACCAAACTGTACGTATACAATCTATTTACTAGGTTCACGTTATGTGTATATGCTATACTTGATGGGATTTATTAATATTTAATGGAAAATAATAACATGTAACTTAAACATTTTATGTTTATTAAACCATAAATAATAATTTGCATACATCAGATTTAAAAAAAAAAAATAAAGCGGCAAAAAAGTAATTATTGAGGTCAAACACGAAAGAACACCCTGTGTAGAATATAGTATATTAATTGCATGGAGAAAAAAATCACATGACTTCGTTTGAGGAGTTTAGTTGCGTACTCGTGTCTCGTTCGTTAAAGTGACTATTTTATAATACATTATAATAGAGATATATTATGTGTCATTATATTAGTTGTATATTTTAATTTGTAGGTAACAAGCTATTTACCGAGGTATTAGGTTAAATAGCTTTATGTAGTATTTATCGAACAATAAAAATTTTTTGTAATATTGTGCGATTCTTTGAAGTTTATTATAACTACATCAAAGTTTATATATGTTTTAATGCTTCTACTGTTATTATTACTAATTGTTCAAACTTATCATCGCCAGACGGTGCGCCACTCAATAAGTCTGCGTGTTTAATTCTCATTTTTAAATTGGCGACGCATAAAAAAAACCATCTTATAATATGAAAAAATATGCATAATGATTAAAACAATTATTATTTATTATTCTATCACAACGATTTTCGAATGTCGACTTCCTCCATAATTTATTTATGATTTATATATAATTTATGCATGTTATAGATGTTATTAATAATAACGACTTGCGTTTCTTAAATTGTTTCTTGTAGTAATGTGCATAATACGAGCTCTGCGACAGCGCTGTTAATTGTTTTCGTCTAAGTCGTTAGTCTAATTCATAATTTTAATCTACTATAAGTAGGTACCTATAAGTATATTATTATATATAATTATTTAATACTGGATAAATAATACAATTTGTTTCTACTTTACAGTTTGTAAAATACATGAAATATTATAAGCCTATACCTAATTCTTACGAACGAAAATCGTCGATGACAAAAAACGCGATATCAACATTTTCAAATATAATTATTATAATAATAATATGTTACATTATTATCATGTTCCATGCGACACAATTTGTGAGGCAGGAGCATAATAATTCTCTCTATTATCCGATTCCCCTCCAGTCTCCACCCACCAACCAGCTCTGAGATACGTTTTATGCGACAATTTATAAGCGATAGCCGATAGGAGTATATAATAATATTATATTATGCGTGTGTATGTATCTGGTTTATAAGATTGCTCCGAACTAACACTCGCACAATTTTCTACATTTTTATTCGAGCTTACGGTAGTACTTTTTTCACTCCACACTCGCACCCATACATACCCATATACATACATACATATACATATATACACACATACATACATACATACATACATACATACGTACATACATACATACATACATACATACATACATACATACATACATACATACATATGGATATATAAATATTAACGGAATAAAGTATAGGTATTATACCTATTCGCCGATGACGGCGGTTGGGTTGCTCAACTCACGTCTACTTGAAATGAATCATTAATGCAATGTTATTGAAATAGAATTAATATGTAATGGTTTTGAGTGCAGATAAAAACGTGCAGTAATTAACCCATTATATTGTTTGATGTTAAAATATTGTCCACGATTTATATATATATATATATAAATATTTATGTGTAGATACTATAAATCATAATATCATGGTGTACTATAATGTAGGTACCTGTAGTGTATATACCTACATACCTATATTTTTTTATCAGATACGAATGAAATACATTATTATTTTTATTCTTATGTAATTAAATATTTTCAAATGATTGATGGCAATTTAACATATATATACTTTTATACCAACTATACCAGCCATATACCTATACAATATAAATACAATACGTTTCAACTGCAAAGGAATAAAATTATTCATGAACATTTCAATTCACGTTTAAATAAAAAAAAATTTCCATAAACCGACTAAATGTGTAAATATTATCATAATTACCTTGTAATATTCTCAACTTTATGATAGTAATGTTTATTTACTTATATATATATATATATAATATTTATGTAAGTATAAAGGTACCTATTATATTTTTATACAGTTATGATTTTGTCTTAAATATTTTTTATGTTTTTTATATAAAACTTGCAATGAGGCAGTTCTTAGCTTTACAATTTAGCGAGAAAAAAGAATAATACATTTTGTGATGATGATCATTATGGCCGTAGGTTTAAGTTTCACACACATATATATATTATAACCATATGGATATAAATTATGACAATTTAATTTTAATTTATTCCTATACTTATATAGATAATAATAATGTAACATATTAGGTAGGTATAGGTTCATAATCTAATTTACATAGAACTATAGAAGGACGTACAGAGATTTAATATTGATTATATTTTAAATTATTACCGGGGAGAAATTTTATAACCTTCGACAAAATCGTATACCTACCTAATCTCAATAAGTAGTTTGAATATAATAATTTCAGCTCCTGTGTTAATTTTGAACGCACATTTAATACTACAAGTATATGAAACACAAACGCTACATTTTTTTTTTTTAATAATATTTTTTTTAACGTATAAAAGTCTATTAGGCACATATTATATTAAAACGTCTAAAACAACCCGTGATTATTCTGACCTTCGTATAATAAATTTCACGTTGCGTGCAAAGCGTCGTTATTAGCTTTGGGTGTTCAATAATTCGAATTATCAACGAAACAAAAAAAAAACTTTGTTAACAATATATACATCATAAAGATTATAATATTATATATGTATATTTATTATTAATATTTAATCACCCAAATATTTATTTACATCCTGTTTGAACGTTATAATCGTAATACGATAGAATACGGCGAAAAAATGTTTTCCGCACATGTTTGAACATCCTATAGCCTCTTTGTTTTTCGAATAGTATAATACTATAATATAATATTATAATATCATAGTTTCATTCCGACCTTTTTTGATCTCGTCGACAGCAACGACGCCTCGTGGCAATATGCATCGGATATCGTGTTTTTGGAATATTTCCAAAGTTTATATTTTATTTATAAAGGTTAAGGCGGTTAAGTTATCGATGATCCCGATATAATATACATACACATGTAAGCACATAAGCATTTAAATCACCTATTAGAACCGTGTATTGCAAACATACAGGAATTAACAATGACCTACGAAGTGTATATAATATATATTATAAGTACGAAACTGCAGCCCGCATATTATATTTTTGTCTGGCGCCCCTCCTGCCCCTCATATGATGACATATACACGATGCACTTTCTCCTCGGTAAGCCGTCACGCGTGCATCCTTCGAACTTCCTCTGAAAAACGGAACATTCGACGTTCCATACAGACTTGTTCTCTCATCGCTTTTAAATAAGAACTATATACGCGTGGGTAGGTTTAAGTAGGCACACACACTCAGCACATAGCTACTCACATATCTGACCAACGGGTGTTGCAGTGTGCATGCAAGTACTGAGTTGTTATCTCTATTCGTCGCGGTGTCATCATCGCGTACGACCTCCTCTATCTCTTCAAATATACTGATGTCATCCGTGGTGAAAGAGCTCTCGGAACAAATCGCAGTTCGTGCGAAACTTATATAAATATATATATATACGCTGAGACACACCGTACCCACATACATACAACATACCTATAGTCTATGTATGTGTTATGTACATGGTCGATTTAGGTATATATTCAAGAGAGCCGTGCTATTATTATAGCAATATAGCCTCAAGGTGAAATTAACGGTTTGTCGAAAATAAAATCTCTGTAACGTCCGCGATTTGTTAAAGTTAGTACTCATAATAATATTATTGTTTTTGTTATTATATTATTTTGTTTTTTACGCCCTACGAGAAAACGACGGTAGATTATTATTATTATTATTTTTTTTTTATTAATATTCCAACAAAAGTTGTCGGTGAATAATTTTCCAGAATGATTTCGTGACTAAATATATATATATATATATTATTCGTTGATTCGAATAATCGGGAGTTTATGTTGGTCTAGGGAAAAAAAGAGTTTTTCCACCCCGAATTATAGCTGGACCGTAAAAAGTTTTTTCTTCATTTTGGAAATGTTTGAAATATTTTATTTTTTGCATCGTTAAAATTCTTTTCGATATTTTTTTAAACCCCGTGCTCCCACTCTAACGCCTCTAAAAAAATATATATAAAATATATATAGCAATAAAAACGAGCTAATAATAAAACACAAAAACCAAGAACACGGCAATGCAGAATGGTGGTTTTGATATCAGGTTACAGAGATATAATATATATTTTATAAAGTATTAAATTATTGTAGTTACAGCCTTACTTTTATGTTATGCAGAATGCAAGTACGACGAGTCCTTATAATCCTATGCACTAAAATAAAAAGAACTTATCCAAATACAATTCGTCCATATAATAATATTGTAGATAGTTCGTATGGTTCATTAAATGCAAGAGTATTAA
Source organism: Macrosiphum euphorbiae (assembly GCA_949089665.1). Classification (NCBI taxonomy): domain Eukaryota; kingdom Metazoa; phylum Arthropoda; class Insecta; order Hemiptera; family Aphididae; genus Macrosiphum; species Macrosiphum euphorbiae. The sequence continues at coordinate 24,587,887 of CARXXK010000004.1, read as the reverse complement.
ATAATTGCCGGCGGCTCTCGTGTTCGCTTTGCAATGTCGCGCTGTATAGTGCTTATAAAAACCATATATATTATATAAATGTATTATTATAAAACTCGTGTATGTAAATTAAAAATGTTTATGATAATAGCTTTGGATTTATCGCCATTTGCCGTTAGAGTCAACGGTCACATGTTTGTCGTAAGCATATAATACTTTTTCTCGTACAATTTCCTCTTGAATTTAGCAGTTAAACCACGACGACGTAAGATTTGTTTCAATGTTGTTTATTATACACTCTTAATTTTTATAAGAATATACATCAATGTCAACTCAATAGTGCCTTCCCAGTTTGTAATATTTTTACGCAATTTCTATGAAGTAATTTAGTATCGCTATCGGTGCCTTTGAGTTAGTCCCCCTTGTTCCCACCAGTTGTCACTTATGATAATATTCATGTAATTGAAATAGTCTTTAAATTTATTAACAATTATTTTCATATTTAATATTTTATTAATATCTCTGACCTGCCTATGGCTAGCGATCCTCCCAAATCTGCAGCAGCTACTCACGTGCGATGAATAGCTGCTTCTTTATAATTAAACTTCACATTTTTTGATATAATGGAAAATAAACAAACACCCATTCGACCAACTAATTTGTTAATTACTTAAACAAACTGAAATTGTATTATCCATAAAGCTAAAAAAATTAAAAATTACAATATTTAAATAATTTGATGCCTCGTAAAAGTTAATTCATTAATTTATTATTGAATTGAATACCTACTATAGTTTCAATGTCTATACATATACAATAAACAGAGTAATACATACAGAATGTAAAAAATTATATTTATCATTAAAATGTTTTTATTTATATATATATATTATAAGTATGTAATACAATTCAATTTATATTTTATTGATATATTCACCAGTATTATATTACTTTGTTATTTTATTATACTTCTATGGTAATAAAATTATTACAAAATAAATTTAAATTTTATGATGCAGAACAAAAAATAGTTGGAACATGAGTGAAGTATAATAAGAAACGAATAAATAAAATAAACAACTGATTGCGTAGAATAAAAAATAAAATATCACTTATACATTATAGAATTAAATACGTTTTAATTAATTTAAATTATTTGTATACAACCTTCATAAATAATATGAACTCAAATCTATAATGCGTACTTACCTACTTTTACACATTTATTGTTTGCGTTTTAATTAGAGTGTACAAAATATAAACTTCAGTTTTACATTTTTTTTTTTAACAATTACATCTATAGGTACAACAATATATTATATCACAGTATATATTATATTAATCAGCAATTTAAAATAAAATTTTCGTTTCATATACTTTTGTAGAATTAAATACGACGTGATTTGTCAGTTGGACTTATATATTATCTATGGAATATGGTATATGTTAGACTTTATCATTTAAACGGGAACGAACACATAAAAAATACAATTCGTTGTCTAAAAACTAGCGTGAACTACATTCTCCGGAATCGTTATCACAGTTGTAAGCAATATCTTATTTGTTTTAAACGAATACATTTTTATGCTAGACATTTCTAATTTACATATTATATACCATTATATATTATTATAGTACCTAACAAAAATATATCAACTATTATTTATTTTCATAAATATTTGTGAAGGACACCAAAATATCTGATTCTGCGTTTCCGGCTACTTATATCTCGTAAGTACCTATATTATTATGTGCAGTGGCGTGCGTGCTTACACAGAGCGCTTTTATATAAGAGCATATAATATTATAATAATATATTGCTGTGTATAAAATCGTCATCTTTCTAAGAAAGTTTTTTTTGTTTTTTTTTTTTAACGCTTTACAATCGACAAGCTCCGTGCTGGTGATATAATTTGATAATATTATAAAATATACAATGCACTTATATATATAGTATAGCTACCGTCTGCACTATAAATATGTATTATATATTATGTATATTATGGTAATATATTAAAGCCACTGTGTGTCCATACGGCGCCGGGTTTGGACACACTTTTGACGCGTACTCATTATCAGCTAAATACAATAAAAAGTGGGTTGGTGAGGAAGGTGTCAAAAAGACTGCGGCGGCGGTGGTCTTTGGAACGAAACGGAAGAGTGGTCGACCGGGTCAAAGGTCTGCAGGATTATTAATAACCGGTGACATTTTGATAACCCGGTGCGTAAATATATAAAATAATAATATGATCATCCTACTCTGACCCTCCTCTATATATACACATAATATACCTGCACTATATAGTGCCGCGCATATATCATATTATTTTATATGTACATAAATATTATATTATATACTTGTCTTTTTCCCGTGACCGAAATACGACACTACCCATCTCACCCCCTCCACGCCCCATTGCTTGGATAGGTTCTGTTGGGTGCACAGTCGCCGCGCAAAGGCCACTTAAAATTAAGTCGGACGTGAACGACGCTATATAATATAAGCTCCGACGACGGCGGCGGCGGTCCTTTATATTAATGCGTGGCGACGCGATCCCGCAAAAACCGTAACGAAAATATCGTCAGACCTCGCTGTGTGGCTAATGTGCGTGGACGGGATGGATAGGGGTAGGTTTGTATATATGTATTATGTATACATACAAACACACACACACAGACACTCTCAGAGTTTTTCCCGATCCCTATTGTACGATGGTTTTCGCCCACGACTTGGGTCTACACGCCGTATTGTTTTACGAGTCACCACTTTATAACACCACCCCGTCGCGACCTTCCATGTCCACCAATCACCGTCGAGATATTAATCGAGTTTCTTATAAGCGAAATGTTACCCCTCTACAGGCCGTCTCCATCCCGCACCATCATCATCACGATTCTCGCATCATATTGCCCCCCCCCCAGAATGAGCCGACTGTGCAGTGTGTCCATGCTCCGAAACTGCTATATTAAAAAAAAAAAAAAAAACGTTGATGTTACGGAGACATCGTGACGACCTTTGTAAAACGTATTCCGCTGATAGAGTTTCATAAGACAATTCACTACGGCTGCTACGACTACTTATGCCGTTGCGAGTGCCCGTTATCATAATATATGATCATATTTTTTTTTAATTTAATGTGCTTTTTACTTGATTAATTTTTACATTTTTTGTGAAAAATGTGTAACTCAATAGAGTGTTTAAATAAAATTATAACGTTATTTACGAATCTAAATATTTTACCAAAAATGTCGAAGTTTAAATCCATTAAACTTTAAACAAATACAGTCTATTATTTAAAAGAAAAATAATAAAACAGTATTAACGACATTAACAAAGTCAATGGGTTTGTCGTATTCTTATAATATAGGTACATTATACAGACACGTGTAGCATAATAAATAATTATATATATATAAGTACATTTGATTTGGTTTTTCTTTTATTACGAGTATTTTTCTTTTATGATCGTATTTTATTTTCGTTATAAATTTTTAATTTCGTACACGGGTTGGGTCGACCGAATTATTAACGTGCAATCCATTTCGTTAATGGCAGACCCTGTTAAGCGTATATAATGTGACCCCCCTCGAGTGTTTTGGTTATTTAATTAAAAGAAAATATTATATTATGTATTGTTTTTTACGCACTAAGCATGAAATTGCAATTTTTCTTCGAATATACCATACCTATGCTGCAGTATATTATATTTATTTTATGTTATGTATTTTGTGTTGCTGTTATTATATTTATACCACCGTCTATCGCTATATAATATTATATTTCAATAATAGTTTAAACATTCTACAGTTTTATCGATATACTTTTTTATAACACGTAAAATGCGATAATAAAAAAAAATAGTCATACGACACCGATAGTATGGTATTATACATATTTTAATTGTGCAGATATATGATTTTGTCGTATACGTCATGCAGTAATACATATTTATGCATCTGGTAATTATGATGGGCATTTATTGGCATTTATGGATTTTTTTCTACGACATGTGTGGTTGTATAGCTTAAACGATGTAATTATAATAACGACTTTCAAATACAAAATCCTTTAGATTCTTTAACTTATTGCAATACATTTTCCAAGAAAAAAATAAAATGCCGTTATTTTTGTTATAACCAGTGGATCCATTTGTGTAATAAGGGAAAATATACTAACAATTTTTTTTCTGTGAACAAATCATTAAGTAAAGTGAAAAAAGTATTCTTTTTTTTTTTAATACTAAATACTATTTCCACTTTTTCACTATAATCAGTATTATGAAATGTTGAACAGATAAACGCGTAATTTGGAACTTGAAAAGATTTAATTTTCGTTAACAACTTAAAAATAAAATTAAATAATTTAGCTGAATATTATTACGTGTACCAGACGACGTGAAAATATGTCATTATATTATTATTATAGTCTGCGAATTCAAATAATATATATAATATATTATGTTGACATTTCAAACAGATTTCCAAAGTGAAAGAATCGCTGTGGATCAGCGTGTTGCAGTCAATGACACTTATATTAGGCACCTACTTATGCTGTTGCTGTACAATATCTTTATTTAGTACGAAATACGTAGGTTATGAGAATATGAGATAAAAACGTATACAGTCGATAATTTATAATATGCACTTTGGGTACTTGCACATTAAGTCCGCCCGTACCTAGCATATAGAAATTTACTTTCACAGAGCTAAATTCCGTTTAATATACATTCAAACACGATAAATTGTCTACGGTTCAGGTATACGCACTGCCGGTTTAGTCTTATAAATGAGAACCGGGTGTAAAGAGCAGGACAAGATAAATTGCCTCCACGGAGAACTCCAAATGACACATTTCTGACACCTTCTCGAACTCGAAAACTGTAGCTCGTCGTTTCCTTGAATAGTATATAATATTCTATTTTCTATACTACTATAACTATATAGCATCGTTCTAAATTTCTAATCTACGGCGGTTATAATGAATCTCTAAATGTTTAACCATCCGATCTAATATTATATGATAAGAGGATAGTGTGCTGTTTATCGTCGAGTGTTTGAGAATAAATTATCTCGCCGTAAGTATGCTCAATGTGTGCGTCACGTTATTATACATATAACGTATGTATTATTATTATTAAAATTTACTCACAAAAACCGGAAAATTTAACATGTTTAATACATTAATACATTAATAATATATTCATTATTAAATTACCTAGTATTAAGTAATTTGTTGAGTGGGTTTTGTTAATTTTGTTCGTCTGGATATAATATAAATTAGGTATTAATATGTTTGTACCAATAATATTAAACAACATGGCAAAATCGTATGAACAACAAAAACCTTTTGGTTACGCTTCCCACCTTAATGAAATCGTATATAATGTATGATTATAATTATAAAACGTCTTTTAAATTTCATGTCTAAACGTTTGTGATGGGTATTCATTTTTTAACTTTTTAAATGCTAAATTTCAAAACAAAATTGTATTGTGTTTTAAATTAGTGTTTATAATCATTTTTTTTTTTTATTGTCGGCTTTGTCGGCTTCATGTTTAATATACCTACCTGACTGTTTACAAATTACAAAAGATTACAATTGAAAATATTTTGTATTACTTTATTATTTAATCGATAAATCTATAGTTACAGGTATGTACGTTATATTCGAGTTTACTTAATTTTTTATTATTCTCTCAACAGCATCGTATTTAATTAGATGGTCCTATTTTTTTATTTTTAAGATGTGTCAGCAAGTAACAGTAAAACAAATTTAAATGCATTTGTAGCAGACGAAAAATATTACTTAATAGCTTATAAAATATTAGTGTAGGCATGTATATTATAATAAAGGTATAGGTAGCTTTTTATAATATATTAAAAAAAATCTGTTGTGATTATTATTCAACTATAAGCACTTTGCCGCTGTCATCACTAATAATGATTATAATAATCATAATAATAATGGGACATGGGCAAAGTATTTCATATATTTTACTGTAAATTTCGTGTTTTTATTTAATATTTATGATGTTCTTGCTTTCGGTCCGTTATTGCGAGACGACCACAGCGAAAGCAAAATCATCCGACAACAACGTCTGCAGCATCAGTAAAACCTGTTCTGTAACGGAATCGGAACAGTGGCAACTTATCAAAACCGGATATGAATGAAAACATTATGTTTTTCTTTATTTCCAAACGGATGTACCTACATAATGTATTCTTTCTTAAATTAAAATATAAAACAAAACAATAAATTACGGATGTCATTACTTATTATATATAATATCATATTACGTAACAAATTTTGTATTTTAATAACAAATTTGATTCGTCGCTGCTGTGATTAAATTAATGCATATAATATAAATATGATATCTGATTATTTAACTTTACCTAATAGGTTTTATTTTAAGCAATGTATTCGATTCATAATAAAAACATATTTTATAAATCTCGTTCATTATTATTTTACTTCTCAGTGAAACAGTTTTGTGCTTTTTGTGCTGTGATTTATTTTTATTTTATACAAATGGAATAGACATTTAAACATTTTATATAATATACATACATCTCATATGGCCATTTTTCAACTAAGGTTTACCAAAATGTCGATTCCAAGTTATAGTATCCTCGTTTAGTATATTATAAAAAAATGAAAATTAACTTTTGTAATAGCCTTTAATATCCACTGTGTGAATCTCATTGTTGCTATACCCACTACCGGATGTTGTTGTTTAAATTATTTATTAAGTTTGCGGGCAGAGATTTCTATAAACGATAACTTTTACCGTGCACAATAACTATATGAATACTTATTAAGTCATAATATTATTTCAACCGAGAAAATACTTTACTCGACCATTCGGCATTTAAATTTAAATACGAACTTAATACATTATAATAACTGACTGCTTGAATTCCATAATTGCTATTTATGTACTAAAATGTTGTAATAATTTATTTGGTCCGTCATTTCCATAAAATATGGAAAATAATAGAAACACGTGGTACTTATTGTGATTTTTTTCTTTTATTGTACCTACACTTAAATATGTAAGACTGACATTTATTTTGTTTTACAAACAACCCATAAAACTTTATTGAATGTAGACGAATAAAATAACAGTAGATGTCATTAAATTATTCATTTTTCTTATTTTTAATTGTAAATTACTTTTTTTTGTCAAAATATATACAAAAGTATACTAAAATATTAAGATCTCCATTTTTTCATAAGATATTTTATTTAAAATTAATAATATATAATATATATGTTCCTACTATATTTTGTTGGACAATTACAATTAAAAGTTTTCACTTTGTACCTAGTTTTAAGTCGCTAGTCTGATTACTCTGATTTTTTTTTTAATTTAAAAACAAAATTATTAATTTTAATCATACACTCTAATTCTTTAAAACAAAAAAAAAATAAAATATTTTTATCTAAATTTTAACTTGAATGTTTCTTATCATTTAAACTGTATTTCATATTTTTGTTAGTTGTATTAAAGTTTACTATAATCTGATATTCTGATAATATATTTTATATTCTCTTGAAATAAAATTACAGTTTATACTTTGTATTTAAAAAAAATGATTTAATTTGTCAAAAAAATGCCATTGTATATAATATAATATATATCTATTGGTATTCAGACAATAATTCGCATTAACTGTCACATCAAGTCTCATCAATATTTTTTTAGTAATGCAATAATATACACGGAAAAAAATATTTTTTATTTTAGTCTGAGTTACTAACCAAAAAATACTATACTTTTTACTAATTGCTGATCAGTTTTCATTTTCCAAAATTATAAAATATGTTGATAAAAATGAAAATAAGATACAGACCATCATAAGACATTCTGCAGTATATTTTATCATATTATATACAATTTGGCTATAATAGTTTCAATAATTTACGATAATATATTTCTACTGTATGAGGTATATAACCCTTAAACAATCTATAACTTTTCTGTTTTTTTTTAATTCATGAAACTTTTATGTAACGCACGAGTTTGTTATAGGCATCTAATAATATAGCAACTGCCTTGTTTTTAGATACACTCAAAAATATTTAGGTATAATTTGTTGACTTATGTTTTATAGTAGATTATTAGGTAGTGAAACTTAAGTCAAACCAAAAATAAAAACTTTACTGAATTTGAATATATTAGATGTAATAATATACGATATTGCATTATATTAATAACAGGGCATATTATACCACTGAAATATTATAAACTGTTCGAGTACCTATAATATATATTCAAACCATGATTGGTCTATGCCGGTAATAAATAATAATTATTATGATCAATAAGTTCTAAAAAAAATGTGAATATTTTGTAAACTGAAAAAAATACTTAATGAATATCTACCTAATTTTTTAATTAAACCGTTCTTGTTATTCGTGTAAATTATAGGTATTAGCGTGCATCATTAAAAAATTCCAAAAATAATTGTTTTTTTTTCGAACCTATTGAAAACTTCAATTTTGGTTGTCCGTAATATAACACGTTTATATTATTTAAATAACCATACACATGTTTTGGTTATTAGTTTTATTTATTACCATACAAAGAAAATGCTATATTGCAGTTTACGATATATAAAATATATACATTCTAGCTAGGCGACTGTGACTAATGTAAAACTCTCGTGGGATTTCGATGTATTTAATTTATCTAATATTTCAAATATATCACGTTCACCGTATAATTTAACGTGGCTCGTCTCCCACATCGACAGCCAGTTAAAATAAATACGTAAACATTTACTTGTACCACCCATAATACCATACGTATTATATTATAGACGCGTGTAGGCATATAGGTAAATTATATAATATTTAACTATTTAGATATGTATCATGCGACCTTGTCACGAGTCACGACCGAAAGTACATTACGCACAATTCCATTTAACCCGTTTCCAATTACCTTATTGGGATTTTAATGATGTAAAATACAAACTAGCAGCTCGTCTGGATATGTGGTAAGATTATCGTAAGGATTTTATCGGTTTTCATCGAAATTATCCACAATAACCACAGCGGAAGCTTGTTAAATCCCGACTCTCGCACAAATCATCTGCGTTTTGCGTTTCGCCAATTTCCCTAGAACGATTTTATACTCTGCGATTTACACTGCCGTTTTAGAAATATTCCTTTGCTACGATATATTTATAGATACGTATTATGTACGGTCTCTAGCGTTCCTATATACATATTATAATACATAATATATCCTATTCCTATACGCATATGAGTCTTGTGTTTATTTCATATAGGGCAAATATATATTTATACGACAATAATACAATATGTCATGTAATAATGTGTATTTTGCTTAAATATATACATATATATCATTCGCCGTATTATACCTTTTACTCAGGTGTGTATATACATATATATATAAAAATAGCAATCCGGACGAAATTTAAGAGATACGCTTTAGGTATTGTCAGGGATATTGTGCGGTAGCGAACTCGGTCCAACGGCCGTCCGTATACATAATATGTATATGTATATGTATGTGTGGGTGTGTGTAAAGCTCGTGCGATATTGCCCGGAGAATTTATGGCGTCTTTGATTTTATCGAAGAAAACGAGAGGGAAAAAATAACGAAATCGTATACACAATAATATATCAGGAACGCATTCGGTTAAGTGGACGTGCATTTTGGCGCATGTTATACCGGCTCTGTCAATTATAACAGGTATATATATGGTATATTATGTACATATATACGTACACGAACGCCCACACACGCGTGCTCGCGTTATATCATGTACGTAATTTATACACGCGTAAATAATTATAATACGTGCTCGAAATTACAATATAATTTATACACCGTAGTTGTATATGCGTGCAGCTTACGGCCGAGTTTTTATCGGCATTTACGTATACGAAAACGCTGATGATATTGTTACATGTCGAACACGGATCGGATTTTTCGGACGAACCGCTCAAAACGCACGAAACTATATAATATTGGGATTTTCGTGTCCGATTTTAATTAAACGTCGTCGTCGCGCGTGATGTATTCATATACACACCTCTCCCCGTAGGTCACTGCGTGTATTGTTAGCCCGTATGACCCCTTTTTTTTTTACCGACGAATCTTTTTTTTTTTCGACTATACCTCTCGAACACGGTCGCGTAATGCGTATTTCCCGCGGCCGTTTTTGACGCGATCGGATTGGAATCGCATTAATCGTCGTCGAGCGTACACTGCACACACGCCGCCTCGTTGCCGAATACTTTCGCATCGGCGGACCGACCGCGATCGACCGAATTCGATTTCTCTCGACGAGCGGCTCTTCAACTGCACGATGAGAACGCACGCGACCCGTGTACCTATTTTTAATACACACGATATTATATTCTATTAAACGGTCGGCGATGAGAAGGTACACGGCCACACCACAATCGCGATACTCGCGGTACAATATATTATATTATGTTTTCACCGTGAACCCGACGTTTTGACGACGGTCCCCAGTCATCGAGCGCATCCCGAGTTGACGGCGGGAAATGAAAAAAAAAAAATTACAAACACAAATTTATAATACAATATTATAATGATAATGGTAGGCTAACTCCAAAGAACAGACCGCGACGCCGCTGCTATGGGTCGTATAATTCGAAATCGTTACGCGCGTCGATTTATTATTGTGCACGGCGCGTAATGCGCGTTATTACATGAGAGCTTATTATACGCACGCAATCCTTTAACGCGTGACGCTTGCGATTCGTAGTTAATAAAAATATGTGCATTAAACAACGGTTTTGCGTTTTCTTATTTATTTTACCATGTACGAAAAAGATAATCAAAAACGCATTAATTTTCAGACCCTGCGATATTCAATAATAAAATACTCCTGTAAAATGGTATATTATTATATTGCAATTATAATATCTATTCGAATTGCCATTATACTGTAATTATAATATCTATTCGAATTGATCATGACGTTCTCGTCATGATTGATATTATAACATTTTATACAGTCATTAAATAATAGGTATTATAATAGGTATATTGTGTCGCACTCGGTGCGCTTCAATAATTAGTAAATTATACATTGAATATTATAATATGTATAAACTCATTTTATTTTTCATGACTAATATCGTTGGGTTTGTGTGATTACAAGTCTGCGATTCTATATTATAACATAATAATAATTACGTATGAGATTATTATATTGTTTGTTTGATTGAATAATATTAAAATCGCTTATATGTGATAAACCGTTTAACGCGTTTAATTAACGTTTCTATACAATACAATATTTTAACCAATAATGTTGACAAACACAAATTAATTCATAAAAAAAAGTAATTCATTTTTATTAAAAGACTCTTTGAAAAGTGTTGACTCTATAGTTTCGAACACTTGAGTTTAGAATTAGCTGCCGCTTAAAAACTAAAAAATAATTATTAATTGTTATATTCGATCTGTTTTGACTATAACTTCATGTTCAACAAAATATATATTCGCTAAATAAGTGTATGAATATATTTATGTACATATTAATTTCGAAACACGAACAAATTTACAACTCTCTGCAAAAATTATATTTATAAAATAAACACCCATTGGGAAATCTAAGTGCACGATTTCAGCTTAGGAATTTGCTTACGTTTAGAAAATAAAACAACGTGAATTGGCACGTTTAACAGAGAAGGTACAACATAAAATATTATACTCCACCCACAAATCCTCAGCTATTATGTATATATATATTTATTATTTGTATATATTATTATAACATATGTATTTATCTATATAAATGATCAGTAAGTAAAATAGGTACATATAATATTTCTTAAACTTGTTTGATTTTGAAAAACACTGTTGCGTTGTGATAATATTACTATAGTTTGATACATTTAAGGAATATTTTTATCATAATTATTGATCTATTATAATATAGTTTCATATTTACGAGTTATGTAACTATTATTGTAATGAGTTCTGATTTTATTTCTTAAAATATTAAAAAGATCAACTGAGAAAACGAGTGTACAGTGTAGATGTGTGGAGCTGTTGTCTTGGGAGCGTTACAGTTTGCGTGCCTTAATTAGGGTTAATATAACATCGTGAGTTATGAACGGAGACAATATGCAGCTTATTAATGCTTTATTATTACATGGAAATCGAAAAAGTAACATTGCCGGCAAGATGACTAACCGCAGCAGCAGAACAAGTTGAGGTCAGCTTAGTGCGAAAAAGGTTCGGCGAGAGGAATGCGTATATGATGTATACATATTAAATATATATAGACGACAACGAGCTGCGAAGAAAAATGAAATTCTCCCTTTTGTGCAGCTACCGTAGAGTTTGCGTTGTATAATACACCGCCGTCTCGGTCACCCCCGCTCGACCTTACGCCGACACCGTCACTGGGCGCGAAAACTTTCCTCCGCAGTAACTATCCTCCCGCTGGCGTGAAACTTTCCATTTGTCAGCACCACCCTCCCCCGTCCATAGACCCCTCGACGCTGCCACTGCAACTTCACCACGAACGCTTGGCGTGAACCGGCTTTAGACAAAATATAAATAAATAGAATTTTGTGTTAGGCTGCAGTAAAAACTACATCCGCCGAAATAAATTCTATTCCAAGTCCTGAATGCGTATATATGTACGCGTAATGTTTGTCTAGTTAGTGTTTGTTTGTTGTTATTGTCATCGTTGGTTTTTTTTTTGTTTTACTTTTTATTTATCACCACTTGTGCGTGACTATATCGGCGGGTGTAGACCAGTAATTTGCCAGTTGGGGGCTGGAGTCCCAAACAACACACAATGTATATAACGGTCGACCCGGAGGGTTTAATTAAAACCGAATATGTAGCAAATGGCGGGCGTGGACGTGGACGGCTACTGTGGGAGAGATGTAATGAAGTTAATTAAAAACACCAACTATACTTCCCCCAGCCCCCCCCCCCCCGCGAGTGTACGTATTTGCTGAATTATAAACTCTGACCAATCGATTTAAAAACAAAATGATAGGAAAAAAGTTAGATATTTTTTTTTTAGTTTTGTCAAATTTGTCAAAAATATCCATTGTTTATTATAATAATAACGACCCTCGACGACGGGCACCCATCGCACAAAAATAATGGTTAGAAACACTTTTTGACACTTGGCCTCGTTTAGGGACACCCTTCGCCCCATGCGACTCCCACTAATCGATTCCCGCTGATGGAATATTTAACGATAATTACTATGTCTAAAATTGTGTGTGTGTACTGTGTATACTCTACTTTGACCTGTCACAAACTGTTGTTGTTCTCGCGATACGATGTTTTACAGATAACCAGGATGAATAGCAGAATGTATATATATAGTATATTATATAGTACTGTGATCAGATAAATTTCGTATTTTCAGTGTTTTGCGTTTTCGATAGTTTGCGTAGTATTATGAACAATATATAATACCATATTAATAATAATTCGCTCTCGCGTGACGTTTCCGGGCGTACATTATTTCCTCCGAAATTGAATATTTTATCCAACTATTTATCGTTTATCAGATACGCAGTGTGAAATAGTGAACGACAACAAACTTATAAGTTATAGTTTATAGTAACGCGTGATTTTGATCGACGGCACTATCACTTGATAGGTTAGTATAGGTATACATGTATAACTGCAATAAGTAGTTTATTGGGGACATATTTATGACGAGGTTTTAAACATGAAATCTCCTCTATACTCGCAGTGGTATAGGTAGGTACTGAATTAAAGGCATTGTCCATAAAAGTTGACTTTGGCAAGTTCCCGGCAAGAATTCAAACCGATATTCCCAATAACAAGTATACGGTTGAAGAAGGTTAATATTATATCGTATTCGTGGCATTATTTTTTGAACAGCGGTCCCGTGAACAAATCATTTATCGCCGTCGAATCCCCGTCCAGCGGTTATCTACCTAATATTAAGACGTTTGAACGTGCAACTCGCGTTATACGCTCAGAGTGTGTGCCCATCGATCGAAACCTATAGTCAAGAGACTATATTGGCACTTGACTATTTCTACCATGTACATATTATTATTTTATAGTATGAACGGGGCCGTAATCGCATGTAACACGTATAATATATACTGTCAAAGTGTCGTCTATTTCCTCGTACAATTGTACCCCGTAATAATATATACACATAATACAATACGATATGTGTATGCACCTGACCCTGCAGCGTATACAATATAACGCTCGTACACATGTATAATATTATTATAGTACGTCATGTTGTCTGGTCGTATTATTATACACGCGTGGCCGATAATAATGAACGGACAAATACAATTCGTTATCACGTGGTACTTCGACATGACACACTCCAACCGTCGGGGGCGGTGGCGTGCGGGGCGGGCTAATGTAAAGCATTTATCGACCCGTCTTCGTACACCGTGAACAACTGTGGCCTTCGCCGCTGCGAATATAATTTGATATCGTTTTTAAGGCCAGCGGACGCAAGCATTGTCTCTATTACTATAATATTGTTGTATTCAGGTAGTTTATTATATATTGTTTCGGATGTACAACACGCGCATATAAGACGAACCATCTCGCTCACGATCCGTCGAACGCCGCCGCCGCGTGCACAATCGGATCCGGCCGATCTCGCGATATTTTAAGGTCGATCGTGTTGTAATAACGGTCGAAACAACAACGTCGTCGAGTTATAACATCTCTATTGTTTCTATACTAACCCTGAAATCGAAACGATTTTGTGATCTTAACGATAATCGTCGTTTCGTTATGCATTTCAAAACTATATACCTATTATGTATATTAGAAGCACGTTCAATAGGTATATTATTAGCCTACTGTCTTGACCTAAATGATATAATATTATTGTGTTGTAAGAAGGTGTCTCTACTACGTGCACATTTTATCCGAATCAAACTGAGCGCAAATTTGCCATTCTTAAATAGAATAAATAATTATATAATATATAATGATGAGTACATCATCTATTAGGTATAAATACGCTTTTTATTGTTACATAACATATTATAACGTGAGTTTTAAAAAAAATATATTTTAATGTTTTTCCCTATAATAATATAATATAATAGATATAATTGTATTTGTTCGGTTAAAAAAAATATTTAATAGTACCTAATTATTATTCGCTAAACTGTGAATACGACAAAAGATAGATTTAAACATTTTAAACTCTGATTTTTTTATTTTGACAAAAATAATATGACTATTATTTGCTCCTATTCTAAGAAAAATAAGATTAATTCAAATTTAAAAATAAAAATAACGTTTTAGCAAATTAATTTTAGTTCAATGGAAAATTTAAAAATCGAGAAATATTATAATTTGCAAGGTTATTCTAAATATAGATATATGTATATATTAATTTTGTTCATACTAGCAATATAACTGTATAATTTTAGTATATAGAATTATAAATTGAACATTTCAAACTATTACTTTATTAATTGTTTGTCTCATTCAATAAGTTTTGTTTTCTCTTTTCGGATGCATGTCACTGTTGTCAATTTATTGTATGACATTTTCCTTTGATGCACCAATAATGTGCTGATAAAATTCATTACTGGTAAATAAATTCGAGGAATGTTCGTATATCTGTCACGTTATCAGCATTAATTATCAGCTTTTTTCTGAGAGCATATGTTTCATATTATATTGTTAATTTCGTGAATAGACGATTTTATAACTTATGCGCTGTGTTAGGTCCTTTTAATTTTTCTATTTTGCTTAAATTTAATAAAAAAAAAAAAAAACCAAATTCAATTTAGAAATAATATATAATTATATTTTGACCACTCTACAGACTTTTCTATGTGCCTTACTTCAGCATCCTGAACACTGGACACCTATATGCACAAAAAGCCACCTGTTGTGCGTGCTTTTGACGTCGCACAATTCGAAATAATAGCCTTTTTCGCCTCCGTCGAGTTTGAACACAATACAAAGGTCCAGCATTTACCTTCTATCACCCTCTCTCGTTTATTTCGTTTTTTTTTTTTGTTTTTTCGTTTTTTGTTTTTATCCGTGCGTATAAACGTGGTGGCTAATTCGACGGGATCCGGCGATAAATCAAAAAGCCACCGGTTGAAAAGCGTTTTGTTTTTTTCCCTATGCTAGTCCCTCTTTTAAACACAGACTCTGGGACCTTTTACAAATTTCCGTTTATTAACTTTGGATCCCGCGCGTTTACGGTATACACACGCGCGCTCGCATATATATAGTTTATGTATTATAGTTCGTTCGATATCGATCTCTGTGAATTAGTAGTTCATTGTCCAACCTCCAGAAAAAAAGGCGGCTCCCACCGAATCCCACGCGTGATATATGACCTGCCATATATAGTGCCATATAATAAATAAACGGATTTTTTTTTTTGGTAACCCGCGCTTACAAAACTTCAACGTTTAAGTTATTTGGACGTAGATGGCCTTTTTTTCCGTCGAAGACCCAACAACGTTTTATCCCGCACCCTGCACTCACTGCCTCCTAGCAATACCTACTGATTTAATCATAATAGTGGGATCTATGTTTACTCATATTACTAACATATATATACAATATATATATAGGTGCATATGCCTTATAATGAGAGGTACGAGCTCGTGAGTGCGTTTTTGTATGTGTATATAACTTACCTGTATGTATATATTACATATACGTAGGTCGTGCGATTACCGTTAGGGATCAATTTACACGGTGAACACTATACCATAACCACGGTTCTATTGCTGTCATAGGTTATTTTGTACCGTGCGGACGTGCGGTATGTACGTGTGTGTATAAGGAATATATAATATAATAGTGAAAAGCCATAGCCTAATGCGTCAGTTAATGACGCGACGTTCGTGTGGCGCACGTGTAATTGATATTCATTGCTTTGGGAACCATTAGCCGGGCCAAAACAGCTATGTGGTGCTGATTGGGGGTAGGGGGGGTAGTCACCGGGAGAATGGCGTGACGAGGGGTGGAAGAGACGTATTCTGACTAGAATACACGTTATATACAAACATCTATATTATAATATAATAATTCGCTTCGCACACGATAATATTAAAATACCATATCACATAAATATAATATAGAATATCATGTTTGTACTTTTATGTATGATCTTACATCGTTTTTTCCGTATTTCAGGTGCAAAAAGCCAGGCAGATATTTGGACAACCTACCCCAGACATCTGTGATCGTGTGTTTTCACAATGAGGCGTGGTCAGTTTTGCTGCGAACCGTGCATTCCATACTGGATAGATCGCCGGAACATCTTATTCGGGAAATCATTCTAGTCGACGACTTCTCTGACATGCGTGAGTCACAATATTAATATTTTATCGTATATAGGCCAAGTGGTATTGTAAGTATTATTTTATTTTCTAGCAGTATAAACGTGTAATTCGTGTATATAGGTACCATTGTGGCGATAAGACGATGGTGGTAAATGATATTATAATAACGGTGCATAGAAATAAAACGCCAAAGTTATTATTATTTCAAGATTATAAACGAGTTAGGTAGTTATATTGTTTTATGCGGTGAATTATTTTGCAAAAAAATAATGAACAAAAAAAAATATCCCAAACTAATTTCGCTGTTTACGTGAGTGCAATAGCCTATATGACCTATAACTATATGCTGAACACGAACATATTATGATGTATATATAGATAAATTCCTTTTGGATTATTTCGTATCGAACTGCCGTGCTTCAAGGGTATAAGAACAAATATTATATATACGCAACGGCAGCGACGCGCGATTCATTTTAATTTAAAAATAAAAAAATATCGCGTATAAATCATAAAGATTAAAAAACAACATTTTAAAGTTTTTGCATAGTTCAGTAACATTAATTCCGTATAGTATTTTTAATTTATTGCAATCGTTAAAAAATGAAAGTAAAGATATAGTTTTAATTAAATATTAACATTCAATTTATTACTTATTTTTTTCATGTTCAATTAAATTTCATATTTATGCCTATGAAAATATCTATACTTTCAAAAATGGGTCAAAGTTACGATACAATAATCGTTTAACTCGACATATATATTATATGTACATAAATATGCGATACCTAAGTATGTTAAAACATTATTTTTGTAATCATATTTTTATACCTATCTGTTTTAAATAACTTGTGTTCCTGGATTTACTTTTCTTGATAGATTAAGATTAGATACATTTTTAATACATTTCGTATTTTACAAAAGTTTATTAGTTCTTATTTATTTTGTAGTCAATTACGTTTGTATTGAGGTAAACAACTATTATTATAATCAGAATATATTATATTTATCTATTTTATAATGGATATACATTGCAGGTTAGGCTTAGGAAAAAAATACCGTACTTTAGGACATTCTGTGACGTCAATTATTACATTTCATGATGAAGCGGACAATTAAATTTGGTCTTTGATAAATTATACTTATTTTTTTTGTTTTTATAACACTGTTAAGTTGTGCCGTGTACGCGTAAAAACATGTTTTTAATTAGTTCTTCACAAAGGCGTATGTGTAGGGCTTACATTATTATTTTTTGTTTTAACGATTTTTTTTCATCCTTCTGTGTTCGTCTTTGAGCAGGCGTGACCCCAATCCTCAAGTCCCGTTCCTTTGGTCCTCTGAAATTACGTATGCGTTTGGCGAGTTATTGTCGCGCGCTACGCATTAACCTCTCCACCTACACAAACTGCGCATTCGCAAAATAATATATTAATACAGACTTGGCGAAACGCCGATACGACGAAAACCGAAAACGGTCCTGCGGCGGTAGACGTCCGCGCGTGTTTAGAGTGTTAAATAATGACATTATAATAATAATAATAATATTATTATTATTATGAAGGCGCGTAAGACGGCGTCTAGGGTAGGCAATTGCGGTGCACTCGCGTATTCACCTCAGGATACATATTATTAATATCTTACCTATGTAGTATATACATATATTATACAGCCGGCTATTACTTTTACCATCTACAAGCATCGGTGTATGCCACGGTCAATGCAACGACGTGGTCGTGTGACGATGAACGATGATAATAATATGAAAGGTTACGATCGTAATGCGCAGTGCGATAAAACTGCATTCTGCACTGCAGCGATATTCCGTCATTCGACCTCGACGATACCAAAATGCAGTTTTCAATGTACCTACATTGTACATCCATTATTTTTATTATGATATGCTGCAGTTGTATTGTAGACGGGTGTGTGTTTTTTTTTTTATTTTATAAATTATAATTTTATTTTTCCATACCTGTTTTGTTAGTAATCGATCGTTCCCTTCTATTGCCGTTTTAGAACGGTTCCGTGATTTTAACGTTCGACTACGAGATTTCCCATTTGTTCTATCCAAGCTGAGCATCCCGTTTCATTTCACTCGCTGACTCGCGTAATCGGTAATTGAATACGTACCTGTGTTTATATCTATTATTCCACAGATAAATTCGAGTTTAAAAACGACCGAACGTCTTGAGAACTGTGCAGTGAATTGCAATTGTAGCAATAGTATTATAGATAAAACGTCGTTAATTTTCGAAGTAGTGTTCTTAAAACCAACGAGACAGACAATAATATAATAGGCCTACATAAACCGTAAGCACTTCGTTTGTTTTTACGGCCAGTTCTTAAACTTTAGATATGTACATAATGCACTGCTTAGCGGAAGGTCCGCAACGGTATTCAATTTTCATCAGATGTAAATAAAAAAAGGAAAGAAGAAGAACAGGTACCTATAATGACTTCGACGACGATAAATAAATAACGGTTGTGGACGTTTTTCAACATTTGCCGACCATTAAAAAATAGACTGATCGATATCGGAAACGATATTGAATATTCGGAGTAGGTATCTAGGAGGTGGTGGGAACGAAGGTCTTTGTGAGTTTTATGTTTTTCTTTCCTTCCCTATATATAGAGTCGATACGCGATATTTATGTACAATATATTCTATATTCTATACACCTGTATAGGTTATAAATATAAAAAAAATTACATTATTATATTTCCGACAATTTTAACGTAGGGACCCATACAATATATACAGGGTGTCTCGCCGTTTATGTCCGCGTCGATAACTTTTTTTCCGATAAACATGTTTGAAATACGATATAAGAAGATAAATATACTGCATTTGTGAGCTGTCAGCGCCATTATTATTATAAATCATAATAGTTTTTGCTTCACTCAAAAAAATAAAATAAAAACTCCTTTCATAAACTTTGAGCTAGCTGATTTATAGGGCTAATTTATGTGAATATTTTATAAGTAGAATTATTAATTTCCATTAACTATTCAAATACAGTTGGGGAAGTATATTATAAACCAACTATATATACTGAACAAACGCGTTGATAGTTGATACGCTGTTATATAATATAAACAAACAAATAAGCTACAGTGGCGTTGGCGGTGAAACGAAATAAAACAAAGTTCTATCATTTAGCATCTCTATATTATACGAACATTTTTTTTTATTATATTGTTGCTGCGTATAAGTTAATTTTCTCACCGATCACGTGCGCATTCGAGATTCGTATACATATACCTAAGTTTTCCTTGGTGTATCTATAGTTACCATATAATTTTTGAACAACAACACAAACTGAACAGTTTTTTCGACTTAGTTCTTATAAGTCCATCCTAAGCAGTAGGGCTCTTATATTTTATATGCAATAATAATAATAATAATAATAATAATACTCAAGTTGAAACGACTAGGCTACCACGACTGGTAGCGCTGTCAATTACGTGTTTTTGTGTATATATATATTATATATATATATTCCAGTAACCTAACCTAACCAACGGCGGCGGGCCTAGAGGTTCGCGCCGACCTCCTATAAATTTGGCCTTTTGATTTTCACTCGCCGATCTCAGACGGACACGTCCGCTTCCGGTCATTAAAAGGCTTTCGACCCAATTAATCCCGGGCTGCTGCCGCCGTCGCCGGATACGTCTTATCCACGGGTAAATTTTCAAGAGAGAGGAAACGCCAAACATAAATCTGACCTTTGGACAAACTTAATGGGCGGTAACGCGTTCCGGAGTATGAGTGAGCTACGAACCGGCGTCCCGTGCAGAGTTGGCGGTTGGGTGGTAGTGGAGTGGAGGATCAAACAATATATTATATCCTATAACATGGATTTCGTCGCATGGCAATGTATAGTGTTGAGAGCCCGAGAGGTCATCCGATGGCGCATTACTTCTCGTCATCACGACGCAGCCTAACTCTGCGTTTTGTCATGCTGCATGACCAATTCGATGTTCCAACGATGTTATAATAATAATAGATATTAAATTATTATGCTATGATGCCGTGCGATCAGAATATCAATCTCCGGTGGTCGGCAATATATATTATTTATAGCTGGCCTAATCGAGTATAATTTTATTTCACCCACTGAGGCTATATTCACGAAATATAATAACTTAATCTACATTATTATTATATTTTATGCGGTTTCTCTGCATACTT
Source organism: Macrosiphum euphorbiae (assembly GCA_949089665.1). Taxonomy (NCBI): domain Eukaryota; kingdom Metazoa; phylum Arthropoda; class Insecta; order Hemiptera; family Aphididae; genus Macrosiphum; species Macrosiphum euphorbiae. The sequence goes on along the minus strand of CARXXK010000004.1, from coordinate 24,566,390 downwards.
TGACGAATCAACGTGTTATTAACTTAATGATCTAACCTAACAAAATCGATCAAATATTTTTTTTTTTTTTTAACTAATAATATAATATGATGTATATATGTACTATACATAATAAACGTACTATATGTCGTTTATAAATGGTCTATAAATAATGAACAAAGAGCTCGGAAAAAATGCACCAGTACAAAAAGCTAGATTTAAAGATTTATCGAAAGTATAATTCGAACGCACAAATTATTATTTGTGTTGATCAAACATACAGTAGGTAGGTGGTAAGAAAATGAATTCAATTTGAACGAACGCATATGCACATGCAAACAATGTAAATCGGCTGATTGCTACGTACACACTTGTGCACGTCTATTGTTTACGGGAATTGTAAAACATCACTTTGCATTGTTAACACTTAATATATCATGTCCCTTGTGCTAAAGATGTTTTTGCTCACACGACCGTTTGTATATAACTGTTGATTTATAGCATTGTCGTGATTGCTAAGCATCACAATCAATGTACCTGAACAATGCTCCAATCGCAGTGTTTCGTTACCAGACGCATTTTTCATCAATCGAACATGGCCATTTAACATTTGCGGAATAATTAGCAGTGTACCGATTCCGCCTACCTATGTCCTATATATTTGTATGTACCTAGTATATATACTATACTCGTTGTCCTTTCACTGTGAATAATAATACAATGCGACCCACCAACATTTTAATAGTGAAATTATTCTTGTTGCATTATAGTACGATAGGTAGTATATATACGCAATAATATATTATTTATACATTATTTACGTTATATAATATTTAATATTATGATAATTGTATACATCTTTTCGAATTAATTGTATAATAGGTATACTATAAGTTGACATCTGCAATTTTTGAAAAGGAAAATATAATGTAAAGCCAATTATTATGTTCACTATGTATGGAATATTTAATCCTTAGATTTTCCAGAACCTATACGGATTTCTATCCGTAAAGTATTTAGAACGATTGCAACATTTACGAAAGAGATATTTCAGTTGTTTTAAAATAATTTTGATTAAATCAAATAAAAACTCTAGTCAACTACGTCAAGTCCATTATTTTCTCGTCTAGTCGAGTGGACGAATTAATTGCCGAGGTGCGTCTAGGCGTCTGATAGTTTTAATCGAAACGTATATGGGTACATTATAGGTTTTCGATATAATATGCTCTATTCTACTTTGGTATAATACCTATGTACAGTATACACAATACGTCCGATAACGTTTGGACATTCGCTTTTAGATATTGTATAGTTAACCCCGTGTTATCCAAAATCGATACGATTGTGTTTTGAATATTGATGGGAAATTTCGTGTCAGCGATTACCACGCACGTCTGTTTAATTAGTTTCATATTTGAAATAATTAATGTACACGCGTTGAAACGAATTACTCAATTACGCGTCGGAGCATTTCCACCGGCTATTGAATAACGTGGCGTGTTTGACGTACACACACGGCGCTGATGAAATCATGGCCGTCAGTCGTTAATTCGTCATTCCGTACGATTTTAGTGTCTGCAACATCCTTCAAACGTATTTGCGTAATGTTCGACTCAGAATTTCTCACAATTCTGATGAATTATCGGCGAATGTAAATTATTCGGAAGGATATCGCGGCGGTACCCTTTAAATATCGATACAACATTTTTAATATGAAAATTAGTAATACCGTCTTCGATGATGACTATATTAATTATATACTGTATATATGACTAACTACATAATGATATTGATGTGTTTGTAATATTTTTTTTTTTTTGTTTCCTCAGCCCATCTCAAAACTCAGCTCGAGGAGTACTCGGAAAACTATCCAAAAATTAAAATCGTTCGAGCCAAAAAACGAGAAGGACTTATAAGGGCCAGATTGATGGGTGCGAGGTATGCATCCGCACCCGTTCTCACTTATCTCGACTCGCATTGCGAGTGTACTGAAGGTAAGTCCCGTCGACCGCAAAAAAAAAAAAAATGATATTTACGACGTGTTGTGTTTGTAGATATTATGTTATTTTATCTACTTATATATTATTTCGTTTCGTCTCGGATACTTGCGGATTTTCGAAATGGCAATTTACGCGAGAATTTAGTGGTCAATAACGCGACAATCTCAGCCCGAATATCTGTGCCCAAAACAATAAATTTCAATATCGTCGCGTGATGTACATCATATTATTATTATCCCGTACCGACCGGAGAATATAACGCAGCCGGCAGCCGTAATAATCATTATTCGTCCGAATTGTTTCGAAATCCGTTCGTACCCGTCGCATGTTATGTCGTTTATTATATAGGTATATATATGTGTATATATATGTATATATATATATTTATATATGTGGCCCGCGCACGACCGTTGTTGCTTTTCATCATAATAACATATACCTCTATATATATAATATCAAGTAAATGGGCTTTTATTATTTTTTTTTTTATTCGGAATCGCTTTTACACTCGTTCGAGGTCTTGTCGAGTGCGGTATTGTGAATGGCATATTTGGCAGCAGCTTTGCTAACGTTTCCATATATTTATCGTATATACCATCAGGCGCGGTCTAACGTCGTCGCGGTCACTTCGATTTATTCGTTTGACCGCGGCTTCTGCTTATTGTTTTTCTTTTTTACATCTGACTAATATTTTTTTCTTTTCTATCGGTCGAATAACTTTTTGATCAGTGTCAGAAACTATATCAGTAATTTTTATTCAACTCAAATCTCATAAATCCTCATATCAATGATCCATTGTATTCTGTTAGCTTTCGCCGTTGAATTTCACAAAATAATTTATTTCTCGATTTCTTCGTTTTGTTTTTAATTTCCCACTTTCCGTTTAAACGAAACACCGTAGTCCCATTTCAAATAACATTTTATTGACATAACACATTTTTCGTGTAAGTAATAATATTTGCACATGGTTAAAGTTGTTTGTTTTATCAACAGTTATATAGTAATATTGCGTATGAATTAGAATTTTTACAAACGTATTGCTCAATTAAGCGATTAAATTCTTTCAATATTTGATAAACTTCTCAACTTATTAGTGTGCCTAATATTTTATCATTTAATTTAATAGTGTTCGGTGAGCTCAAAATATAACAATAGCATTGACTACCCCACTTACACTTTCATGTCCCTTTAATTCTCGATATTGTTCTGAAATATGAGGTTATACATTTCGAAAAATTTATTTCATAAATACTAAACATGCCTACTATGGGAAATTTTTGATTCGACATATTAAACTGTGTCTTCCCGACATATTCGATTATAATAACTATCGTTGAATGCACAACCATTAGGTATATCAGTTCATCAAAATATTTCACACTCTCGTCTGGTGGTATATAATAAATTATAATAATGAGTAGGTAGGTGCCTACCTAATAATAGTTTAGTGATACTAACAGACGGCTAAACTATGATAACCGTAAACGTTCCGTGCACATGAAGCGTGCACTGGTTTGTGACGACTTTGGTGGCTATTGTTGTTTTTATTTCTCAGGATGGCTTGAGCCATTATTGGATCGGATTGCCCGAGAAGCGTCTACCGTCGTGTGTCCGGTGATCGACGTAATCGACGACTCGTCGCTGGAGTTCCATTACAGAGACGCCGGTGGCGTGAACGTCGGAGGATTCGATTGGAACTTGCAGGTATGAACCTACCTAATTGTTTATTAAATGAAAAAAAACAAACAAACATAATTACGTCAAAAGACAATAGACGTGTATTATGATTGCAGTGTACTGCGTGCACATAGAAGTCGAGTCGGACTAGGAATTACTGCAGCCACTCGACCGTGGTTGATGTTTTTTATGGCATATTATATAATAATATAATACGTATAATATATATTATGATTATTATTATTATTATGTTATGTACATAAAACGGAATAAAGCTTTTGTAGGCGACCCCCCTCACCATTGTATACCCTGTATAAATATTCGCTTAGCTTTGCGGATATTTCGTCTTCTGAAAAAAAAAAAAAAAAGAAAAAATTGTCTTTGTTCCTTTTAGCGTGCGCGCGTTAATTAAAATCAAACAGGACCTTTTTTAAGCACCTAATTTCAAGTACGGGTTTACTATGGGAAATCCTCTAGAGTCTTTTGAAACGCGAAGTCCATTATATTAAGTATGGGTTTACACGTTTAAAACGGACAGTGCGCGTAATGTAACTAATCCATGAATATATAATATATTATATCGGTAAAATTATATATATATACTCTTGATTCGATTGACAGGATTAACGTATCAAAAATATGTGCATTGACAGTTTTTAAACAATAATTAGGAAACGCCTATTAATTTAATTAAGGTCTGAAATCCTATAAATACAGCGTTGCACTGTTGTCCGATGACGTCAGTGTTTGTGCGTTAGTCACAAAATGTTCAAATACTATATATCCTGTTATCGGATATATATTATACACGTTGCCAAAGTATATATTATAATTATTTGGCACAGTAATGCCGCCAATTTCGTCATTCCGATAGTTATTTACATATAATATATAAAATATTAAACCGTGTTTAGGTGCGATGATTTTGAATTGGGGAATAAAATGTGTATGAATAAATTGAAATTATATAATAAACCAATTTTAAGTAAACGAAAGAACATAGAATATTGTTATAAAATATTATACGTTTTGACGAGTTCTTAACAAGAAAAAAAAAACAAAATCCAACCAGGTGGAAAATCGAATCTTCTGATGAGAAATTACGTTAACCAAACAAAAGTTTTTTTTCGCATAGAATGTTGTGCAACAGAAATCGAAATAATATACGTTTATACGATTTGGAATTGCTAAAAAAAAAAGTAATATACATTAATGTAGGTAACATCGTAACATTTATAACTATTTTCAACTTGCGCAGTTCTGTACGTTAAAATTCAACGAAAACCTGTTTCCAGCCAAAGCGCCTAAAAAAATGTTTACCAAGTAGTTGACTGATTATTATTATGTATGTTTATGTTAAACCATTAGAATACTAGGGTCGGATTTATCGTTTAAGATCACGAATATATATCGCCGACAAATTATTGTCATCGGCGGCGCCTTAGCCGCCAATACCGGTCAGACAAGCTGCGAAATTTCAGATATAATTATATGCTTGTGGTCATAAACTAAAACTCCTCGTTTTATTAAAATAAAATAATATGAATCACCATGGGCATAAATTAAAGGAAATTCAGCAAATAATATTGCAAACCAGTTGTATCAGAATATTGAGATAACCGCCCGATACAAATAGCCTCTAAATAAATAACACCGTGATATCATCTGCAGCCATCTGTTTTAAATTATTTAACCAAACGACAATCGTCGGCTGAACCTATAGGAGGATGTTCCACAATTTAGAATCTAAATCATGTATAAAGACATATTACGCTAACGGCGACCATCGCCCCGTGGTTAATGATCTCGAATGATTCGTGTGCGACAAAACGGGAAATTCCCTCAGGTTACATCATTTGACATTAACATAATAATTGCGAATCCTAAAAATGGGTTCGTTATGCGGTTCGTACGGGTCGTGTTTGCAATTAATTATCGCTAAACAAATCTGCGCCGCGCTTTTGCGTCAGGTTTCTTCGATTCGCGGTCCCCGGTCGCGTCGGTCGGACAGACCCGAAAATATCCTAATACTTTATAATATAGAGATGTGTATTCTTGATATACGTTCGTGCATATATTAGTATATATTTGTATACCACGGTATATGTACCGATGTGTGTATATATATAGGCGTAAACTCGGCGCGATAGTGTTTGCCAAACAAATTCGCCACGAACGTTTTTGTCGTATAGGTACTCTGCACTGCGGGATACCTGATAACGTGGACCGCGAATAATTATTATCCTGGTCGTTCCGGGCGATACACCTACGACGGGTTTTTCGGGGGAAACACCAAAATCGCCTGCCGCGTTAAACATCGTCCTGGCAACCGCCGCCGTACACGTGGGCGTGTATAGCGCGTGTACGCAATATATAGTGCGTACATTATATTGTTTTGTTTTTTTTTTCATCTTCTCCGTTCGAGCTACTGTCTATGTATATTTATGTCGTTAGTAATTATTGTACTATATATCATGTGGGTATGACCGATTTCTTAAAACCGCGTCATTTTCCGAGCACACACTTCCTCAAATTTCCTAAAATATTAGTAAAACGTCAAACTACAGCACAATATACCTTGCGCCCAGACACAAACTTCAACGTGTACTTTAATTTATTAAACTTTCAATAGGATTAGCTACGAGGTAATAACTCTCGTCGGCACTCGGTCGTCGCAGTATCAGTCGATTATTGAGGTTATCGCTTACAATAATAATTTGCTTCGGTACCACGCAAAAATAACTTAGTCAAACGATAACAATTGTAAAATACTACATCCTGTATGTTACGACATAGATATCATTAGCTTGATATAAACAGGGTTTGATAATTTGCAACTGGGTGAGTGCTAAGCCCCCTTGCATCCCGTATATTATGTACGTCGATGGTCATAAATAATTGTGCTGGTCTGGTTATAAGGAGGACATTTTGTGAGCGCTTTAACGTATTTCGGCGTAGATACAACACAATTATTATTGTTTAGATTTAGTGTCGCACTCGTTTCACGAAAGAGCACGTTGATTGTCGGTTTTGGTTTGGTGTTTCTATCTCCTCGTAATAAAAGTTAGGTTCCTTTTCCACACATAAAATCGTGTTTTTTCCGTAATTTCAGTCTTTTCGTATTGTCTTATTGTGTTTCTCTATAGCTACCGTCGATATACCGCGATATATACCGGTATACCGCTAGCATTACAACTGTTCTAATACCCTGCAGTTATATTTTCATAATATTCAGAAGTTTTGCTGACATTTTTCCACATTTACACATGATAATTTATGCACAATAAACATACTTAGACATAACATGCTGTAATATTATTATTATGTTGTGCAATTTAAAGGGATTTTATAAAATATGTACTGTTACAATTAGTGCACGTTATTATATTGTTTATCGATTCGTGGCAAATCCAGCTGTCGAAAAAAGTTTGTGAAAAAAAATACATCACGTGGACAGGTCGACGACGACGACAACTACATTGTAGTGCTTTATACTCATTTGGTTTGATAATCGTTATTGTGTTTTTGTTTTTATTCAAACAAACCATACGAAACAAAATAAGTGTTTACCCTTCCTCGTCGGTTTATTACGACGACAGCGTACGCTTCTATAGAATCAAAATTAAAAACGCAAAAATTGAACTCAGCGTTTCTATTCAAAAGCCAAGTATATTGTGTTATATGCTCTCCATATATACACGACGTTTCGTGTATGCGTAGTTATATATATTTGTAGTAATAATACCACTCCTCATCCATCGAAACAATCCCTTGGGCTTTTATAATAACGACCAGAGTTCTCGAAACGACTGCACCGGGGTGTGAAAGTGGTAGAAATTAAAACTCGTCTCTGGTTGTATATTTTATATATGATATAATATATGTGTATACGTCCGGTGGAATACAAGCGTATAGCATCTCTTTCTAGTGACAATCGAATCCCGCTACATTCGGTGGAGTTTGTTTTAGTTTGTTAAAAATATATGTATATATTAGTATATATATTGTACGAATAGTATTTGTTTACATTCGTTTTTTACATCTGCTGCTGTTAAGTTAAATTTTTAGCGTAACTTTGACATTGCTATAACCGTGTATGACTGTAATACGTGCTCTTTAAATTATTCGTAATTATTATGTTAATATAATACCTTTATGGGAATTTTCAGAAAACATTTTGATTTACAAAAAAAAACTTGTATAAAAATATTAGTGAAACTAAAACAAAAAAGTAGTGAGAATACACAACAAAAATCGATTTATTCTAACGAGTTTATATTATATAAATTCACAAATCTTTTTTTTCGCTCTTAAAAAATAAACATTTAACCTATGATAAAAGTATAAAACCGTGTAAACGACTTTTCCTTGCCAGTTCCGATTACAATAATAATATATTGACAACTCCCAATGGCCACACAGCTGAGGGTTATTTTTTTGAATAAAAAAATATGTATAATAATGTACCTATTTCAGTAATAATGTTTTCGTTTTGATTCCGTACGATCGCATACCGTTTTACTCCATTTGGGTCCTCGGAACAAGAATTACCAATTAAATACTGAAACTCGATATCATCTTTGCATACTCTCAACACACGCACGTAGTTAAAGCGTGCAAATATACTACTGCGGGAAAAGGCCACACCAACACAGAAGTTTACACTCGAATCGTTTTTCTTCCATACTGACGCAGTATATACGCAATGGTTCGCTTCTTTATTCCCATATACTCTTGTCATGGATTTTATTAACGGTATAAAAAACAAAAACAAAAAAAAAAAAAAAAAACATTTACGACCGTTTTATGTGCTCTTTATTTAATTCAGAGCGAAAAAAAGAGTATAGAAATTAGAAATTCGCTGTCTCGTTAATGTTAATTATTATTATGCGCCCACAATATATATAGTATCTACCGCACGAGCGAAATATATAATATTTTCAACTCGTTTTGTACACCGTTCTCTTTGTGCTCACGTTAATATCGTATAATTAAAGCCATCGTGCCATCGTTTATTCGCAATTTTCCTACTTATTTTTCACTTAACCCCCTATCCCCCCACCACCTGCAGTATTTTAAAAGTATAAATAATAAAAACGGCATTGGCCTATATCATTAAGTCCATTACACTCTGGACACCTACTAAGTGTGTACCAGATCATGAATAATACTGTACCTAAGTAAGCTTTTTCAAAACTAATTTACGTTAATTTCAATTATATAAACGCCATATAAATACTTAAGTAACTGGCCATAACAAACGTGCAATTTAAATTCTTTATTTTTAATATGTAAATGGACACTTTTTTATAGTTGTTGCCTAAAATGTTATAAATAACATATTACAGCATTTTCGTAAATAGCATATCTCCAAAGTAAAACGCAAATGGCTTATCATTTATTTTACTAAACATTATTTAAAAGAAGTTTTTTTCACTCACAACCAAGGTGATTTAAAATATTATTTTTATTATTAAAATCGAATTTTGAACTAATGCCAAGTTGACACTCAGTGTACACCTATACATTATATAAAATAATTAATGTGTTCCTAGTTTACAGTTATATGTACATTTAATGAAATATACGTTTAAATATCTTCATTACTATATTATATTAAATAATAACAGCTTATTTATATTTTAAAAAAATCTAATAATTTATTATGCAGTCACCTATTATTGAAGACAAATCGTGTATAGTAAAACGTATTTATTTTTACATTTCACTATGTGGTTCTTGTTTATAATTTAATGGGTTTACAATAATTTTAAAATCTTATCAAAATGTTGTGTTCAATACGTATAGTATTATAGGAAATTAATATTATTATTATAAGTACTTCATTGTGTGCAGGTAAAGAATCTAATAAAAAAACGTAACAGTGAAAAGTAACAACTCCTAGGGATTAACTTTTTTTCAATCACAACATACTATCTAATAACGTTTTTCGTTTAAATATCCACTTTTATTTATGTTAAAACTTCAAATTACTGTTTTAATTGTAATAAACTACCTTTTGTCTCCTTAGCGTATTATAACTTCAATGGCTTTAAACAAGTTATTGTACCAACACATGTATTTCTAATAATTTTAGAATGCTATAAGAACAACCTATGAGGAATCTGGTACCAAATTGTCTAGCCTTAGGTAGGTACTAAAAGTAAAAATTTAATGCATTTTCAACTACAAATTAAATTTCTCTAAATATTTAAACTTAAACGTAGGTTAAGTACCCCTAAAAAAAAGTTGTGAAATTTATTTTCAATATTGTTTTAATGTTGTGTAAACAAAATACGAAGAGCCTTCTATTAAAGTGCCAAACTTTTTGAAAACCAAAAGATGTGAAATGTTTATAAATAGCTTGAAAATAGCCAACGTATTTTGAAAATTATGCCATGTCTAGAATATGGTAATATGCACATCAATATTTAGTAGACATTTTAAGTATCTACAATAATTGAAATATTATTCATATTTTGATTGCAACTATAAATAACAAAATTGTTTTTACCGAAAACTGGTATTGCGTAAATATACCATGCAATTTTCCTTATTTTGGTTCGAGTTTTTCATAATTTTTTGAAAAATAATAAGTTTTATTCTCGTAACTCCCCGAAGTACCAATAACAGTATTAAATTTTCTACCAGAAATCAGCCTAAAAGTCTATGCACTTTTACAACTCCCAAATTAGGCGACACGCTCCAAAAACACACATCGTTGAAAACCAATACATTCATTGCTCCTCTCAAAATCTAAAAATGTATAGCTTAACCTGAATTTAGATCTAATGGTTTGTTGTGGTTAATTTTATTTATTTATGTAATGCAAAAGAAATAATTGTCCATAAAATGTTCTCAAGTTAAAAAAAAAAACGTATGTAGCTGGTTTTATAGTTCTTTGGTTAAAGAGTTTTTATTTTTGTTTAATATTTAATAAAGTCACGTTGGTATCTAAATGCGTATGACCTTTGTTCTGCATTTATATATACCTCATACTAAATTGATCAATTACTTGAAGACTTGAAGTTAATTCGTGGCTGTATGCTGTATGTCTACGCGTATAAATTATAATGTTGTAATAATAACGAGCTATATATTATTATTTAAATATACCAGGTGGATCAAATGATATCGTTTACATGCAAATAATAATAATAATTTTTTTTTTAATCGCCTTGATTTTTTATCTGATACAAAATTATTCGACATGTTCCACACACTGATTTTAATAAATTAATTAAAAACAACCGAGATTCTTAGTTGAATTCAACGTCCTTCACTCTGCAGTATTTATACCTATAGGTAGCAACACAATATTAACATTTAAAATGCACTTTCATACAATATGTTCATTATTAACATTTTGTGCAAAAAACAAAAATAACAATAATAAAATGTAGGTATTGTTTTATATTTACTTTGATATACAATATTTACAATTCTTGAACTGATGTTATATAGTATGATGAACATGCTTCGACTTCAACCACGGTGCAATGAGCACATGTTATTGTAGATCTTTAGCAATATAGCTGGTACACTGTATAAATATTCCAAACGGAAAAACAATACATTTTAAGTATATGAGTGTATTTTTGTCAAAGAGAAATGAAAATTCTGATTTTATAAGTTATAATGAATATTTTTATTTGATGAATTTGCATTCCGGAAAAACCAACTTAGCGTAAAGTTAATTTTCAACTTAAAACTACAACAAATGTATATATGTAATTAAAAATTAAAAATTAAAAGTTAATACCATTGTCCATTACTATGATTAAATTGTTTGGTACTTACCTAAAGTTGAATTTGTTCACATTGTTTATTTTCTACTGTGACGGTATATTTGATATAGGTATTGGTATATTATAGAATATTATGACGGTTGGTCGGTTCTATACGAGCATTGTGATAGGTAGGTCGTATGTACCTAAATACTATAGGCACAGTTAAACTGTTTTTTTTTTTTTTTGTCCGATTTTTGATAACTTAGTGCGCACATGATATATATAGTTCAATTATAGTTGTAACTCAAGTTTAACATGTAGGTATACATTTATTATATAATAGTGTGCCATGTAAATGATTTTGAATTTTTCTCACTCTCTCTCTCTCTCTTTAAGTCATTCCTGAAACTTCTGAAAAATGTGCACTCGTCCGAAGTTATCTTATTCAAACACTGTAACGGCGGTACAACTATATAACGGAATCCATTAGAAGAACTGTCAGGAGGATGAATCGAAATCATTTTTATATGAATACAAATTACTTCGTCGCGTTTGCGAGTCGAGATTTTTCGCATCGTGGACCTATTATGGGCCAACGCTCGAGTCTGGAGTAATTCTTCGTCGATCGTTTGCGGTCCACGACGGTGATAATAATAATATCATATTGTATAAAGTCTGAAGTGACGACCTTCTGCGTATAAAAATCACGTGATACATTAAACACGTGGCACTGGGGTCGGATAGATGATAAAAATATGGTCGTTGGGGGGAGAATGACAGCGAGGGTGGGGGTACAATATAAAAACAAACATCGGAAATCGTCTCGTTTCGCCAATAAACAACCGTCAGTTATTCGGCCAGGGTTCTTCGAACGTACATATATATATATATATATACAGAATAACCATAAGACAAGCAGAAATCCGCCGAAGCCATATTATATAACTATACACATATATATATACAGACACTCACGGCTATCTTCTCGCCCGTTGTAAATATATATTTTATACCTGCCGAGAAAATCCGCTGGACCATAATGGACTTTATATCGGGCCCACAAGACGACGGCAGCGCAGACGAGTTGTGCAGGATCGACCGCAGGGATTTTTCGCATCGTCGCTTGACGACCTGTACGTGATGCCGTGGCTATATATGGCACGATTCCCCCAGAGGCGATATTTTTATGTATTTATATATATATATTTATTTGTTTTTTGTTTTAAAATTTTTATGACTCCGACCTTGTCAATGAGAAACGTTCCACAAAACGTTCAATCACCGGGTTTTTGACAGCGGTGGTATTATAAAAAATTGTATAAAAAAAAATTATGATGCTGTCGACGCATCCGACACTCCGCCGACTGGTTATTGGGAGAAAAACGAGTTTTTATTTGCATCGTTTGTTGACTCTGTCTGATTTCTGAGACAAATTACTTTTCGAAATTTCAATATTATGTTATTTCACACGATCGTCTAATTTGTTTGCTTATATTACATTTTAATGTGATCGGCGACAATTCTATTTATCAACATCAATTTATCATAAATAAATTACGTGTTTTGTCACATGTTTCTGGTCTAAATCTCTTATCCGCATCCTTACACCAATCATGTTAACGCGTTTTAACTTCGTGTTTCAAAACCCACGAGTTTTTATTCTACTCAGTCGGTGTATTTTATGTCTAATTTTATAACTATCGAAAACTTGTTTTGATTTGAGTGGAACGATGAGCTATTATATAGTCTTACTGTGGCGACTTGTGAATATCGACAAATGTTAAGCATATAAAATTAATTACCCTCTACAGTTTAAGGAGGTCACAATTTATCAAATCGTATCCAGTGACATTAGAGAAAAATTCGAATAACGGCAACATCGAGTAGTGATCGCTTTCCGTATTTCTGACTCTGAATAAAACACCAACACATACTTATATTATTAAAGAATAGAAGCATCGCAAACGAAATATGAAAGCGGTTAGGTAATAACCGCAAAAAGTAATCACTATTCCTCGAAACATGCTAAGAATAATATAGTATTGTATACTGACGTCACAACGTATGAATGACGGCGGTGGCATACCAGAAATGCATTTTATTATGAAGGGCTGAGCAACACCTGACCTGGACGACTATTTCATATAGGTACACGACATGTTTTATACCATAGATTATATACCATAGTAATGATAATGTAGGTATACGCCCTGGCACTGTAGCTAGACTGTACCAACGTATCGGCTATTATACGCCCCTGTACTGTTATAAATTATTATATTATACTGTTTGTAGCAGCCATTCGGTAAAACTATATACAGCGATTTCAAACAAGCGCGTGATAAAAGTTTTCACGTAGACGTACAGTTTTAATTTCGAGAATTTTCGTTGGAAAGAATATTACTCGTGCACGTGTTTAATATAATGGTGTAGCTATATTATGTACGTACACATAGCCACGAGCGCCGGATTCCAATTCTCTATTAACTTGTTGTTAGATATATCCGTGTGCTCGCTTTTTCAGAATCTGAATAAAATATAATATCGTCGTCGCGTTGGAAAACTCTCCAGCTAGGTTAGGCAGGACCAAGTGCATACCCTCAGAACGGCCAGGCGGCCAAACTGGTCATAAAATGGTCGACGGAGGAGGGAAAACAATTGTATTTATATGATGATATTATTATATAATATACGTGTACCCTCGCGAGGGCCGTGCAAGACTTTAACGCGATAACATATATTATGCGGATTACTACAACGCGGGCCGCAGCCGTCAGCGATTACCCCCCCCCCCCTTTTTTTCCTCGACGATCTTATATTAGCCTCCCAAAAATGTAATATTTCCAAAAATCCCCGCGAACACGGCCGGACTACATCAGAATAACATAATACAGATCCATTACATTACATCACACATATACTGGAGGTATTATACCATATTGTGGAGGATACGAGTATCTTTCGTGTGCATTTTTACGGTCGTTAAGTTTTATACATAGCGAAAGAATGGACAAGCGACGACGCGTGTGTTATATAGTGTACTATCTGGCTATATTATTATTGTTCTCTTATATTTTAATATTTTCAACGAACGAGCGTCAAACGCAGTCCGTGGAAACGGATAGTTAATATTTAATCTCTATTCGGCGCTTCGGATTTTATATTTTTGTGCGAGCATACACTTTAGTACTGTTGTTGCACCCGAGAAGGTGAATTTCGACACGAAGGTGTACTCTACTAACCCTATGCACTCGTCCTGGTCCCGTAATAAAGTCACCATCTTCAGATCGTCTGCTCTCCAACGACGGCGGACATATTATTATTTGTTTGCAGCGTTTTGCCCGAAAAGTCGTCCGAGCTATTAAACACGACCGTCTCCTGCACAACTGGGTATAATTATCATAACAATGATTTTATCGGAATATTTTTAGTTTTTACCTGTCTCTTCAACAATATAATATACACTATAATATTATATTATGACTATTCCGCTCGAATGTTATACAAATATTATATACAATAATATGATGAAAGAAAATAATATCTCATGGGCGACAAAAAAGAAATGGACGTATTGTGTGAAATTCTAAATAAAATCCCTCTCGTATATCGATTTTAGATTCGTTTGTTCAAGCAAGAAATATACTGGTGCTTTGGGGCCTTGAGTTTTTGCCCGTTCCTGTGCCCCTCCCCCTCCTTCTTACTAGCGCGTGTGTAGTTTATAAACATGCATTAATACTAGGTAGTAGTATTATTAATATGTATATAAGTATATATATTGTATACTCAATACGTGTGCACGGTGTTATTACTCGCTCGTATGACGGTACGAAGAAAACGGTTATTGATGCTCGCTCATGTGACCGATATTAATATAATAATATTTAAACCACCGAGGCGGAATGGCACGCGCGTTTTCCCATATATATATAGTACAATGTGTTATTATAATATGTGTGCGTTCCCATCGTGACGATGTGTCGTGTTAATGCGAATCGACTGACTGAGGATGAGAAATGACCGACAAAGGACATCCATACAGCAGCACCGTGCATATACTATTATATTGTATAATGTGTTATGATATTATGAATATTTTATTATACAGGTGCCTCCGCGATTCGATTGCCATGACAATAGAATAATATTGTGAATGTCATTATAATAATAATAGTATCATCGTAATTCGTATAATTGCATTATTATAATAATAACATCGGCCGATGACAGGGGGAAGGGGTGGGTTGCGTCCATGGTTGTTGAGTGGCGTGAGAGGTGGATGAATTTTAAACCTTTGAAAATATTAAATACATTAAAATGTACGAAATTGAATAATGTTTGATAGGTATGCCAACATTATATTACAGTAAGTTTTTCTTTTTTAAAATTCATTTAATTTGTTTCACAATTACATTGTTGAACTTTATATTATAAATTATTATAATATTATAGGTACTCTCGTCGTTAAATAACTAGACTGTAAAATTCTGTAAATGGGAATAAGTTAGTTGCTACCGTCCTCCACAGTTGTAATTATATTTTTTCGTCTCTTTTGTTTGAGTTTTAAGCAGTCATTTTTGCTTGCTTTTCGATCGCTAGCGCACTGCTATACACGATGCACCAAGCCTACATTATTATTATTTTTTTTCGCGACTACCGGCCATTTCCGGGCCAGTCTTCCGCCTCCGTCGCAATAATTCACTCACGCTCCACAATCGTCTCCCCGGTAGAACCTCATCCCGGGGTACACTACATATTACAATATTATGATATGATACGCACGACGTGTCGCCAGGCCGCGAGAAAATCGCAGTCTGTTTTTAACGGTGTCCATAAATCATCCCCCATTGGCGCCATTACAATACGAAATACGTGTACCGCGTACACGCTCCGGTTTATCGTATAAAATCGTCCGAAAACGAGTACCGCACTGCACTGTAAATAACATTTAATGGGCTGCAGTGTGTATATCAGTATCACCATACCGTGTACCACGTACAAGGTCCAAAATCGCGAAAACGATTCACACGACGGTTTTTGCTTGTGTGTGTGTGTGTGTGTGTTTTGCATGGTTCGTATATGCGTACGATACCTGGTATTAAACTATATATAATATAATATACTAACCGCGTGGTAGTTTTACTGTTGTTGGAGGTGTGGAAGTTTTTTTATTTTTACATATTATACTAACGTGGATTCGACCTACTCTCTTAAATCGGTTAATCGGACTAATTGTTTTTTCTTAATTGTTTTACCGGCCATCTAATAATTCTTCTAACAACGCTAAAACTAATTCCATTCAAACGACGTCGGTTGAAAAATGTACTTTTTTAACTTCGTTTCGCGTTTCCCTATGTTTACTATATTTAAACGCACTACGTTTGCTACTGAATTTATTATAACACGGTACGTCTGCATTGAATTTTTTATGATCATTAGTGTACACCAGGAATTGGTTACGCGCTTCAGTGCAAATGGCAAATGGTAAAAGGAAAAAGTTTGGATAATTGTATACGCTCACGTGTGTATAATTAATTATGAGTGAAATATGTATAGCCCATTGTCAAACTTTAAATAAAATTTGCGCTCATGCCGGTCTGTGTGTGCGACTTAAGCAAATATTGTTTTGGGTTTTAAATAATATTGTAAATCATCAGGATGGCTAGAACCGCTGCTGGACAGAATCACGAGGAATCCGACTACCGTAGTGTGTCCCGTGATTGACTCGATCGACGACGAAACGCTCCGTTACCATTTTCACCATGGACCAATAAGTGTCGGCGGTTTTAGTTGGAAGCTTGTGGTTAGTATTTTTTTCTAACCAAATCGAATTCTGTCCATATACTGCACCGTCCAAGTATATAAGTCTGTGTTTCATAAATTATCAATTTTAATAAATCTTAATTTCCGGATGATTGATATTCTCATAAAACCTTTAAAGTGTAAAGGTATAAATTTAAAATTACCATTATTTAAATTATAATAAATCAACGTAAGTAATTTATTCTTAGTCTGTACTCTGTACCTATACAAGCATATAATTATGTGGAAAAAAAATTGTTTATTAAATATCAGTAAAATATTAAATGTATTATTATTAAACCTACTTCACTATACTGATCATACAATATGTACGTTCGAGTGAACATAAATTAATATTTTTATTACTATTTTTCTTTTTCAATATACAAATTACTAGTCTAGTGAAAAATAAATTAATATGTTCGCTTTAATCTTATTAATATGTGAAATCCAAAAGTTCTTTATCTTGTCATAATCATATATTCACATAGCTAACCACAGTCTCCGTATAACAGTATAACACATAACATATAGTATACACATATATATCTCAATCTTCTTTTTTACTACTCACTACAGCATCCTTCCAAGTTTATCTCTATTACGGCTTTTCTTTACAATCATATCTTATGTATACAATATACACATATGTTTTTACATGTTCATTATCCCTTTTCTTCTTTTGACACAGCCAAACTATCCAAAATTGTTTTTCTTTTTGCTCCCTCTACCAATTTACTTTTTAAAAAAAAACAGACACACAAGACATGAAAATACTGAAGATAATATTACTATTTTAAATAAATTCATAATTAAATGTATTTAAAAAAAAAAATGACATGTGGTATAAATAAATTGGATAAGTGTCTAATCCTGAAAATAATAAAAACATTTTTGCAATACCAGTTTTTCATACCTGAATCAGGCCAATACTAAATCCCGAAACTAAATACCCTAACTGGCCTAACTATAGTAGTACTATAGTAAGTAATTATACAACTCTGATTTCAAGCTCAGAATTTATTACACACATTGAAATTAAAAACGGTTATTAAACCTCATTAGTTTACATTTATAATTATTATATACACATAATATATATGTGTATTATGTTTACACTATAAATGTGATTTTAAAATCGTGTACCTATATTGATTTAAAAATACATACATATTATATGACGAATAATCATGATCAAAATACTTAAATTGAACATTATACAATACAATTAGGTACCTAGTATTTTTTTTTACATTTTAAAAGCACAATTTTCTTCACATATTAATTATAACCACCGGTTATAATTAAAAATAATTCATGTATGAAAAGTGTGACATTTTTAAAGTTATGCAAAGTCAAGCATACTGTGTAACATTATCTCTTATATAATATATGTCATAAAATGTCAGAGATAGATGAATCTCTATGTTAAAAATGATCACATTTTCAAACTTTTTCTATTCATTAAGCATACAAAAACATGTATTCTTTAGAACAATGTTAAAACTACAACTGGTACCTATATGATTCACAGAATATGTCTTAAAATCATGGTGGTACGTTGTTTAAAATATGCCAAATTATATTAACGATAAATTGTAAATATAATTCTAAATGTTAACTAGCTGTTGAAACAATTTTGGAACATTTTTTTTCTGTTTTAAACTTTAACACAATTTCAACTATTTATGATATCGTTGTAGGCACTTGTTACATATATATACAGTGTATAATGTATAAATTAGGTAGATTCTTACACATAAATTATATACTTTGGTATACTCAATGAATGCTTTCGATGTGAAATTTGTATCATCATATATCGGGTCTATTATTCTAGTTTCTTATAACAATTATATCTAAAAGACCACGTCCTATGTTTTAATTGTATGTATTTCAATATAAAATTACGGTGACACGGCGCTTTAACTAGGCAATTTAGCGACATCTATATAATAATGACTGCAGTATTAAACAGGATGTTCGTATAGCTATGATATTATATAGGATATTAAACATTTTTTTACCAAACGCTTTTAAAAAAATATGGTCACACTTTTATCTGCGAAAAAACACCAGACACGTGACCACTGTACTTAATTAGCCTCTGGTGAATCGCAGTTTTATCACCTGTTGTACAATGTTTGAATTCAAACGATTAACGCCGACTTCAGTAAATTATAATAACCTCTCATAGGTACGCATATGTTTGAGCTCGTATTAAACAAACATTACACGCTGGTATTGACTTTGCTGATTCTATCTTTATTTTGCTTTTTTTTCAACTCGATCAGTGTACTTATAATAAATTCACTTTTCAGGGATATTTTACTTTTCGTATACGCGAGGTTTAATTATATAATGAGGTTTTTCGGAAACCACAGGGACGTGCAAAATATTACAAATGCGCGTGGTTTATATACTAAAAAAGTAAATACTACTCAACAATTCACAGCTAATAAATTATAATATACTGCAATATATAGTGTGGTCGTGTAATAATACAATATACATCATACATATATGTATATATACACACAAATACACAGATGCACGTGTTACTTTTAACATGAATTCGGAAACACTGTAGGTACCTATGGTGTTTGTTTGAAAGAAAAAATATCATATACATTTATTATCTCGGAAAATTATAATTGTGCCTTGTTAATATAACGAAATCCTCGTCTTATTGCCATCCGTCAGATGTGGCGCCGTGCACGAACGAGAGAATGCTCTCAAGTTTCGTGTAATACATGACATGTACTCGACGGATCGTGTAGAACTCGCGGGCTCTGGTCGTGCGCTACGAATCACTTCGCTGAAAACTTTTCAAAGTACTCACCGGCAACCCTACACATCGTTTGTAGGCTTATTTCTCATTTTTACTAATTGAGTATAACTATACAACGTCAGTCGGGCCTATATAGATGATATTTTTTTCAAGCAAACAGTGTTGGGAAAATTATAATTTAAAATTGATAAGTTTCAATAAACAAACAATCATTGCATTTGTAAATACTAATGGATTAAGATGATGAAATATTTACGTTAAAATAAACAAAATTAGACTGTGAAAAAACACAAGTTAGTGAAATCATGATTTATTTCGTTCAACTTTGTTTGTATTGGTTATAACTTATAAAATACAACTAAAATTACTATTTAATTTTATCGACGCATATTATTATGAAACTTTATAAACTTGTAGGTATTTAATATTTATACATTTTAAATTTATTATAGATATAATCCTTAAAGAATTTTTTTTCAAGGAGGTTTTTGCCCAACACGATCTAACCTAACCTAAGACGAGTTACTTAATATGTAGGTATTATTTACTGTTGGAATATGTATGATATGCAAAATGGATTTCACCGCTGTCATCAGTGGAGTATTTTTGTGTACGTTTAGTTTTTTCAAGTAAAGTATTTTGATTTAAAATGTCAAAATATGATATTAATATTAAAATCATATTACCTAGTGAGCGTGAATTTAATATTGCGAACACATGATGGATCGTAATTCGTAGTAATAATATGATACCACTGAACAGTTACGATATCCTTATTATATCCTAACCACGATTGTGTTTATTTCACATTGGGCTCTTGAGTGAGTGCTGGTCCTATTATTATAGGTACATTATTATAATAACAGCGAATGGTCCCTTTTCGCAAATTATTACTGCCATAGCTAGACCTATAATATCATGGCTCGTTTATAAGAGATAAATCGTCCATCGATCTGGTTTCCCAAGCAAATCTTTCCCCAAGGACCTAATACACACGCATATATTATAAAGGGTCACGCCAATATCGCAACACAACTATAGGTATATATATTTTTGTAACTGATGAGATTATATATTATAATTTTATTCAATCATCACTTACAATTTCGAAATGTAATATTTGGATCATCCTGTATACATATATAGGTGTATGCATGTATATACTTATAAGTAGGTATATAATATTATGTCTATGTAAAACACGCGTGACAACGTAATCATTATTTTATACGTGCATGTGTATAAATTAAATACAAATTTGCCGTGTATTATATTATAATATATATGCTCGTGTGCGTGATGTAAGTAGCTTAACTCCTCCTCTTCCCCTTTCGCGACACTCGAGATGAATGACTCGAGTGTAATTTATTTTTCCGCAAAAGCCGACAAATTGCCGTATAGCTAATGACGGCGACGGTGTACAGCCCGATAAGTCGGAAATTGATCGTAGGCAATAGATTTTACTTACTCCGCGTATAATATATAAGTGATCGCAGGCGCGCCAACAATATCGCCCCGTGTTTCGTCCCATTAAACACGAACGAACGAACGAACGTCTACAACCACTCGTTTAAGATTGTATGTGTGTGTGTGTGTGTGTGTGTGTGTGTGTGTGTGTGTTGGTATGGCGTATTTAGTGCCCTCCACAATAGAGATACAAGCCGGCACTCTTACCTCCGAAGACGTTGTTACCTCCGAAAACCCGGAGGTCACAAAGATTTCAATGGATTTCATCATAATTGACGGTTTCTATCAATTTCCTGCGATAAAAAGTATGGAGTCAAAAAGTGCCTTTATACTCACATGACGTGTATTGGGATGTGTAATAATAGTACCAATAACTGAATGTAGGCGGCGCATGCATTTTAGATTTACACGCGTTTATGAAGATTTATAGTTTAAGCGCTACTATGTCGTCTTAGTAATCTAAATTATACATAATATAAACCACCATAATACACTTATTTTTGGCGAAGCGCTAATGCCACCTCCTAATGACTAATAGAAAAAATAACTTATCAATTTATAATATACTAATAACTAACTAATAATTATTATAAAAGGTTTTACAACTTGTAAATTAAATGTAACACTTTTTATCGTTATACACTACTCAGCAGTCAGCCTTACAATTTCTGCAGTAGTCTTGACGGAAAATAAAAATCAAGGTAGTGAACGTAATTATTTTCAAAATTGAAAGACGCCTAAGTCTTATTGCATCATTGTACTTAACTCGTTGAAATATTTAGATTTCCGAAAAAAAACTCGTGTGCGATAGGGATCAGTATTTATTACCAAATAATATTATCTTAGTTGCAGTAACCATAGGGGATTTGGGTTATTATTTGTTGTTTCTATAAAATATACTATATCAGTAGGTACAATAGTACCTAAAAATATTTATATTTATATAATTAAATAAATAGGTACATAAAATATATTATGGTTCACCTGATGGGAGGGATACGACACCCAAATCCCCCCCTCATCCGTCATTACACCACTGACCGGAGGTTACAAATATTTTGCTAGTGTGTAACTAGGTATCATCTGGAGTCTATGAAAACTTATAATATGTAATCTGGAGTCCACAACAACTTTATGATTTACACACATTATTTAGTATAATTAAACAAAAAAATCTTTTTTGAGAAAATGTGTTAATTTTTCACTGGAAGCCATAAGAATAGTTTTACAATAGATAACTATATTGTGGAGTCCATAAGTAATATAAGTATCACACACTCTTGTTTCAATCCTCCTGTCTGGGGAACATATTATTAATTATAACTTATAAAAAATCGATGACCGGAGGTCACAAATATTATGTTCATGTGTAACTATTATCTGGAGTCCATGAAAACTTTATTTGTAATCTGGAGTCCACAACAACTTCATGATTTACACACATTAATATAGTTTAATTAAACGTTAAAATCTATTTTGGGAAAATTTATTATTTTTTTACTGGAAGCCACTAGTATAGTGTGTTTGTATTGCGTATCTTATGACATCCCCAATCGAGATACAAGCCGGTATTATGACTTCCGATAGTGTCACAGTGACCTCCGGAGTTCACAAGAATTTGATGCGATTTTCGTAATCTTGTAATTGTAATTTTAGACCGGAGTCCATAAGGTACAATTAAATCAATGTGTGTAAATGTCGTAAAGATAACATAAAACAGACGTGTCTATGTGATATATGACTAGGATGAGAAATTTTGCACCTTTATGACTTCCTAATTTACACACCTTACACCTACGTATAATGTTATGAATTGATTTTAAAATAATTTTAATTTAAGATCGGAGTTCATAAGGCACAATTAAATCAATGTATGTAAATGTTGCAAAAAATCATCTAACCAACGAGTCTGTGTGATATCTGACTAGTACCAGAAAGTTTACACCTTTAGGACTTCCTAATTTACACACCTTACACCTACGAATAATGTTATGAATTGATTTTAAAATATTTATATTTTAAGCCCGGAGTTCATAAGGCACAATTAAACCAATGTGTGTAAAGGTCGTAAAGATAACATAAAACAGGCGTGTCTATGTGATATATGACTAGGATGAGGAATTTTGCACCTTTAAGACTTCCTTCTTTACACACCTACGTAAAATGTTATGAATTGATTTTAAAATAATTGTAATTTAAGATTGGAGTTCATAAGGTAAAATCAAATCAATGTGTGTAAATATTGCAAAAAAATCATCTAACCAACGAGTCTGTGTGATATCTGACTAGTACGAGAAAGTTTACACCTTTATGACTTCCTAATTTACACACCTTACACCTACGAATAATGTTATGAATTGATTTTAAAATATTTATATTTTAATCCCGGAGTTCATAAGGCACAATTAAACCAATGTGTGTAAATGTCGTAAAGATAACATAAAACAGGCGTACCTATGTGATATATGACTATATAGGATGAGGAATTTTGCACCTTTAAGGCTTCCTTCTTTACACACCTACGTATGATGTTATGAATTGATTTTAAAATAATTGTAATTTAAGATCGGAGTTCATAAGGTAAAATCAAATCAATGTGTGTAAATATTTTTGGGAAAATTTATTATTTTTTTACTGGAAGCCACTAGTATAGTGTGTTTGTATTGCGTATCTTATGACATCCCCAATCGAGATACAAGCCGGTATTATGACTTCCGATAGTGTCACAGTGACCTCCGGAGATCACAAGAACTTGATGCGATTTTCGTAATCTTGTAATTGTAATTTTAGACCGGAGTCCATAAGGTACAATTAAATCAATGTGTGTAAATGTCGTAAAGATAACATAAAACAGACGTGTCTATGTGATATATGACTAGGATGAGAAATTTTGCACCTTTATGACTTCCTAATTTACACACCTTACACCTACGAATAATGTTATGAATTGATTTTAAAATATTTATATTTTAAGCCCGGAGTTCATAAGGCACAATTAAACCAATGTGTGTAAAGGTCGTAAAGATAACATAAAACAGGCGTGTCTATGTGATATATGACTAGGATGAGGAATTTTGCACCTTTAAGACTTCCTTCTTTACACACCTACGTAAAATGTTATGAATTGATTTTAAAATAATTGTAATTTAAGATCGGAGTTCATAAGGTAAAATCAAATCAATGTGTGTAAATATTGCAAAAAAATCATCTAACCAACGAGTCTGTGTGATATCTGACTAGTACGAGAAAGTTTACACCTTTATGACTTCCTAATTTACACACCTTACACCTACGAATAATGTTATGAATTGATTTTAAAATATTTATATTTTAATCCCGGAGTTCATAAGGCACAATTAAACCAATGTGTGTAAATGTCGTAAAGATAACATAAAACAGGCGTACCTATGTGATATATGACTAGGATGAGGAATTTTGCACCTTTAAGGCTTCCTTCTTTACACACCTACGTATGATGTTATGAATTTATTTTAAAATAATTGTAATTTAAGATCGGAGTTCATAAGGTAAAATCAAATCAATGTGTGTAAATATTTTTGGGAAAATTTATTATTTTTTTACTGGAAGCCACTAGTATAGTGTGTTTGTATTGCGTATCTTATGACATCCCCAATCGAGATACAAGCCGGTATTATGACTTCCGATAGTGTCACAGTGACCTCCGGAGATCACAAGAATTTGATGCGATTTTCGTAATCTTGTAATTGTAATTTTAGACCGGAGTCCATAAGGTACAATTAAATCAATGTGTGTAAATGTCGTAAAGATAACATAAAACAGACGTGTCTATGTGATATATGACTAGGATGAGAAATTTTGCACCTTTATGACTTCCTAATTTACACACCTTACACCTACGTATAATGTTATGAATTGATTTTAAAATAATTTTAATTTAAGATCGGAGTTCATAAGGCACAATTAAATCTATGTGTGTAAATGTTGCAAAAAATCATCTCACCAACGAGTCTGTGTGATATCTGACTAGTACCAGAAAGTTTACACCTTTAGGACTTCCTAATTTACACACCTTACACCTACGAATAATGTTATGAATTGATTTTAAAATATTTATATTTTAAGCCCGGAGTTCATAAGGCACAATTAAACCAATGTGTCGTGTGTAAATGTCGTAAAGATAACATAAAACAGGCGTGTCTATGTGATATATGACTAGGATGAGGAATTTTGCACCTTTAAGACTTCCTTCTTTACACACCTACGTAAAATGTTATGAATTGATTTTAAAATAATTGTAATTTAAGATCGGAGTTCATAAGGCACAATTAAACCAATGTGTGTAAATGTCGTAAAGATAACATAAAACAGGCGTACCTATGTGATATATGACTAGGATGAGGAATTTTGCACCTTTAAGGCTTCCTTCTTTACACACCTACGTATGATGTTATGAATTTATTTTAAAATAATTGTAATTTAAGATCGGAGTTCATAAGGTAAAATCAAATCAATGTGTGTAAATATTTTTGGGAAAATTTATTATTTTTTTACTGGAAGCCACTAGTATAGTGTGTTTGTATTGCGTATCTTATGACATCCCCAATCGAGATACAAGCCGGTATTATGACTTCCGATAGTGTCACAGTGACCTCCGGAGATCACAAGAATTTGATGCGATTTTCGTAATCTTGTAATTGTAATTTTAGACCGGAGTCCATAAGGTACAATTAAATCAATGTGTGTAAATGTCGTAAAGATAACATAAAACAGACTTGTCTATGTGATATATGACTAGGATGAAAAATTTTGCACCTTTATGACTTCCTTCTTTACACACTTACGTATAATGCGTTATGAATTGATTTTAAAATAATTGTAATTTAAGATCGGAGTTCATAAGGTACAATCAAATCAATGTGTGTATATATTGCAAAAAAATCATCTGACCAACGAGTCTGTGTGATATCTGACTAGGATGAGGAATTTTGCACCTTTATGACTTCCTTCTTTACACACCTACGTATAATGTTATGAATTGATTTTAAAATAGTTATATTTTAAGCCCGGAGTTCATAAGGCAGAATCAAATCAATGTGTGTAAATATTGAAAACAAATCATCTAACCAACGAGTCTGTGTGATATCTGACTAGTACAAGAAAGCTTACACCTTTATGACTTCCTAATTTACACACCTTACACCTACGAATAATGTTATGAATTGATTTTAAAATATTTATATTTTAAGCCCGGAGTTCATAAGGCACAATTAAACCAATGTGTGTAAACTTAATTTTGAAATGTAATTTTCCTAATTGTCTACTTTCAGCGCTGAGTTTAAATAATATTTGAATATAATATAATTAATGAGGTTATCGTTTTATAGTAAAAACTAATTTGATGCACTTGTGAACTCCGAAGCCACAAGGGATAAGTGTAAATTGTCCGGAGTCCACGAGTTCTCGGAAGTAACAAATGTTATAAAATACTCGTACAAAAATTATTAAATAGTTAATCTTTCAATTAAATTTCATTATAACGAATTATTTCTAAGTATTTTGGTATTAGAAACACTTGTCTAAAACTACTTGTAAAGGTGGAATGAACAAGCGCCTTAAAATTCTTATGGAGTCCATTGAATACCTCATACCTGTATAGGTGTGTGTGTGTGTGTGTGTGTGTGCATAATAGAGTCTCTTCTCGTGGACTCTGCCTTTGTGGCGGTGTATTTGTCCGCACCAAAGCGAGTGCCACCTTTATATTATATGTATATGTATACATAATATATAGGTAGATATATATAGACTTTTCACAAACTCGCCACTATATTATAGCAGTCGAGAAGCGGACGTATACCTACGATAATAAAATACGCAATTTATTTTACTCGAAAACGAATCCGGTCGGCGTAAACGACACGAAAGCGTTTCCGTCGTCGATATTCTTCAATGATACGATAACGAATAAACAATATTCTGTTACGCATTGCCTCACGCAAACGATTAATGTGTTATGAGTCCCTTGAGTTCGACTGATCAGACTGTTCGAAAACACATTTTAAATTATGAATAATATCTCGAATTATAATGAAGTCGTTTCGTCCTCGCCTGACTCGAAATATACCTACTTCGTCTGGTTAGAGATACAGTGTTTGTTTCGCTGAATACCTTTTTTTTTAATTCAAACAATCCGAATTATACCATCGGGCAACTACATGGCAAATACAAAAACTTGATAATTTTACTTCCACGTTGATAAAAACTGAATAATAATTTAATCATTGTTTAGAATATGCAAATTTTATAACTACTAGTACGAAAACGGCGTAGCTCGGAAAACGTATATAAAACAATCAACTATTACGCAGCTCTAGAATTTTCAGGGTTTATGACTGTAGTGCGACGTTTAATGATTGTATTTATCTTGCTAAAATATACACACACACACACACACACGTATTCACGTACTCACGGGCGAACACTTTGGTATAGTTTCTCAGTACAAAAATGTTGAGTTGGTCCCTTGTTCACTATTTGTATAATAGTGTCTTGAACATGAACGTTATAAATACGGAATATTATAATTACATTCCTACAATAAGCGGACTCTCTCGAATAGTTTATTTCCTTTATATATCATATAATTTCACGTTTTAAAATTATAAGAAATTAAATTAATCGATGATTTTACTTTCAATGAAAATCTTCCGATTGAAGGATTTGTTTCGTTATTTTTCGTTTTAAATCAATGTCCGCCTGTCACGCTGGACTTAAGAGTGTGGAACTCATAGAATTTGCTTCGGGGTTCAAACTAAAGCTAGTCATAACAGCATCTACAGTGTATATTGTCTACACAAACGTTTATATTAAAGTATTATAATACTTTAGACAAAAATTAGTGTTATTTATCCATGGATGTAGATAGCCTTATAGGCTAGGAATGTCTTATTATTATAATAAAAAAAAAAAAAAATCAGGAGTTGATATAGCTAATGTATATCATCATACAATGTTTCTTCAAAAAGCTCGAATTAAGGAGATTTGCCATTCTTATAACATACATATTTTAAATAAGTTATTTTTTTCGTTATGAAAAATATGACAGTCAATACTACCATTGCATGTTTTTTACGTAAAACACGATAATTAATAAAATTATAAAATAGTCACATTTATTTCATTTACAATCAAACTTCCATAAATGTCATATTATGCCCTGTCAAACTCCACATACAGATGTCTAGGTATACTTACCGAATGTCAATAATATATAATAAACTTAATGCAACAAGATTAGGCATCACAAGCACGCGCGGAATCAAATGTTGTAATATTTTTATGTGTAGCAAAAATATAAAAATGTATATTGTAGGTAGGTTACCTGTGTACAATAGTGAATTTATTATTAACATGACGTTTATTGATAAGTTGACCGAGCCTGCAGGCTGTAAGTTATAACTTTACTATTTATTTAAATATTACTAAGACCTACCTAAACATAATAATAAATATAAATAATGTCCCTTCAACCATCGTCCACGTGATATACCTACATTACGCTGTGAATAACGTAATATTTAAATCGTTTTATTTTCCAACCTTACGTTATACACATTTTAAAGCGTTGGACTTCGCTTTTTTTGTCCGACATATTTTCTTTTAGCGCATACCTACTCACAGACAAACACGCTATCGCGTTCTATAGGTTTTACATATTTCATAAAATATAAACTCGGCAACGCGCAATGAATATTTTTAAAATATTATTTTTTAATTGTGTGCATGACGACACTGTACATAGTGTGGTTACATCATTTGATTAGAACATTAAAACATTTTAAAGTATAATTTTATTTTAGTACGTTTCTGTTATATCATGTAAGTAGGTAGGTATAGATGGTACTACATGAATAATTTCACTGTACCTACTACTTAATACTTATGCGTAGGTACATCGTATATATTTTTAAATTTATATTGGTACAGTACGATAATTTAAATTTTCAGTCATTGCAAATGGCGACGATTATGTAAAGAATATTCATTACAATATATTATAAAGAATTTTATTTTATTTTTTTCCAGTTCAATTGGCATGTTGTACCAGACAAAGAAAAAAAGCGACATAAGAACGCTGCGGAGCCGGTGTGGTCGCCAACAATGGCCGGCGGCCTTTTTGCAATTGACAAAAAGTTCTTCGAGCGACTCGGTACTTACGATAGTGGCTTCGATATATGGGGAGGTGAAAACTTAGAACTATCATTCAAGGTACGTTTAACGTAAAAGTTGTTATTTTAGGAAAAGTGCTCAACAATGAGCTTTACCATATGGATAACTTCGGGATTATAGAATATGAAAACTAGTTAGAATAGTAAAATTTATTTCATAATTCATAATTCCTGAACTGTTTTTAGACACGTGTACTTAAAATGTAAATTTTAACTTTAAAAAAACAAAGTTTTAATGCATCAGATCTCATGCAATAGTTTTCGTTTTCATTTATTTCTGAGGGAGGGGTACCTCTCGTCACAATTACCTCACACCCCGATTTCCCCGTATCGATTTGAACCCTCAAAAAAAATAATACCAGAAGGCAATTACATCCCCCCTCCAACCAACCCCAAATGTTATCTATGGAGTAATATATATTATTAAAACAGGACTGCGCATATCTGTGATCAAAGTGATCAAATGATTCTTACAATAAATGCTTAATTGATTAATCAAATAATCAATTATAATTATTATTCGTCACAATATTTCATATCAAAATAGTGTATAACATAAATAAATTATGGTACGTATTATTCTGTCATGTGTTACTTTCGTGTGGTGCAGACGTGGATGTGTGGTGGTACGTTGGAGATAGTGCCGTGTTCGCACGTCGGTCATATTTTCAGAAAGAGATCGCCGTACAAGTGGCGAACGGGCGTCAACGTTTTGAAGAAGAACTCCATCCGTCTAGCCGAAGTGTGGATGGACGATTACGCCAAGTACTATTACGAACGGATCGGCAACGATCTGGTAAGAAATTTATCAAATATATCATTTTTTTTTATTTTACCCGTACTCGGCATCATATTTCATACCTCTACTGCTAAAAATCCTACTTTCTCATGTTCGACAGTTTTTAGTATTTGCGTACCTATTTTCTATTTTTACGGTTACAAGTACGAGTATATTAAAATTATATATGAAGTATCTTCCAATTTTATATTCTAATCTTTAGATGACCATCTATGTATAAACAAGGTGCTGAGAGAAAAATTAAGCATCTTAGCTAGAAATGTTCATGCAAAAGTTAACCCAAAGCTAACATTTAAAAAATATATTTTGTTACAACACAATTTATATATTTTCACTAATAATAAACATTATTCAATTGTACCTATTCAATGTAGACATTTAATTGATAATTTTGTATTGTTGAGTTAAACGTATTAAAATACTCGATTTAACTAACACAACTACTGCACCTATACGCATTTACTTATATTCAATCATAAACAGCACATTCAAATAAAACATACAAAAACAGTTGAAGTCACCAATCTAATTTATTTGTCTATATAAGTTAAAAATATATTATACAACATAGTATAAAAATTACATAACTTATCAAACTTGTGCAGTACCTATTTTGTATAAAGTAGATCTAATTAGTTGATTTCAATGATAACCATTCCGATGTGAACAAAAACTTTTTTTGTGCCTTGATAAAAAAAAAATAATTTTCCCAGTTACAATATAAAATTATTCCCTGGTCAAAAAAAGTATTTGTGGTCGTTTAATACACCATTGATCCGAAGTAACCTTTAATTATGGCGATAATTACAAAAGTATTATTTTTGTTGTCGACTTAGAGAAATTTGTCCGTGTAGTATTCACCCGCCGCGCGATAAGACTTTAAATAAATCCACGACAATTATTTACTCAACGCTGTTTAAAGCATAAACATATTAATTGACTGTGCGCTAAACTGTATTCAAGAAGGACAGTATACATAAACATAATATCATTATAACACTCGTACAACAGACCCCTTTCAAAAATTAACACAACAGCGACCGCGAAGTTTGATTTGGTAAAAACTATATGGATAATTGAATAACCTTGTTTAAAAAGGCGCTAGAACTGCTGTATACACGTATTAATTTTGAATTGACATTCAAAATAAATACGTCCAGTTACCTTACAATAAACTATACTAACACCGAATGCATATTTTACTGTTTAAATATTATATAATAAAATACACGGTTTTGTTTGATACAGGGTGATTACGGTGACATAACGTCTCGCAAAGAGCTGAGAAGAAAGTTGAAGTGCAAGTCGTTCAAATGGTATTTGGAGAACATATACCCGGAACTTTTCATACCAGGCGATGCCGTGGCGTCTGGAGAGGTAAAAAAAACATACATCGTGTACGAGACTGGGAATATATACTTAGGTCACAGTCATCATCTCTCACGCGCACAAAAAAGTTTTTAGGGAAATAAGTTTATCTTGCAAACTTCCTAGACCCCCTGTAATATTTTCTTATTTTGTTTGATTGGAAAATACTATTTCGTATGTGTTTCATTTCATTGACCCGCGGAAAACAATTACTGTCTGGTTCTTTTCTAAGTGGATTTCCCTCCATCAGATGAAACATTTTCAAACTTTTGTTCCGACCACATTTATTTTTCATTAACTTTGTGTTTATTTAACGTAATGATATCGGACATACACTTACGAAATTAAATAGGTAATACTATATAATATTTACGAATAATTCAAACCCATCGTAATATATTTTGTATACAAAAGTAGGCACTATAAATAACAATATTTTTTATCTTTCAGTAAGTACACTTTTTTCAAACATCGAATTACTTATTTCCGACCATCATATTTTATTTACCGTTTTTATGCTTCACATAACCGTGTTTAATGTTACAAACAAAACACGAAACGAATCCCTACAGACCATATTGAATGTTGTGCAAATATTTTGAAACAAATTGATGCAATTAGATTGTTTTCCATGGAAATAGTCCCTCTTTAAATAAACGTTGAAAATGTTCATAAATTAATTACTCTAACTACTTTCAATAATTACCGATCTAATAGGATATATTGTTGTAAATCATTCATCAGTAAAATAATATTTGTTTGACCAACTGTAACAATTAAATAATATGATTATTTTTTCATACGAAATTAATTCGTAACAAATATGAGGGTAGGTACTAATTATTACCATATGCGATTATTAATTCGACATGTTTATTTTAAACATTTGTTTCGTAAATTCGAAGCGAATGTTTTTAAAATTTTATATTTACAACAATTTTCTGGATTCGCTGTTATTAGGTAACATTATTGATACACGAATGGTATAATATAATATAATCTCTATTAATTGTGTGTAATATTTTAAACGTTGTGTATTTAAATTTGTGCATTGGGAATCAGGTGCGAAATTTAGGATACGGCAACAAAACTTGTCTGGACTCACCTGCCAGAAAGACCGACCTCAACAAACCGGCCGGACTCTATCCCTGTCACAAAATGGGTGGCAATCAGGTGGGATTATTACCTTTCTTTTGTGGCCTGTTTTGCATACAGTGTTGTCGAGGTCGAGCCGGTACAATAATAATCAACACATCCTGTCGTAAAGTTTTCCTGTCTTTTGCGCATCCTGCTTACACTTTCGTTTTGGAATGATGAAAATTTATTTTATTTTTAACGGATTAATTAGACTGTAGAAATAAACGTTAGGCGAATCCTGTGCACTGTGCATGCGTAGTAGAGACTTTTATGCTCGCACATTATACCTTAATATAACTAAATATATCATGATGAGTAGGTAATGACTAATGACTATACCCTAAAACTATAACCCAACTCGTGTACTTACAACACACAAAGGTTCTCGCCTGATCTGAACGCGAAGTGACGCGTTCTTCCATTTCTATTTTGCTTGTATTCATTATGTTTTGTTTGTTTTTTTTTTTTTTAACCCCGCATTACAGATAAAAAACATTGTGTCGAATATGTGCGTAGACTCGAAAGGCGATGCCAACAAGCCCGTCGATTTGTGGCAGTGCCACCAACAAGGTGGCAATCAGGTAAAAACTAAATCACCTACACACGGTATATTGAAACATGCATACCGATTAGATCGATTAACGATTTGTTGTGCGTAGTTCGCATATACATAAACTAAAACATTTTCGCATAACATCCGCTGTTGGTGCCGGTAATCCGAAAAATAAAAAAAAAAAGCTTCTAGTTTCAGAGTAAAAAATAAAAACCCGTCACGTAGTGTCTGTGCAGTGCATTTTATAAATATAATATGACTATACCATTTTCCACAAGTTTTTTGGATTAAACCTCGCTCCATTTCTACATTCGTTATAATTCGGTATCAAAACGCATTGATCAATTTGCTAGCTTATATAATATATATAATACATATAAATAAAGATATAAATGTAATATGTAGGTACTTTCCACATTTTAAGAACAAGGCTAACAACACATTCATGAATTTTTTAGATTGTTTTTCAGTAATTTGATGCTCGTTTAAGAATATTATTAAAAGCCAGATGAAATTAAAATTATTAACATAATGATTTTATTGGTTTATACTTGTTTTAAACTGGGAAACTTTTTAATTTTAAATTTGAAGCAGAATATCTTTTTCTATGACAACACCTGCATATTATCTTTCCCAACTTTTCTATTCATTTTATTATTTTAATACCTAAGTTAAAGTAATAAATAATTGGTGCATATTATGTTCGATAGACTATTTCAACACACTATAAAAATGTTTTATACAGAATACTACTTCAAAATTAAAAAAATAGAACAAAATAAACTTTAGAAAAAAATTATAAACCTAGTGAAAAATCACAAAAGAGGTAGTGACCTAATGGTTTATATTAACTTATATATATAAAAAAATATTGTTTAAAAAAAAAACATAAATTAACAGAGAAAGAGTTCTTGTTTTAAACAAAACCACAAGCTTGTATGTACTCGCTGTCGTCTTGTTCACGTTTTTTAAACTTGGTGGTGTTATTAAATTTTGCTTTTTTTTCCTTCATCCGCTTTTACTTCCGAACCGTCGCAAATACGCCCCTAACACGATCATATCGTATTACGTACTGGCACTATATTTGTAAGAGCGTTTCAAAAAATCGTTGGGCCTTTAATGAGAGGGGTGGGTGTTTGCTCGCGATCGCGCCACTCAACGATGTCACGGTGATAACATACACGTGGATGTTAATGTTTTTATGTTCTCGCACTACTATCAATGATCATAATATAATGATTTCAATATTTCGTTGTAGTTTGTATTATCCAGTTCCGTGGATTGGTTTTTTTTTTTTTTTATGGGACCGTGCGAGTAAAGTAATATTTTTTTCGTGATGACGTAACAACCACCTCGCGACTTAAAATGACGCAATGACAATAATGAGTAGGTACAAAATGTCCGTGCTCACATCAGTGTCATAATTCTCATTAGGTACTAGAAACGGTGGCTTTTTGAATGCATTGCGCTGGACAAACTGCACGAGCGCGCACGCATGCGATTCGACATTGTTGCAATAAAGTCAAGGGGCTCTTACAAATTTAATGTTCTACTTAAAATACAAACATTTTTCAAAGCTACTATAATATTTGACTAATACGCAAATGCATGCACGTTCCTCATATTATAATACTATCATCATCCTTCTCTGTTATACTATATATTATTTACAATGACATACACACTCGAAAATAATATATATATATATATATATATATATATATATATATATTATATATTATATATATATATATATATATATTATATATATATATATATATATTTAATTATATATTATATATATATATATTTAATTATATATAGTATCGACGTGTGTGTATGTTTTTATAAAATACACGTAAGTATGTGTCATTTTATTTGTCCGACAAACATTCTTCCCTGTATGTTGGTTTTACCGTACTCGGCCGACCTGTTCAATTAAATAATGTCCCCTCCGTCCCCAACTAGCAACTTCACTAATTATACTAATTGCGTGTTTTATGCTAAATTACTTTAGTACTGGATGCTCAGTAAGATCGGAGAGATCAGAAGAGACGAGTCGTGCTTGGACTACGCTGGTGGCGACGTAATCTTATATCCATGCCACGGATCTAAGGGCAACCAGTATTGGAACTACGACCATAAAGTGAGTATTGATGAAACCATTTTCCATGTAAAACGTACAATATAATGTGCAGTGGGTTTATTTATATATATGTATTTTTTTATATAATCGGGTGTGTTATATTTATATGAGAAAGAAATTGTTTCTTTTGCTATTTTTCATACGTCGTATGTGTTATAGACTGAAAATCGTTAATGTATATCGGATATCCCCTTATTTCCTTGATGAGAACAAAAATTCAATAAAATATGTGTATGTGTGGTCCCTTAACATATATTAATAACTATTTGATTGCATAAAAAAAAGAAATGTCAGTAGGCAGTAGGTTGAAAAAAGGTAAATATACAAGTATTTGTAAAAAAATAAAATAATAATAATAATAAAGGCTGACAATTGATCAAACAGCTATAGTATTATTTTTACCAGTAGTGTTATAGACAACCGTTTGGGGTGTGTATGTATATGTATATAGTGTATAATACTTCGTTGTATTCGTACCAATATTCGTTTTTGTTCATACAAACATAATTTATTTTTATCTTTGTTGAAAATAAAGGTATTTGAAGAATAAAGGGTTTGATTTTTTATGCATTCAAAAAACAGGAAAAACAAAGTTGTTTTAGAAAACCAGTACATGTTTGACAGTGTTTGAATAACAAAGTTTTAAATATGATAATAAATTTCAATAAAACGGTTTCGATAAGTTTCTTAGTCATCGCTATTATTCTCTAGTGTTCACGATAAACTTAACTAAATATTGAAGTTAGAGATGAGTAACAACTTCAAACTAATTTTTCGATACTGAATTTCTCCTATTCGAAATGGAATATAATTTGAAATGTATAAATATTTAATAGATTAACTTTTTATCGATTTCTAGATTCTCGATTTTATATTTTGAAATTTCGTAATTACAAAATATGTTCAACAATATAAATAAAAATAAAAATAATATATTTCTTTGCACATTTGTATAGACTAAACAGCTACGGCATGGTAGCAGTAGAAAGTGTCTGACCATCAATAGCACCAAAGACAAGCTGCTCATGGAAGAATGTGACTTAATGTTGCCCAAGCAAATGTGGCAGTTTGAAAACTTTAACGCGACGTTGGCCACTGAG
Organism: Macrosiphum euphorbiae; assembly: GCA_949089665.1. Taxonomy (NCBI): domain Eukaryota; kingdom Metazoa; phylum Arthropoda; class Insecta; order Hemiptera; family Aphididae; genus Macrosiphum; species Macrosiphum euphorbiae. The sequence continues at coordinate 24,529,634 of CARXXK010000004.1, read as the reverse complement.
GACAGTCACATGAGGCATTAAAGACTTCAACGAAAAAATTATATTAGAATTACTTCCTATATTATTATTATTATTATTTTGTTTTATATTAATTATTTTTTTTTCGTTTTGATCAAAATTTTTCCCATTACAAAACTTCCGCGCTCCGTCGATGGTCGTTTTGTTTTTACGATTATTATTAACATGTATACCATTGTTCGAACAAAACGAAACGATGTCGCTCTCAAACAAATCCAGCGACTTGTACATAACGCGTTCTTTTTTTATGTAAACTATATATTGTCATTTGAATAATTATTATCTCTATGTATTATATACTATATGATTGTACTTAAACAGTATTGCGGCTATACGACGAACAAAACATTCCCTCGTGACATTTTTATTTTTTTTTTATTTCGTCCAAATTATTTTTTGTTTATAAGAAATTCGTGTTGATTATTATTATTTTCAGTGTACATAAATTATGTCTATGTAACGTACGTGTTATACTATGATATAATTATTATTTTATATATAATATTATAAACTCTATTCGCGAGTACGCACCTTCTCCGGAATGCGAACAAAGATTATACGAACGATTATTATACTATTATGTATTACTATTTGAACATATATATAATTATTCCTTTTAATTGTTATTTATATTTAATAAAAATTGATAAAATATAATTGAACAACTCCGTTGCGTTTATACTAGCTGTTATTGTAGCGTTTCTTGGCAGGGGGATCCGTTTTTACGTGATTTCAATGATTATTTTTTGCTGTATCTACACAACGCGCGTCTCATAAATCTGAATATTGTTATTGTTTTATAATATTATCGTGATTTCGTAATAATATTAATTATACATCACAAAATAACGTGAAATTGTATTGAAAATAAGACGCGCGTTTTATTATAAGATCATGTAGGCTTGACTATAGACTTCATCGGCAGAGGCAGCCTAGCTAATAACCGGCGTTACCTTATTAGTGAACCGAAAAAAAACCCTATACACCCAAAGCCGTATTTTTTCTAAGCCCCCCTCCACAATGAAATATTTACAAAAATATTTAAAAAAAAGTCTAAATTATCTATTTACAATAATAATCTACAGTAACTTCAGAAATATTATTCAACTATAGCCTTGGATTACCTCACCACCTAGCTACAAATCAAAAATAATACAACAATTATATCAATAATACCTAGATGCGTACTGTACCGTCGTCGTCTGCCTCAAGTCTTTATAATAGATTTTTCCGATTTCGGAAGTCAGGAAATCAATCTTTGGAAGTAAATGGTAATTATGACGATACCCACAAAAAATCAATTTTATAAAAAAAAAGATATGTTATAACCCTCGGACTTAAAACTCGGTTGACCGGCGCCTTTCAAAAATTGCAGGGGCAGCCCAGGCATCGTAGGCTGCCACCGTAGACACGCCTATGTAAAAGATAATATTTATCGTTTACTACTATCCTCATACCTATTTAATATTTTTCGTTACGTAAATCATATTATATTATATTATTGACTGCGAATTAATATGACGTCTCGCCGCCGTCGGCGTTCGCACACGCGGACAAGTAATGCGTTTTCTGTCGGATCGACGAAGCGGAACAAATCGCACAAAAAACCGAAAAACAGTTAAACACAAAGCCAACATTGACGTTATGACGAATTATTTTTTTTTTCATCCTCCGAAAATAGAAATCCGAACACGGGTGCAGAGGACGGGTAACAAATCCAATATTTTTTTGCCCACCGGTGCCCCACGTGTGGAACCCTTTTAATCTGTACCTCGCTCACAATAACGGAGTGCGTTTTATTGTCATCGCTCGGAATATAATATAAAGTGTCGTGCACACACACACACACACATACGCTATCGTATATAATTAAATTATTCAATTATCCGTGGTTATCCGAAGCCCTCACCACGAGCTCAAAATTATTTATCGCAACGATTCGTCGTCGTCGGGTGTACCTGAAATAAAATAATATATTAGCCTGGTTTCCATCAACTGTTATAATATTATTATTAATTTTGCAACGAACTATCGTCGTTTTCCGCGTTCTTCAACAGCTATATACATATTATATTGCATCGAACCCAATATAATATATTATTATAATTGCCTATTAGTAATATTTATATGGTATAGCTGGTGCTTACCCATGCCTATTCCGAAAATTCACAGGTAAATAATAACATATTATGCAAGTATGCCATCGTAAAAATCTGAAATATCAGTTGTGATATACAATGAATAATAATATATTATGTAAATATTAAACTACTTTGGTCATAAATTATAATAACTTATGACTGGTGCAGTCGTGTTACACGATGCGTTATTATTTCCGCTGACCGTGCGATGTAGTAGGAAAATAATATATTAAATATAATATTGATAATTATATAGATAATTATATATAGTATATATTTTATTCACTGTGTAGGTATAAACATCAATAAAATGGTTTATTTAAAATTAAAATAACTATACGGCCATATATATATAGACTAAAATGCATTATTGCACAGTTAGGTTTATGATTGTTTGACCGCTTGAATGACTCGATGTCATAACCATGAACGACAATATAATTATTACTGTAAAATATGTTATAATATTATGTGCTGCTGGTGCTCCCGTGCCGATCGCCGGTGAACTGGATGAAAATAAGGGTATATTGGATGATAAATTAATAATCTTGAAAAGGAGCAGATTTTGAATGGATGATTGTCGACTGCTTCAGTACCGTAATTTGGTCATATTTGTTTGTTTGTGTGTGTGTAGGGGGGAGGGGTTGAAACATTTACTCTCTCACCGAAAAAAAATGTTTTTTAATTTAATAAATACCTCTCAGACCTCCGTACAGTATTTGTGATCTGTATAATATATAAAATATAAATGCATTAAAAAAAAAATTATGCAATAACATACCTATAATAAAGTTATGTAGATTCGTAGAATAATCTGGGTAGGCGTAAAATACTCAAAAAAAACTTCAAAAGGTTATAACTTTGAAACTAGTCCGACCGACAAACTCTGGTTATTGTTATTGTTCTTAACTCGATGAGATACCTTCAAAAAAAATACCTTTTAAAATACTTTTAAAAAAATTACTTAGGAGCTAAACTGAATTGTTATGCTTATGACGTATTTCGTTATTTCAATATATTTGTGCAATAGTATTTACCTATTCCTATATTATCTTATGTGATGTACAGCTTGAATTAGGGAGTCGGGGTTTTTGTATTATTTTTATAAAATATATTTTAGTACCTAATACCTATAAATTATGATATTTTTATTTAAATAAGTAAGTACTTAAATATGGTTCGCCAGTTTAAAAAAAAAGCCATGCGGGAATACGACACCCAAATACCCTCCCTCCCATCAAGATTATGCCACTGTAATCAAGCTTGACTGCTTGACGTATTGATCAGTGGTAGAGAATAGGATATGAGATTAAATAAATGAAAAACGTAACTTATACTTCCATTTAATTATTATATAAACATTATTATAAGTTCGACTAGTATATAGTATCAGTGGCGTACGCAGGGGGGAGTGGCTAATGGGCTATAAAAAGCATTATTATTACTTTAAAAAAATATATTTCTCAAGTTTCAACTGTCAACTATAGTAAGCAAGACGTAAATTTCATATATGTCTTACCAGAATGAATTCATTTTTCACAACCAATCAATGAGCACATAATATAATATTATAGGTATACGATGGGTACTTCTACAGGGTGGTCCACGTGAATAGGGACAAAAGTAGACGGTTTTTTCTCAACGTTGAATTTGAGTTGGAAGGTTAGCTATAGTTAAGCTCATTCGATCCGACAGATAATGCCGTTTCATTGTCACTATGGAGTGCCGTTCACCGTGTGTTTGGGTACGATTCGTTTGTGAAAAACAATGAATCGGTAGTTAAGGTGCAGCGGACATTCATACGGTAAGACTCCGTATTCTCGGGAGTTGTTACATTACGTTTGGGACCATTTTTTTTTTTATTATTAACTGTCCCCATTCGAAAACTATCTACCCACAACCCACCTCATAGTTGTTTTCCCACTGTGAGCAGCACCAATACCTACGACGCTGAAATGATGTCTGAATACGCGCTGCACCTTAACTACCGATTCATTGTTTTTCACAAATGCATCGTACGCAAACACACGGTGAACGACACTCCACTGTTCCATAGTGACAACGAAACGGAATTATCTGATGGATCGAATGAGCTAAACTAGAGAAAAACCCGTCTACTTTTGTCTCTATTCCCGTAGCCCACCCTGTATAATATTTTATTTAATTTATGGTTAACGATTATTACAATATCATCATACATACCTGAAATCTAAATGTTTTTTTTATTTTACGCCAAACTTTGTTTATGGAAAAACAATATACCTACCCACAATGTATTACACTTGCGCATTTGAAATTCTGTAGTGGGTATTATTGCTTGCACGGATGAGTATATTATGCTGTCCCTAACTCCTAATCAATTTATTATAATATCTCTATTTCCTAATTATTATTATTGAATATATATAATGAGAATTTAATGTCTTACTGAAGTGCTGAATAAACGGTACCTATTGTTCTTATGCGCATGCTATCATGTCTAATGTCAGTCGGTATCATCATTAATTATAATGAGCCTTAAATCAATTAATAAGTCAGTTAATAATTCCTTCAATCCTTCCTACTAATTTACTAATTTACGAAACTAATTATATAGACTTGCGACAATCTGGAGTTATCAGTTTGGTAATTTTTATAATTTCAAGGTGCTCCTCAAAGAACGTTGCCTAAAATGTTGAGTATAAAATCAAAAGTTTAAAAGCCACTGCCAAAGTATGGGTAAAAACCATATTATGACATTGTGCGCGAGAGTATAAATAAAACAATTAGTAAAAATGTATAACTGCATGAAATACCAATATAATATATTATTATGATTTATAAATTATAATACACGATTATATTATAATAATATTTGTATAATATTTATTATTTATAAATCGAATAGACCACAATCCATAATAATCGTTAGGTGTTATAAGTATAATGTAGACTCATGATTATTAATGTCTATATATGTTTTCCCTATAATATTATTAGTTTGTAGTATAATAAAAAGTAAATTAAATAAATAAATTAGTACAACTACAAAAAAAATGAAATTCCTTGTAATCATTTTTTTTATTTTTCTAATAACATTTTCAGCATTCTACGAACTTATAATTACCTAAATGGTACCTAATTAACAAAAATATTTTTCTGGATAATATGAAAATTCAAAATTAATCTAATTGAGGATATTCAAAATAATTATAAGTTAATTTTAAGTTTAAGTAGAAGAAAATTAGTTAATAAGTTAATAAAACTATCAAACTAAGTAAGCACTTTTTTGTTTTATGTTTCGCTATTCATATTCAAATGACAATTTATAACTAATACCTATAATATGACAGAGTATCTAAATTATTTTGCTTTTAAACATTAAAATATTATAAATACAACTTCCTCAGCGATAAATACACAACCGTTGTATCCCTTCAATTTACGATACCAAATATTTTTCCAAACTCAATTTTCAAAAGTATTGATTAGGAAAAAAAATACTGACACAGACAACCACAATGTGACACTTTATGTATAATATTATATCATGACCAAATAAATATAGATATGATCATATTATAAAACCTATAACTTTTTCAGTCAGCTCGTCTCCTCGGGCCTATGTCGTACCTATAGGATATTAGTTATCCACTTTTGATTGGTCGATTTTTCCCTATGTTATGTATGAATGTACGTAATGACAACCAATAACTAGTGGAGGACTATGGTATAGGTGAAGTGAAGAAATATTCGAGCGGGGTGCGGTGTGTGATCAAACAATTTGTGATCATACATATATATTATATATTGTCATGTACTCAAATACATATAACTAAAGTAATATACCTAATGTCTGTATAGTGTATTATGTGCGAAGTTCCTTCCAGTGGAAACAATTTTAACTACCTATTCGGGGTACGAGCTGTTGTATCAGAGCGGTGTCAAGCAATTCAGCGCCCCCGGGCAAAAATGGTTTACGGGGCCACAGGTAGCATATTAAGCGTAAATAAAAACGACCACTTACTTTTACAAAACTACGGCACCCGGTGGCCATTTCCCCCCTTTGCCCCCCCCCCTTAACACGGCTCTGTGTTGTATATATATTATGCAGTTTTTTAATTAATTTGATACTCAGTAACCCTACTTCAAAACATAGTGCGAATATTTTAGAATTGTTTTTTAATATGTAATATAGGTACTATTAAACTACTAATGGTACTTTTAGTTTTTACCATAGTATATTAAAATATGTCATAAATATATTATATTTAAAAAAAAGTGCATTAAAATATTCACACAGCATCATAAACTGGGGGCCACAAGCCGGGATACTGACTTAACAATAATTAACTATAACATAAACTGCTTAATAATAATATTATGTCAGGTGCGTATAATATAAGCATACCCCTACAACAGATGTCAGTATATCAATACCAAACAATGTATGGTAAGTTGTCATGAATCGCAATGGTTATAGTTGACAGTGGGCTCTCAAGGGTTAAAGTCTTAACCAGACGTCTTGCTCGGCATTACCACCGTGTACATACATTATAAAATCCTGCAGAACTGGCTTCCTCCTAATTCATATTATAATATATGAGACTACGCGGGAGGCGAAGGCGGGTAGGGCGTATAATATTATATCATTATTCCGGCGTCATCGACCACCTGTTAATATTTCGACGTGCGGTTGATACGATAATCAATCAGCAGCTATATGCGTTATGTATAATATTATTAAAACATAGTATAGTTGCTTATTTTTTAAGTACTCTTGGTATATCGTAGAGTACGATATTATTTCATTTTAGTTCAGGCGTATCGTGGACTTAGATGGATTGCACTTCCGACGAATTATTACATGCGTGTGTAATGTGTACTGTATATATATATATATAGGTAATGTGTATTATATTTATTGAACGCACACGTTCAACGTTTAAAACGACTGCTGTTATCGTTTTCGTTTTTTTTTTTTATCCGGAAACAGACGATGCGGAATTAATATCGTATTTATTTGGACGCGTAAAAAACAACGACGATAGGGCGTCGGCAAGGTTTGACAAGCCGATATCGGTATCGCAAGTAACAACTAACAAAATAACAATGATGGAGTGGCGAGAGTGGTATACTGCTGCGCTGACGCATAATAATTATATTATTTCTTATATTATTATTATGCTAGCAGTAAGCCCGTTTTTGTCAATACCTATACAGTGGAGCCTAGGGCAAGATGTTTTTATTTATGCACTGAGTAGGTATAGCTACTATATGAAAGGCTTTGGTTACCTATACGTTAAATTTTTTAATATATACCCACGCGCTAGCTGTGAGTTCTACTGTTGACGCGTGGTTCTATGATTATCATTTTAAATAGTACAGTATATATTATATTATACAGGAAGAGGAAATATCAAATCTGGTTTGATCATAGAGAGTTATAAACTAGATTTCTATAAAGTACCTATGGCTTGTAGTTTTAATGATAATGCGTAAAATAAACTACTTTATAGTTATATTCAATAATACGTTTTGTTTCTAAGTAGGTACTAAGATACTCTTTGAATTGTGTATTACTTTTAATTACATATAACTATATTATATTGATCTCAGGCAATGGCTTCAGTTGGGAATCATAACAGTCCTATTCAGACTTCAGAGGATTATACAAACCGTAAGCGTCCTGCAATGAGTTAGTAAATAATAACGGAAAGGAAGATTTTTTTTCAACTTTTCCGCTCACAATACCTTTGGCGATTATTAAACAAAATACATTTTTAAAAAATTACACAGATGATCCAAGCTCGGTGTCTAAACACCAAAGTCAAACTACCTGGGTGACCTTGAGAGTTATTAAATAAAATAAAAATAAAGCGAAAAATACAACAACAAAAAAACAATTTAACTTTCAGGGGTATCACAAGGGGGGGAGCGGATTTTCAAAAAATATCTGTGTGATATATAGTGAGGGTTTAGTATTATTTAAAATTCTATTGCCGGAAAACATGCGTCTAGTTTATAATAATGTAGCAACCACATGAACAATAATTAATACCTATAGTTTATTAGAATTACATTAAAAAATATGGCCTATGGGGAAGGGGGAGTTGTCCCATCTCCTAAAAAAGGGATATTGTAAATTATAGGTGATCAAACATAAATATAGTCTCTATCCGTTCAGCATTATTATTTACAATACAAAAATCACTAAGATATATTTCGCATAATATTTTATGATATTCATGTAGGTAATAATATTAAATACTATATAATGTATGCTTTAAAATTAAACCTGTATTATAATAAGATTCTCATAAAATAAAAAAAATTAACAAAATTAATTCATCTGTTATAAACAATAATAGTTATTACTTATTAATTAATACGAACCATTATATTATATATAGGTACTCAATATTCGATATATATAATAATATATATGTGATGTAGTCCAGAGGTACAGGCAAAACTTTGCAGATCAAGTGCCAACATTTTTTAATCGAGGTTTTAAAAATTGTTTGCATGCCAAAAAATATATATATTTATACGTACCAGTTAATTAAAAAAATGACAAATAAAAATAAAAATGTTAACAAACATAACAGTTAAAAATATTTTATTATTTTATATAATTTTTAACAGCTTATCTAAAAAACAAAATGGAGGCCAACAAATATGCTATGATATTTATTCATCTTTTATTATTTCCATGTATTTCTTCCAACAATAAAAACAACTTTTTTAATTTAAATTTCATAAACTTGATTGTTTATAAATTTATCAATTTTTTTTCAATTGCGTTAAAATCAAAACCGTCGAGGTAAAGATTTAATTTACAAAGCTTCGTCTTAGTATTGCCGAATTTATGCGATTTAATTTTTTATTTTTATAAACGGAGATATTTGTCATCGAAAATAAATGACACAACATTTTTCGTTGTTTCACATCGTGAATTGACAGATGCTAGTATAATGATCAAAATAAAGGTTTTTACGTTCGCACATCAAGACAAAAGCACAGCGACGGAGCGAAAAGACATTGAGTTATAGCGTGGTGACTGCAGGCGATCATTCTTTTCCTGCCAAGATTGTGTGAATTTTTTTCCGCCATTTAATTTATAAATTATAAACAACTTGGTATGAAATAGAATCAAGACTTAAAATTTTAATTGTATTTTTATTATAATTTAAAAGTTCAGATTTATATTTGTATTATGTACATTGTACAATGTAATTTCAGTAATATAGGTACAGTCGTAGCCAATATATTATACACTTAAATATAACTTTTATGCAGATGTAATAAAATCAATAATATAGATTATTCTTTGCCATTTTCTTCTCTCTTGAAAAGAAACAATACTGCTCGTGTGCGGTGGAGTATTTTGTATGGTTTTTTTTTTTTTTTGGGGGGGGGGGTGTCCAGATAATATAGGTATACCTATACTTATTTGCTAATTGGTTGCAATATTTCTCTGTTTATTTTTGTCTTAGAAAAAAATCTAAGAATTGACTATATTATTATTTTCCGTATATCCGGGACATAACCTACTCGCATTTTTTTGGAGTTATTGATAACTTCTAAATTGAATTGCAAATAGCAAATACCTAGTATAATAATAATGATTTATTATGCCCCGATAATTGAGCTATAGAAGTATACTCTGCTCAACTAGAGAACACACGGTGCACTCACCAAAACTGGATCCCCCACGCAACATCCTGCCACAAGAGAACCAGTTTCGATAGCAGTTTGAAGCGGGGGGATGAGCAGTCTGTGCGTTCTCTCGTTGAACAGAGAATAGGTATAGAGTAAAGACTTATTTTGTATTCCATTCTGTACTTGTCTACTCTGTAGTCTGTACTGCTGCGGTCCTCTTGCGAGTGTTAAATTATATACCGTTGTTAAAACATCAGTTTTATTTATATTAGCTACATATTAAAACAAATAACTAAATCATGGGTAGAACAATTTCTAACCCAGTACTGAAAATGCAAATGCGGGCATTAACTTGTTAAAAAGTTAATTTTTTTTAACTTTTTAACTTACCTAGTTAATTATTGTTGTTTTTAGCTTAATTCAGTTAAAATTTCCAACATAATTATATAAAATACCTGGGTGTTGGGTATATAGAATACCATTTATACCAATATTAAATATTAATAACATTTTCTGGTAACGATGTTGAAAAAATTAAGTAGTAAATTACTTACTGGATTGTTGGAAAATGTTGGGTAAAATAACGTTTTTATTCTAAATAATGATAAACGCAAAACTTGGATAACGTTTTAGTTTTGAATAACGATAAACGCAAAACTTGGGTAACATTTTAATTCTGGATAACGAAAAACGCAAAAATTGTGTAACGTTTTAATTGTAAATAACGTAAAACGGAATTTTTTTCAAATAATACAAGCCCCACTTAAAACTATTACGTTTCTATATAATTTGGATAAAGAATATTATATAATATGCCTATTATTAGTTTAAAAAATACTTCATTATAATGTTTTAATTTTAATGAATATTAATTTATGAATTATGTGCACTTGTGAAAAATAAATATTATAAATAATATAGGTACCCAGTACCTACTCACCAATGACAATAATATGATAATAATTCAAGCCTGGGCATAAACGCGTTAAAAAGTTAAAAGTTAAGTTAAAAGTTAAGTTAATTTTAACTTTTAACTTAACTTTTTGAAATTTAATTTTCATTAACTTAATTTTTAACTTAACTTATTTTAATTGATATAAACTTAATAAATAACGAGTTACTTTTAATCAAATTCAAGTTAAGTTAATTTATAAATAATTAAATAATAAATATAATAAAAAAAAATTATTATTGATATTACATAACCATTTATTAGAATAGGAAATTACAAATATAGTTAAATTAATTTCTCGTTCCGTTAACCAGAATTCTTCAAAAAAAATAACTCGATTAAATACATATAGATATAGCAATATGCAATAGCCAATAGCCAATTATATTATAACATAGAGGTGTATCGTATCTATAAGGATATACCGTACCATACAGCGGCATACGGGCATATTGTAATAATAATAATTAATAAATACTATTAACTAATAAGTAATAAGTAATATGATAAACCTATTATCTTATTATTTTGATATAGATACAAATCAAAAATGTACAATTCTGAAGAACATAATGTAAAATATTTTCGGCATAAATAGGTTATTTTTAAATTAAAACTAATTGGGTTGTGCCCATGTACATTTATATTTCAAATGTTTATATTTATAAACAGTCAATATTGTCAGTAGACAAAATATTCATAGCCCACATGGGTTCACTTTTCGTTCTCGGCTCTATCAGCACGCAACACACGATTTCGGATTTACAATACCGCGTTTCAGTGATTTGTGTGAATTGTGTACCTACTATATAATAATTATGTATAGGTAGAATTATTCTATTAATTCAGTACCTACCTATGTATAGAAAAGCTATTGGCTATTTCATGTGTTCAATAATATTTATGATTTTTATTATTTTAAACCATATTACTGGGTGTTTATATAGATACAGTAGAACTTCCATGTAACGGTCACCAAAGGGTCTGTAAATAATGACCGCTATTTAGAGGTGACCGTCCTACAGATGTAGGATAACACTCGACGGGACCAAAAAAATTGACCATTACATAGAGGTGACCGTTTACGGAAGTTTTACTGTATTATGAAAAAAAAAAATTAACTTAACTTAACTTAAGTTAATAAGTTAATTGAAAATGTTCATATAACTTTTAACTTAACTGAGTTAAAAAAAAAATAGGTTAACTGTTAACTTTAAACTTTTTAAAATGTTTTCCATTAACTTAACTTAACTCAGTTAAAAATTTTCATTAACTTGCCCAGGCTTGGATAATATTACTATATCACTGTATATTTTATCTGCCTTGTTTCTTCGACAATGATTAAATTAAAAATGATTCAAATTCAATTGATAAATAATAATATTTTTTAAAATAAATGTATATGGACATTTAAGATCCAAGGTATTAATATATTTAAAAAAAAACATCATTGTGATATATTAAAATTATTAATATCTAAATGTACACAAATTCCCTCTGGGAAAAACAAGTAACACAGACACATGATGGCACGGAGCCGCAAGATACAAATATAAATTGCATGTATACTGACATACTGTAATAGGATAATAATAACATAATATTATTTAAACATATTAATATACATTAGTACCTAATACCTATATAGTTATCATCTTCGGTAGCAATAATTTAATAATTATTACTATATATTTTGTTTGTTACATTCGATACCAGTGGTGCTATAAGAATAACAGTTTTATAAATAATTAAAAATATAATAAGATAATAGGGTAAGTACATTATTCAAAACTAAATTTATTTTCTTTCCTAATTAGTTTAGGACTTTATATAATATTAAAATAGTTCATAACGAACCACATATTTTTGTTTGTCAAATTCCCCTTACAATTTATCAAAATTAAAGATTGAATTTTTTTTTCGGTTTGGGGGGTGTCCAGACACCGTGGACCCGCTCCCCACCCCCAAAAAAAAAAAAAAATACGCCACTGCTCGTATGTGTTTCTTGATGTACCACGTCATCAAGACTGATAGGATTTGGCATGAGGGGCTAGTAAGGCTGATCAAGTTAATGATTTTTTTTAACTCAGTTAATTGAAGTTATAATATACACCAATAACAAAAAGGTGCTCTGCTGTACAGTAGGTTACAAGAGGGTCACTGTATAATTTATGGTATTAAATTTGAATTCAATGATATAATATCATTGTATAAGAAAAACGATTCTGAGCGTAGACGGTATGTCAATCTAGGTATAAGACATATCGTATTATATATATATCTATAAAAAAAATTGAAATATAATAGGTTCCTAAAATAAATTCCAAATTAATCATATCACAATATCCATTAGGTACTTAAAATATACGTTATACGTTATACATCAACAACAAACTGTGATACTACCTATCATAGATATATAATAGTATACTTTAGAAGTTTCAAGTACCCACGAATAATATTATACAATCACAACAAAATAACTAAAATAGTTATTCTAGGTTTTTTAATATGTAATTTCGCCCAAATTTGAATTTAAAATGACTTTAAAAATAAACTGTGCTTGTGTATTTTTTAGATTTTTTTGATAACAGAATTAATTACTTACGTGGAACCTTGTTTTAAATTTTCAATCCTTAGACATAAAAGTTGAACATTTTATAAATTTTTAACTACAAAATAATAATTTAATTTTAAATTTTATAAATTTTGTCGAAATTCGGTCTTTAAATACTTATAAAAAAAATTATGCCTATGTATTTTTAATATTTTTCAACTGATATTGTAACAATATATCAGGAGCCTTGTATTAAATTTTTACACTTTTTGGCGCAACAGATAAAACTTAATTGATATTTATAGAAAAAAAAAACTAAAAAAATTGAAAACTGTAAATGTCCGTAAACAGTTAAAAAATGTATGCTGCATAGGAAATGCTAATATAATCATTCAGTGAAATGTTCATGTATCTACAGTTATTCGTTTTTGAATTAAAACAAAATAAGGAAATCGCTACATGAGAAATCTAGTGAATATATCCAATGTTGTAAAAATAGGAATTTCAATTAATTTGACTTTCTTATAGACTTTTTTTTTTTTTTGATAAAGGTAGATAATCTTATAAGGAATCTTGTATTACATTTTAAAATCTAAGATTTAAAAAGAAAAATGTTTACGAATTCTGAACTCAAAATAATTTGCTAATTTTCGTGATTTTTCCATATTTTGTCAATTTTTGAACTTTAAATGCTTATAAAAAAACCATGACTAAGGATTTTTAATATTTTTCATCTGCCGTTGAAACAATATACCTACTAGGAGCCTTCTATTCAATTTTCAAAATAAATTTTTTTTTTTTTTCTTGAAAACTATTGGGAATTTTAAAATTTGACCCGAATGCACCAACTAGATTCACTTTCTCATCGAACAAGATACTGTTGAAGATAATCGAAGCACTTTTACTGCCCCAAACCGTGATGACAGACATAAAAAAAAAAAAAAACACATCTATGTAAAATCATTAATCAATACATTCATCGTTCCACTCAGAATCTAAAATGACGCATATACATAATTCCATCTTAAGGGCTTTAAAATTTAAGGGCACATAATCACCTAACTTAAAATTTGAAACATATAATAGGTACCTATATATCTATATATTTTGACATTTTGTAAGTGATATAGGTAACGTTAATATATTGGTACCTACATATAGGGTAATGTCTAATGACGTATGTATTACTTGACTATAATAATATAGCATAGGTATTTTTAAAAATAATTTTATACTTTTAGTTTCAGTAATTAAAATTTAAAAGAATGGAATGTTTAATAAGATATATTATGTAACCCAAACATAAGTATTATTATTGCACGTAGCACGTACGTGGTAAAGTGAATTCTACGGTGTCGTTCAATGGTTCGTGGAAATGTCCCATTTACGTCGGTTTTATACAGCCCGTTCACATAGTAGTTTCACTCGAACATGAATAAAATGTTTAAAAAAATCACAAAAGTTTGTGTTTATGTGTCAAAATAATGTTATAAAAGTAGGTAGGTACTAAACATGTATAATACCTATATTATAACGAACAAATGCCTACTTATAACTTGTATAACTAGTAACTACCAATTCAAGTACCAAACATTTTAATAATAATATTCACCAATAATGATTTTTAAAAAAAAATTCAAAGTAAAAAGTCTGCGCATTTAATTTTTGGGTTAATTTAAATTAATGAGATAATTTTATTTATTGCCGAGTGACGAGAATAGGTACCAATCAAATATAATATATCAAACATTAAATGTATAATATTATAATTCATAATTATATATTATTATACATTATAATTGTAATCATTTTTTACAGTGCAAAAAAGTAAAATCCAAATTTTAAGTATTAGGTTAAATAGTAAATTCATATATGAGAATTACAGCAAACGTACACTTTAAAAGACAATGTTTAATCCAAGGACGGATACAGACGGTTTTTTTGGCGGGGGGGGGGGTCCAAAACATGTATATTGTAATTTTATTGAATTTCGGTTTTGATATTTGGTTAAAATCAAGATATTGAAAAAAATTCTGGGGTGTCCAGACCAACTGGACCTCCCCACAGATACGGCCTTGATTAAACTTTAATCTTTTATTATTAATTGTTAATATTTATTAGGTATAAATATTTTATTTGTATTTAAATTATTTTGTCATGGTTATACTAATAGACTCGTAGATATTATCATTGATTATAAAAACTAGTAATGTATAGTACAGGGATGGCCAACCCAAATGATCTTGCGGGCCACTTTGTAAATACATTACAATCCTGCGGGCCACATATAGGGTTGCCAAAAAAAAAAAAAGTCATCAGCCAGTAAAAAATACTATTCGAAATTAGGCCACATATAAAATTATAAAAGTATTTTGCCCCAATACAAAAAAATGGATTAAAATGGAAAATAATTTTTTTTTTTGGAAAATATTTGATAATGTCGCGGGCTGCAAAATTTTCCAAGGCGGGCCGCATGTGGCCCTCGGGCCACGGGTTGGCCATCCCTGGTATAGTATATAGTATTTATAATCAATGATATTATGTATTTTTTTAGATTCTGAGCGGAGCGAGGAAGCTAGTGGTTTTCCAATGGTGTTTATTTTTTTAAATTCTGTATACAACATTTTTACCAGAAGGGGTGCTTCGATTTCAACATATAGAACCTTATATTTTAGCAAATTGGATCAATATGGTACTTTAGTAAGGTAATTTGTCGATTTTCACAATAGTTATTTAATACCACTTCAAAAACTACTGACAAATTACGAAAAACCGCTAAAAAGTGGATTTCAATTTTTAACGATTTGTTTATCACCGTAGCAACGAATAAAACATTATAACATTATAATATTAAAGTCAACTTTAAAGACTATAATAAATAATAAAATTTAAAAAATCCAGACTGATAATGATTAAACCCGTCTCCTTCAGATCGTTTTTCTTATACAATGATATTATATCATTCAATTCAAGTTCAATACATTATATAACCCAGTGACGTATTTAGGGGGGGGGCTAGAGGAGGCGATCGCCCCGGGCGGCATTTTTATAGGGGCGGCATCAGATTTTTACATAACCCATCTTCTGTTAATGAAAATTGGAAAATGAAAACATACATAAATTAAGTTTTTTTTTTTTTATCAATAATATAATAATAAAAATAATAATTTTATCAATAATATGACAACACTTATCAGTTATTATATACAGTTATCGCTTATTAGTGACTTATCAAAGTGTAGAAAACATTAAAACAATTAATTTTGAATTTTTATACGACATATACCCGTACGTAAATATTGCTCTAAGAATGTATCTATGTTGTCCTGTGTCTAACTGCTCTTCAGAGCGTTCGTTTAGTGCACTAAAACGAATTAAAAGTTATTTGCGATTGAGGCTGACTGATGAACGACTAAACAGTATCGCCATATTAAACATCGAATCAGATATTACAAAAGGTTTAGACTATGATGATATAATCAATGAGTTTAGTTCCTTGAAAGCTCGAAAAAAGTATATGTACCTACATTTTAAATATTTATTGTTTTGTAATTATAGTTGATAATAACTAAACCTATTTTATATTAAATATTTAAATGTGATTAATTTATAAAAATAACATAATGTTTAAAGTTTGAAATCTACTTTTTTTTTTTTTTTACTAACTTTTGTTCTAAAAAGGATACGATAACGGGTTGTCACCGGAAAGTAAGCTCCAACGCTCTCGGTAGTTTTAAAACAGAAAAAGTCAAATAATTTTTTTTGTGGAGGGGGGGGGCGGAAAAACATTGGCACCCGGGCGCCAAATTTCTGAATACGTCCCTGATATAACCCATTATACATTGACCCTCTTGTAATCTACTGTACTGCAGAGCGACATCCACTTACCTGCTTTTTTTTATTAAGCTAAGCCTGACAACTATGGCAATTAGCTGTTTTTGTTTTTATGGGGAGGAACGGTTGTTTTTGGAACACGTTTTGTATGTGTGGCAAGGATTTATTGCTACATATCCCACTTGGTCACCCATCCGGGAGCTAACACCACCGGCCGATACGTATACGACCGCGCCACATATTATGTATTATTTAAGAATAGACATGACAGTGGCGAAAATAGGTGGGGGGCTTGGGGAAGGGGCTTAGACCCTCAAAATCATTCAAAGCCCCCTCAAAAAAAAAAAAAAATAATATATTATATTAGGTATAATATTATAGTTAAAAAAAATGTTTTGGGACTTGAGCCCCTCCTAAACATTTTTCCTATTTGCGCATCCATTTGAACATCCAGATGGATAGGGGTGGGTGACAGTCTTTCCTAGCGGGACACTAGTGATGGCATTCCTTGTGAACTATAAGGCATTGTTATTAACAGTAAGTATATTCAGTATACCTACAGCACGATGTAGAGAAGATCTTCTCTACATCGTGACCTACAGTAAAATATATAATTCATAGATCTATTAATTTTTTAGTAATGTATATTGTATAAAATCGTAGAAATGAGGACCAGGGTGGCCGACCCCAAATAGCTGGAAAAGAAGAAGAATGCATATTGTATAATGTATATTATAATAATAAATAATTCCATTCTGACGATGGGTTGCAACAGTAAAAGACACATTTTCATCTAATTTCCTATTTATCATTAAAATATATTATATTTAATATTTATATCTGATAATAATATTTTTTTTCTTATTCGATTTATACAAAATCAGTTAAAAATCGTGAAGTGCTAGTAGAATTTCAGTGCACACCATACATATATTACAGAACAACTATAATAGATAGCCGACTACCATACAACAATCATGCAATGTTTTAAGGTTGTTGTGTTAAAAATATTAATTAATTTGTATTTAAAATATCTAATATATATTATTTATCATTGTTAACATAATATTAAAGTGTAAACATTGCCGTTGAGGCACACCACATAGTTAATCTATACTACATTACTACACCACCATAATATAGAAATCTGTGAGACATGTAGCGGACCTATTATAGCGTCAAGGGGCTTCGAACCACGCGACTAGAAAAAAAAAATGACATTTGGACTATAATAGTCGGATATCTAGTTGTTCTATTTATCTATATTCCGTGTCTATATTTGCGGGGCACACTATTTCGTCAAATTACGATTTTAGATAGTACCATTGATTATAAATACTAGTATCATAGAACAATAGCTAGTATGGTACCATTGTTCTATGATGGTACCATGTGGTACTATCTTTATCGTGGTCGATACTGATAGTCGATAGTCGGTTCTTTGGTTATCATGATAAAATAAATAGGTATGTCAGCAAAAATACGAGATGTAGTCCGGCTAGCGCATCCCACCCTTCCCAACCATAGTCGTAGTTCGGGCCATTTCATTGGCCGTTAAATTACCCGGCCAACATACAATGGCGATCCAGCCCACTGACGGGGGTGTGGAGTGATCGGCGAACACGATGCGTATCAAAAAATCGTTGATAATTGATAAACTTACCTATCTTTTCATTGCCTGTTTTTGGATTTTCCTTCCCATCTCTTTTGTGTTACAACACACAACAATATTGATAAGTTCGCCGCTGCAACAACAGTGCTTGTAACTGGTGAATGGTTCTTAATATCACGTTTAAACGAAATCGTGTTGTACTTTTAAGTTTTATTAAAATGCTCACTGCTCAAGTAGTCTCGTTAGTCGTTATGTTCGTTTTCTAGATTATATCGGCGTTATTAATAAAATTAAAATATATAATATATACGTATAATAATAATATTAACGATCCGGCTGTCATTACTCATACTGCGGCCCATCGACAGAAGTAAGTACCTTGTTATTATTTATAAATAAATAACCAGGTAAACACTGAACAATAATATTTTATAATAATAATTATATAATAGTTACTAAAATTAATTTTATCACGTGATCCCGTCAGCCAGATATCGACATATCGTTGTTCGTTATATAATATATTCGTTGCCTATTCACATTTCATGATAGCCGTAGTCCGTGACAGGTACATACATATGATGTCAATATTTGTATCCATCACATTACATTACTTTGTCGCTCGTAAACAATATTGAATACCTATCTAATGGCAAATTTTGTCTAGGCTAGGTGCGTCGTCCATCAATCGCCATTCGTATCTCCAAGACCCTCGCCACCGACCCCCCTTTACATGTGACTTAATCGCACCACTGCTTGTTTACATAAGGTACACATTTGCGCAGATCATTTGGTTACATGCCTTCCAGGATAACCATGTTTGCAAATTTCTCCAGCACCAAAAACACAACAGTCGACGGTAGAGTAGAATACCCCGACAAACGCTGTCCAACCAAAGGGCCACTCATCAAAGACGCAGTCTCATCAAAATGTCTGAACCCATTGGATGAACCATCACGTTCCTCGCAACAGGAACTCATGTTTGAGGAATATAACCCAAAAAATAACTTTGATATTTTCAACATGGATGCACCAACAGGTTCTCCGCTCAAGCCTTGTACTACAGATTTCAAGAAAACTTCCTGTAAAGAGCAAAAAGTGGACTTTCCAGCAAAATTCAATGTAAGTTGCTATTACAAAATACAAATCATATCTCAACAGTGAACATATTCTACCAATATCAACTTATAAATTATCCAATATCCCATTTAATTATGGCTAATATTTAATGTGTATTTTTATTAATATTATACTTAGTATGTAGGTACCTACTTATGCAATGTAATTAATTAAATTTGTTTTTAGGAGATAAAACAGGACAGTTTGAAATCTCCTATTGCTAAACTGAATGAAATTATGTTGTTGAAAAAACAAGTAGTCGAATACGGTTTGGTTTCCATAGCAGGTCATGTACATAATCCAGTTTTTAGATTTGTTGCCACAAATGATGGGATATATGGTAAATAATTGATACCTATACCTAATTATAATAAAAATAAAATATATTTAACCTTCTTAATGAAAAATAATGGTTTTAGCTTATGGAGAAGGTTTGTCAAAAAAAGAAGCAAAGAAAAATGCTGCTATAGCTTTATTGGATAAATTAGATAATAATAATGGAAACAACACTATAACGTCTACCACTTCGAACATTTCACCAAGCAATGTTAGCCCTTTGAAGATTAGGTATATGGCTATACAAAATAATATATAACTGAATAGATTGGATGATTTATGTTAAATTTGTTTTCAGCAAAGAGAAAGTTTTAGATGAAATATCAAAAGTAAACCCTATTGGTGTGCTGCAAGAGTTGTGCATGGCTCGTCATTGGGAATTACCCGATTACGAGTTTCCACAAGATGAACGCAATGAAACACATAATGTTTGGTATTCTGTGGTATGTTCCCTTAGGGACTTTCAATCTGTAGGTAAGCAACTTGAACAAACTCTTACATTTAACATTAAAAAAAATTAGGTATATATTTTTAAGATACTAGCTGTATTGGCCGTTTTTGCCCGGGAAAAAATGGACACGTCTTAAATGCGGTGCTATGTATATCGTTGTGTCTCAATAATAGATTAAGTCATAAAGACAACACATTTTAATTAATCGTTATAGTAATGTAAATGTTGAAACTAAATTATATTATATTAATAGCTGATCCCGCGCATTTTGTTGCCCGTAAAACAATTACAACTTTTAACCAAATTGTGATTGTTCAACTCAGCCTTCCTGGTAGGCACAATGTGCCAGACAATGTGTCACAGCATATCAAGTAGGCAATGTGAGAAAATATTATTTGATGCATGCTTGCACCTGATCTGCTTGATTAACCAATTAATAAAAACTAATTTCTATCAATTATTTCTTCTTTAACCAATCTCAACCATTTATAAACAAAAATGTCCAATGTAAATCTCAAAATCTCTGTTTAAGCATGTTCCCAGGTTGGACCTAGAGGGTGAAAAATACTTAACGAGCTATTTTCATACTTTCCAAATATATAAAAAAAATTTCATTAAAATTGATCCGAGTTGTTTCAGTGGAGTGGGACCACAAACACGGTGACACAATATTTTTATATATTGGAAGATTATATTTTCTTAAAATCGTAATGTGGTTACCAGGCACTGAACCTTGCATAGCACTTTGAAAATTAATTACTTTATGTGTTACTATATTCTTATATAAATATATAAGAACAGGCCTTTTTTTTATGTACCAATTGCGTGTGTGCGAGCTGTACCGGTGTGTGCGTAGTAAATGATCATTAATGTTAGTGACACCAACGACTCGGTTTTGAAGCGGCGCGAGCGGAGGTTCTGAAAATTATATTATTTTGTAATATGGGTGATGATAATATCATAATTACGCATCCTTTGTTGTATAATGTTGCTAATATGGAATTTTTTTTTTTTTGATCTTTATATAAAACATCGGATTCTATGGTCATTAGTTAGTAAGGAATTATTTATTCAACTATTAATTCGTCGGTAAATAAAATAAAATTATATTCATGAAATGATCAAATTGTAAGTATAAAATAAAGATAAATTATTACTTGTATATTTTAAAAACAAGTAAAACTCAACTTCACCATGTAAGGATAAATAATAGGTACTATAACAATGTAATTTATTTTAAAAATAAATACATTTGATAAAATTATAATGTAAATATTATTATAGTTTATTAAAATATATCATTCTTTTTTATCAAGCATATTTAGAAACATAATAAAAAATACTGCAATTACATTTTAGTCTTTAGGTATGTTTAATTGAGGCTTAAGTATTTCTATTAACATGTGATTTAAGTAAAACTCGGACAACATTACTTCCATTTTGTTTTTCCAAAATATATCATCACGTTCTATTTTATCAACACAAATTCCTATACAATAATACAAAAATAAATAATAACATAATATTATTATATCGGAAAAAAACTTTATTTTACCTTTTGGTGTCCATACAACAAAGTAACAAAATGTTCTGTTATATGAAGTTGCCTTGTACTTGATAGTAATATATATATGTGTTTTCTTTAAAATTAAATTATCCAATTATACTTCCATAAACTTTAATTTTTTTTTCGTTATACGCATCTTTAGGTGTTAAGTCTTATAGAAATGGGACATTTGATTTCTATAATTGAATCGTCTCCAATAAGTCCATCCGGGGAAGCTGCCAAGTATGGGAGATTTAAGTCAACAAATAGTCCTGCTAGTTTTACATTAGGTACATGCACACAGTTTTTCAAATTCTTGTCTGGCTATAGGTTCAAATTGTATTTCATAACTAAATTCAAATTATTAAATTAATATAAGTGAAATATTATCTAAATTTAAAGAAAAACAAAGTCAAAATGTACCTGGTTGCTGAGGTACCGTGAAAAAAATCTGATTGATAAATGATTGAAATCACGCTTTTTTTCCCTTGAAGTTGATTTTCGCAATTTGAAAATTCTACCAAAATTTGAAGCAGTTAGTCTTTTACATCTTTCTTTTTTCCATTCTTCACTATTTGATTGTTCAACTGTTCGACTTTGTAATTCGTTTATCTCATACATGCTCAATTTTAAACTGGCTTAAAATTCCAATTTTTTTTCTTAGAATTCTTCATGGGACATGGGTAGTGGATGACAATCTAACTCTTCATCCACCGCTCCATAATCAACATCAGGTCCATAAGTATTTATTTTTTTTTCGGTCTTTAATAAATTAATTTAATTGAAAATCATATTTAAAAGAAAATTCTTAGGCAAAAAAATATTATTATAAACAGATATATTACTTAGTTTCAGCTAATGCGTTGTTTGCAATTCGGAATTTCGACTTTGTTTAGAAATATATTGTTTCGTATATTTACCAGGACTAAAGTTAGTTACTTTTTTGTGAAACTTTCTCAAGTGCTGAGGTCCATAATTATATGCTAATATTGCATTATGACAACGAACATTATATGAACCTAAATAATTATTAAGAACAAAATCGTATAGTAAAACAATAATTTTAAATTTAATTATATAGGCACTAAATTAAAATTAAATATAAAACACCTTTAAAGGAAAAGTTGATCCGTTTACCCCCTACAATCTACATATTTTGATACAATACTATTGTAACCTTCGACATAGTTGTTATGTATGAGGTGTATCAAACTATTCGCATGATATGCTACTAAATTAACAGCTGCTATCAAATCATTCCACACTCCACAATTTTGTAATTCAGGGACTAAGTGAATTTTGTTAGATTTACTACCCGTACAAAAATACCTAAATAAAAATTGTAGTTGAAATATGAAGTTTGTAACAAAAAAATATTCATTAATTAATAAACCTGTCGCATTTGTCATGAGATCCAAATACATGAAAAGGTCCATTCAATATATCAACTTTCAACCGTTTGACTTTTTCATTGTGTGGTATATCCAATTGTTTTCTTAACATTATAGCTTTTGAAACGGCAAAACTTTGTAACATAATATATTATACAATAATACAAAATTTACATATTAAAATATTATTTTCATTTTGCGATTGTTCTATGTATTAATTTATTTTTAGGTATCAACATTATTTACCTACTGTAATCTCAACAAATAGTCTTTTAGTTTTGTTCTTACAAAGTCTGGTACAGTATTCCCTGATGTACTTTTCCTTTTAGTAGAAAAAGCCCTAAGACGAGTCGAGTAATTTCGCAAAATATGATTTGTACATTAAATTTAGCTGAAATGCTGAATGCATACAACTGTAGTTGTACAAGCAGACATTATTTAGTATTTTACAATAATATTACTATATTAATGTCAATGGACATAATAAATTATGTGTTATAATTTATACTCTAAACGTCCCAATATGACATTATTCGTAGAAATGGCTATTGCGTATTATATACCTTCCGGTCTATACCTGCAGATTCTTAGAACAAAGTTATTTAGTGAATGAGTAGTAGAAAAACACTGACGCACGGTACAAGTCACCGCTACGACGTCGCAATCTCAAGTAGACATATTGACAAATTCAAATCAGTTTTCAAAAGTTATATCGCGTTAACAGTTCCATCGGTGTGATTGACAAAAGATTGGTATATTTTGGATGAAATAATAGACGTTTGCAATCCCCTTAAAACTTGTGGAACTAATGTATGTGTAATTTAAAACTAATGTAAATCCATGCACATTGCACTTGCTTTTTCTAACCGAAAACCAATAATCCGAGTTCAAAAATACTGGCATATAAACATCAGGAACATTTCTATGGGAATAGCGCAGTGTTACAACACATCTAATTTATGTTTATTTTTATTTCACTATGGTAAAAAAAAATATTTAGAAATATAAAATTTATAATAATTTGTTTGAAATTTATATTTATCTTTTTTAACTGCTAGGGGGTTAAATAGATGCATTGATAAGTATGAATTTAAAATTAATTAATATAATATAATATTGTATTATATTATAAAAATTATATAGGTAAATTTAAAAAATAAATAATAAATTGCATATGTATCAATGTATATTTTTTATTGAAAGTATATAATATTAATTTAATTGCTGAAGTTCAACGTCTTAAATTCTGAATTAAAAATATATTTTACAAATAAAACATACACTAAGAAATTGAAAAACTCAATGGACACAAGCAGCTTATAGCTCTTTATATAGACCAGTGCTTCTCAAACGTATTTGTTTATGGAGCCCTTATGTTGCTAAAAAAATTCTACGCTGCCTCAAAAATTAAGAATATTCATTAAAATATGTACATATTTCATGTAAAATGATACATGAATGATTTGCTTATTAATTTGTTTCTTTATAATATAATCATAACCGGCATAAACAATAAAAGCAATATAACCTTCTACCAACCAAGTGTTACCCGCAGTATAAAATTCCACACAGTGCAAAATAAAAATTACTTATTTTTTTTTTTTTTTTATTTTAAATTATAAAAAAAAAAAAATGATTTACATATTATTAAAATGTTTACAATAAAGTATCTACCTCCTTTAAGCGTAATGCTTGTGATGGTGCTAGAGAGTTACATTACATAATATATGAACAAAATTACATACAAATAAACCTAATTTCAAGTTAACATAAATAAAATATAGAGTAACATTCAAATTATTTTAAAACTTATTCCATATTTTAATTATTATAATATTAAAAAATGTATTTATTTATTTATTTTTGTGTTTTTTTTTTTTTTTTGAACTATTAGTGAAAATAACCACGAGTTAAGTTGTTTTTAAATGCACGTAATACTAAGATTCCCAATTGAGTAGTAAATGAGTTTTTTTATATGTAAAGGCATTGAATTATAATAATTATTAGGACCTAAATAATCGACAAATTTTTGACCAAAAGATTTTTTGCAATAAAATACTCTGACATCAAAAGCCATCAGTTCCCTTTTTTTCCTTATCTTTTCCACAACAAAAAAATATTCATAATTTTTTATTATATACAGTGTGTTTCCTTTTAAAGGTAACACTAAATAATTCTGTCCAGTGATATCGGAATATGAGGTTTTCAGGAGGGGATAGGGAACACATAAATACACATTTCTTAATGATTTTTACATTTTTAGATCTTTCCGTGTGCGCATGCGCAATACAACTTGCATTTTTGTAAATGGCAACAGGTGTTTTGAATACCAAATTCGGATAGACCAAATTTTTTTAAGTCGATTTGGTCCTTTTTACCATAGCTCTAAAATCAAAATTGACTAAATGGCCACCAGTAAACGTTTCGATTAAAATTATTGAATTTTTCACCAATCATACTAGAATTTTATGAATTATTATGAAATTTTATTTATTATTAATTGTACTAACATTTACGTCTAATTGAGGTTAACTAATTCCTCAAAATTAAATTTAAATTAATAATATTATTATTAATTATTAATTTTAAATTAATAATAAATAAAATTTCATAATAATTCATAAAATTCTAGTATGATTGGTGAAAAATTCAATAATTTTAATCGAAACTTTGACTGGTGGCCATTTAGTCAATTTTGATTTTCGAGCTATGGTAAAAAGGACCAAATCGACTTAAAAAAAATTCGGCCTATCCGAATTTGGTATTCAAAACACCTGTTGCCATTTAAAAAAATGCAAGTTGTATTGCGCATGCGCCCACGGAAAGATCTAAAAATGTAAAAATCATTAAGAAATGTGAATTTATGTATTCCCTATCCCTTCCTGAAAACCGCATATTAATCCGATGTCACTTGACAGAATTATTTAGTGTTACCTTTAAAAGGAAACACACTGTATATAATAGGTACCTTTTTATATACACTCTCGACTGGTAACACATTCAACAGCTTAAAGTTTTCACCAGTTGAACCTACTAAATTATTTCTACCTAAACAGATTCTGACAATTTTTCTTTGGAATAAAATTAGTGGTCTAACCGTGTTTTCATTCAAACCTCCCCATACCAACAAACCATACTGAAATATTGCTTGGAATAATAATAAATAAATTATACGCATAACTTTCACAGGCAGGAAATTCCTTAATTTAAAAAAACTAAATGATAATGTACGCATGCGCATTACAATATTCTTGACATGCAAATTCCATCTCATATTCTTAACAAAAGTTAAGCCCAGATATCTTATGCTAGAAACCATGTATATTTTATGACACATGCTGTCATTACAATTATCGACATTCACACAAAAACAGAGTTTTAAATAATCATGATTGTTCTCATCTATGTTGATTGAAAAATTTATAAAATTAGTTTTTTTATAATTTATTGAAAGTTTCCTATGGTTTAGGTAATTAATCACTTTTTTAAATTCTTTAGCTGCTTTTAAACAAACATTTTCCCACGATTTACCGGAAAACAAGAGACATGTGTCATCAGCATAAGTTATGATTTGACCATCAATTTTTAAATCACATATTGAATTAATGTATAATATGAACAGCCCTACCCCTTGTGGTACTCCACAGTTAATACTCAATTCTTCACCTGAGGAGCTAATAATTTTCACAATTTGTTTCCTGTTATTTAAATAACTTATAAACCATTTTAAACTACTATTATTTAAACCAAAACTTGGTAAAATTTTACAAAGTTCAATATGATCGACTGTATCAAAGGCATTAGCTAGATCTAAAAATATTGCCATTGTTTTATTGTTGTTGTCAAGAGCATCATAATATATGAATTTACTAGCATTGTACAGTGCATTTTCTGTGCCCAACCCGGGTCTAAAACCAAACTGGTTTTCAGACAGTAAATTATTTTTTTCCAAAAACTATTAATCTATACTTTATAATTTTTTCTAATATTTTAGCGAAATTGCTTATCATTGATATTGGTCTATAATTATTAATGTTCGTTGCGTCACCATTTTTATATAATGGTTTGATGATTGCTAGTTTAAGTTTATCAGGAAATGTACATTCAGAAATACTTAGATTATAAATATATGTTAGAGATTCAATAATATTTGTAGCAATAGCCTTTAATGTTTTCACAGATACTCCATCAAAACCTGCAGCAGTATCATCATTCAAATCATTTATTATTTTTATAATTTCATGTATGTTAATTTTCTCTTTAAAAATCATGTCAAATGAGGCATTTGTGCTAGGTTCATCATAAATAAAATTCGATTTTTTTATTTTACTTGCAAGGTTACTACCAATATTAATAAAAAATTTGTTAAACATATTTGAAACTCTCACCGGATCCTCTGAAGGAATTATGTGTTCATTATTATGGATTAATGGCTTATAAATTATAATCTTATATTAGTTATAGTCCTAAATCATAATGATATTAAAGTACATCCGTTTAAAAATTCCCAGGGAACAATGGCTCTTTTGTCCCCTCTCTCTTTGGCCGCCCTTACAACTAACACATCTGATACTACATCTACTACAAAACAAAGTAGGCATGCTGGTTATTAATAATCAAGGCCAGGATTTGTATGCAACAACAATTTTTTTTTGCTACGACCAAATGAAGTTTAAGTGAGTAATTTCCACCATTTATATTTTTCTGATAAAAATGGTACTATTTTTATTTTGCATGTTTTTGCTTTGCATATATCGAGCTTAACTCATATTATGTATGATTGGATTTATTAGATTAATAAATAATAATATAATAATTTATAAGACGGTAATAATTAAACTGATCAAAGTATTTAACTTGGTTTTTTTGTCAAACATTAATTTTGTTTTTATAAATAAAATCCAAAGGTACAATATGCGATAAACAAGTGAATAGTTTAACAGAGAAAGATAAAAACAATTAACAAAAGCATGGTCTCAGAAGATCTTCTAAGACCATGAACATAAGTATGTTTAGGTATCATTATAAAATCCAAGATAAGATGTAATTTTTCGGGTATTAGCAGTGGTCAGGACGTTACTAGTTTTTTGTAGCACACCAACGCTACAGTTATTTCTCCAAAAAGGTGCTCTCAATCGCTCCTTTTTTTAAAATGTAGCTCGCTACTTCTAATGCTATTGTCCAAATATAGTGTGCTACTTTTTCGCTACATTTTTAAAAATGTTCTTATTGAAAACTAGTGTTTGCAGTTTGTACTGATTTGACCTCTGGTCACTGGACAGAATTCGGAGCAAAAGCTTCACTAACAGACTCATCATTAATCAGTATCGTAATATAAATAAACAAATATAATCATAATTGATATTTTAATAATCATTAATCACCAATTAGATTGTAATTAGTGACAAAATAATGATCATTTTTGCTACAAATGTTTTTCAGTGTGATTTTAATAAAAAATTTTGAGATTTTAATTTTAAAAATTCCGAAAGTCAAAAATGAAAGTGTCAAATGACAAAAATTTGTTGCAGAATTGTAGAAAAAAAATAAGTGGTCGTAGCATGTAGCACACTTATTTCCACTATTGAATGTGAATCATAAGTTTTAGTATGTATTAAATATGCATGAGAAAAATAAATAAATAATTTTTAATTTTTAATCTCAATTATATTATATTAAGACAATCCAGCCAATCACTGATTTATTTCAATAAATAAATATTTTTTTTATGTCTCAAAATTAAAATGCATATTTTTGTATATTTTGGTAAATAAAATGCATGTTTTACAATTTTTTATTGCATACAAATCCTAGTTATGAATAATAAAATAAACACAATAAACTAAATATTATTTTAATTTAATTCATACATGTCCTCGGAACCCTTAGATTACAATGAACGCAGTTTTATTTCTGCTGATATAAACTATAAATATTTTTTTTTGTGATCTTATATTTTAATGAATTATTATCTAATGATCATATTATTAACATAAATTAATTATCATAAAACATTAATTCTCTCACAATATAATATGCTATCTAAAAATACTTATCGGTTTAGTATGATATTGAAAAAATATAGGTATCTATTATCTATCAACACTATCTATTCATTATACCTGTATATACTTCATTTAGCGATATTATGATGGAGCTTTTTACAAAAAAATAAAAAATAAAATTACTTAGTGTCGAAAGTCCCATGGATTGTACGGGGTTGAACTGGATATTTTTATCATTATATTACTATTTCTTAGTAATTATTATCTAATTTCTATTTAAAAAACTTATAATTATTTTATACTACCTGTGATAAATATGGTAAATATGAGTAGCTGTATGCAGTGGCGCCGAAGTCCATGCTGACGTCGGGCCGTGGCCCGACCTCTTTTTTGAAAAATGTGGCCGGCCGGCCATATTTAATTTACATCATAACTTTATTACAAACATGAGTAAATTTAAACCGTGATTATGAATAAATTTATATTAGGGTACTTCTATATTAAATAATTAAGATATTGAGGCCGGGAAATTTTAAAATTGCCCGACCACATTTTAAAAACTTCGGCGCCACTGGCTGTATGCCTATATTTGTTTAAGTAATCAATGTATGTCGGTATATTGTTAAGATTATTTACATAATTTTACAGTATATGCACTGAACTATAATATAGATAGTGTGTTGCGGAATAAAAATACCCGGAAAAAAATTGCCGACCCCAGGATATATAACTCCCAGACTACAATATTACTGACAACCATATGAAATTAATTTATTAAATATTTTTAAAAGTTAATTAGTGTAATATTTGTAACTAAATATTAATAATGTCGTAATTACACTAGTTAGTTTTTAAAAATATTTGCTCAATCATTTTCATGTGGTTGTGAGTAATATATACATTAAACTTATATTGTAGTCTGGGGATTTCTTTCGGATTACCACAGACTGTATATTATTATTATGAAAAATGAAACTTGAGTAAATAAATATTTAGTCTTTTTGTATGGTTTTTTAAATTTTTAATTGATATATATGGAGGTGTTGTGGCATTGTCTACTTTTTATGCAATATAATGTGGGGGCTACAGCCCCCCCCCCAACATTTCAGCCCTAGTTGCACCACTGTATAAAATAAAGATAACGTAAGCCAAGGTATTTAAAAAAGATCCCCAGACCAACTAAAGTCGATTAGTATAATATTCATGTAAAGATGTAGCAGTTGCAGAATTTCAAAAACTTGAGAAAATGAGAGGTCCTAGTATAATATTATACAAATAAATGAATAAAATAAAATAAATTAATTTGAATTTATACATAACATCACATACTGTAGTTTTGGGTGGTTCTTATTTGGGCAATTCTTGAATTCTAATGTTGAAGGGCAAAAATCCATTTCTTAAAAATATGAACAATTTTGTGACTTTTATGAATCTCTTTTTCTCAATTCTTCCATCTCGCTGTATTAGCCTAAAGTTTAGCCAGTAAAACACATAAAAATTAACAGGTGGGATTTCAACAAATAAAATATGAAACAGGTAGTCAAAAAATTGAAAGTTTGTGGTTTACTTTTATGTAAAAAGTTGATTATAAGATACTTGTTATTTTTCACTTAACACGAACACCATCAAAATGTGATAATTGTTTAGTTTATGAACAATTTATTTTGTTATATCATGGAACAACAGCTAAAATAATGAACTTATCGAGAAAAGTTTTAGATAAAAAGTTGTATCTATAAAAAAGACAAATAATATTCTGTTAAATTTATTATTTTAGCAGTAAATTTCTGAGATTTAAACAAATAAGTCGCTCTGTACATCAAAGAGCAATAAGAACATTTTGATGGTATTCGCGTCACGTGGATAATAAAAAACATTATACTGGCAATTTTTTGCATCAAAATGGATCACAACCCTTCAACTTCTTGATTGACTATTCCATATTTATCTCTCTGAAATTCAAGAATGACCCAAATAAAAACAACCCTACTGTACATATTATTATTATAAGTATTTATAGTTTAAATTCATTTAAAATAAATTATAAAACCGAAAGACATGGCTGAATGGGTTGCATGGAATTTTACAATGAAATAATAAAAAAAATTCCTTTACTATGGAAAGTGCGCTTGAGCATAGCTTATAAATATATTGCTGTTGTTATTTGTTATAAAATAAAATAATATAATATCTCATATACATGTGATTTGTGTAATTTTTTTTTATAATGATATTGGTAAATAGTTTAAAATTATTTTATAACGTATTAAGTGTTGTCAATACTCCTTGTACTGTTTATGTTTTTCTATTTCGTCGTAATGCTATTAATAGCATTAATCAAACTTCAGTAATAATATCATTGTTTCTAAAAAATATACATATAGATATCATTACATTAGTGTACAATAAGTAATTAACTTATGTAATAAAAATGAAAATGTATTTGAAAAGGTGAAGGAAAAACCAAGCAAGCAGCTAAAAGACAAGCTGCTCATATTATGTATGACCAAATAAAAAACGTTCCTCAACAGAACATCTCTAAGACTAAGGAATATGTATATCCAACACCTGGTAAATTGATGCTAGATATTATGGAAAGTAAGGATTTAGATTGCATGAATAATCTGAAATCCTTGGAAATATTCTTGAAGCAATTAAAATCATCACAAAATCCAAGTGTAAACAAACTGAGGGTAATATATCAATTTAATTCACTCCCGCTAAATATAATATATACTCATATTTTCTTTATTTTTATGCAGAATACCGATTTCACGGCTAAAATAAGAAAAAATGCCGTTGAATTTTTAAATGCAATTGGAGGAGAAGAACATTTTGGTATTACATATTTATTGATAAGTAACAAGTCAAGTAAGAGATCAGTTAAAGTAATAGTCATCATTTTTTATTCCATGCTCTTTATTTTTTTCAGATGATATTGGAATGGTAGTGCAATTAGCTGTCACTCCTCTTTTGTTGTTTATCGGTTCTGGCAGAACAATGGAAGATGCCAAAGAGATGGCTGCCTATGTTGCTCTATCGTACATAAAACTTTTATTAGAGTAGTTAATCGACAAAAATACAACTGATATATTCTAAAGCCTTACCTAATAATGTAATGCATTTCGTTAAGCTTAAAACATAGTTTATAATACTAGTATAATGCTAACTTTTGTTAACTTTCTACATATGGTCACTCAATTCCTATAACTTATTAAAAAAGGTTTATAATATTTTTTTTTTGAATCATAAACACTAATATTTTTTTTCCTTTCTAAATGCATACGATTTTTTTAATTGATGTAAAATAATTTATATATCATTTTTAAAGTAAAATTATGTATTGAATTGTTTTCTTTAAGTATACATTTAGTTTTAACTTCCTACAAATAGTACATTAATTTAGTTTATTGTGTATTTTCTATAATGTCATAAACTTATAGGTATATTTTATGTGAAATTAAAATTGTCTACACAATATGGTACAATATGCACACAGTTAAACTACCAATATTTTCTGTATATTTTTATAAAAATTGGCTGTATTTGATTTTACAAAATCTTGTGTTAAAATTTAGAAGATAAGTATAATATTCTGAACAGTATTTCATATTATATATAATTTAAGTATTTAGTATAAACTTAAATATTTGATTAATATAATACAAAATATATGTGTATTATGTACAAACAATAAACAATCACTATGCATTTTGTATTCAATCAATATCTCGTGAGAAATTTATAATATATTAACAGTGTTTTGTAGTAACATAACGCAAATTACAAATTACTCTAATGTAATTACTAAAAGTCTATGAAGTAACACGCTAACCCGTTATTTTCCACATTATTAAAATAATAGTTTTGAATGTATTCCAGAAAAATTAAAAATCAATTATATTTATTTTTGATCCCGATTATTATAGTTAACAATAATGCTATACATTCCAGGAATAAATGTTATTAT
This sequence comes from Macrosiphum euphorbiae, assembly GCA_949089665.1. Classification (NCBI taxonomy): domain Eukaryota; kingdom Metazoa; phylum Arthropoda; class Insecta; order Hemiptera; family Aphididae; genus Macrosiphum; species Macrosiphum euphorbiae. The sequence goes on along the minus strand of CARXXK010000004.1, from coordinate 24,496,058 downwards.
TTTATTATCAGAAAGAAAAGAGTTCGGTTAAAAAATAAAATTTAATTAAAATGAATTAATATTTATGACTTGTGACTATAAAGCCATATAGGGGAGATGATTGTAAATTCGTACATAAATCTAAAATAGGTCTATTATCACCAGGTCTATGATTATAAAATATATACATAATAATTGAATCATACAGTTGAATATGGTTTAAAAAAAATGATAAAAAAATAAACGTTATTTTTAACGCACTAATTTATTAATGAAAAAGTAATGTAACGTAAAAATAATTTTAGGTTACGCAAATGTAATTTAAATAAAAATATTTGAATTAACGAGAAATGTTTTTTCGTTACTTTTTAAAAGTAATTTACAAAACACCGTATATTAAGGTACAACACATTAATTAATTTTGAATAGTGTAATAGTAATAGATATTATTATATAAAAATTCATAATCTAAATCTAAAATGTCCTGAAAACAACAAAAAGTCAGTTTTTGAATAACTGCATAAAAAATGTTTGTATCCAAACATAGAAGTATTTATAAAGGAGTTGTACACACTACGTGTTGAAAAATAATATTATAATTTATAGATGAAACTTTTATATAATCTACTAGCCTGGGTTAAAATTAACCTTGATAGGTACCCGAAAGATATTTGAATGGACAGCGCTTGAACTAAACCCGGGAAACAGTGTCCTTCGCAACAGTCGCAGCATGCCAGATATCTATTAATCTAAGGCCGGGCGCACACTGATAGAGCAAAACTGTTCCGAGCTGCTTGGAGCAGCTCGGAGCTGTTTGTAGGCAATTATAACATATTTTGTAAAGTAAGTGACGCGGCGCACACTAATCAGTCAACATCAACACACGACAAGACAAAACGAAGCATGTTCGATCTTGTTCGGTCTGGTTCTATTTTTTCTCCGAGCAAAATATGAAAATGTTATGTAATCGTATAAATTTGTTTATTTATACGAATAGCTTACAACTGAACACTCGTTACTTTGGTGTCACTCGCAGATTTTTATGATTTTATACTTTATACAACTTTATTAAACTTAAGCTTTATTAATATTTCATAATTATTTTAAAATGGGATGCGATCCAGAGAAATTGATCAATCTTGTTTTTTTAAGAAAATCTATTTACGATTTTACGGATAAAGAGCATAGTAATAGAATCATCCAAGACAGATTATGGAATGAAATCAGCACAGAAATGGAAACATCGGGTTAGTTAAAAAATAATTTAAAATAATTTAACTTTTTACATGATGAGTACGTAGTGTATTTCTATATTTTTGTATCTGTAATATAAATCAAAATTAAATCAATAGTCAAACTACTTATACATTTACATTTTTGAGCTATTTAAAATTACCTATAGTATTATAATATTATAATATTTTAGTTGATTAATTTTTAAATTTAAAGAAATGTGATATTAAAACTTATAAATTGTACATATTTTGCCATGGAACTGAACCAATGTCTGAATTGAAATAATTCATGAACTTCTCTCGGATATCCATTGCTGCAGTAGATGCCCTATTAATTGGTCTGGATGTAATTTGGCTTTGGGCAACCGTTTGGGTTGTTTGAAGTTGAAGTTCATCTTGGATTTCAGATGGAGCCCCTTCTTTATCCATTATTATGTTATGTAGAATACAACACGCCTTTGTGATAATAGTAGCTTTTTCAGGAAAAACTAACATTTTATTTTCTAGAACATTAAATCGTTTCACAAGAATCCCAAATGCACATTCTACTATTCTTCTGGCTCTCGATCAGTGGCGCACACTGGTCGTACCCCCCCCCCCCCCCCGAAATTTCTCCTAGGCCTAGTATAATATTAACGATTTTTACAAATATGAAAAAAAATTGGTCTTTAATTTACTGCTTTAATTATAAGTTATAAGAGTATCTATAATAATATTATATATTATAATAGATACTGCAGCACTTGATAACATGATCATTGATCTCGATTAAAAATGTTGTCTTAGAACTTTATTAAAATTATATTTTTACATTCGTCATAATTATCATGGCTATAGCCTGCATATTACAGATATTCTTATCTATATCGATGCTTATCTATGAAGCAAAAGTACCTCCAAAAACCTATCACATATCTACTATTATTTAGTACCTAATTAGTATACCTATTTAGTTTGCAATTTTCAATCTGAGAACGTGAGGTACCTGCGACCTGCCATTATTTGTTTTATATTATATAATATTACATTAGGTACTTATTTTTGTTTTTATTTCAAATGGCCAAACGTGACGGAACAATTATTTCTTTTTTCTCGAAGAAGAGTAAACTTGATGAAACAGTATGTATCTATCTATAAGTATTAAAATTATTAAATTACAAGTTTTGGATAATTTTTATGAAAATATTAAACTATTTACTAAATTGACTATCCCAATGAGAATCATAAGCATCAATAACAATAAATTAAATTGTTGAATTCTGAATTATTTAGTCGAATAGACCTCAAAATGATGTTGATGTTCATGGTCCACATAGTTACACAAACACAAATATTGAAGTACCTAAAGATGAATTACCTGGATCTGGTTCTATTATCAATATAAATAAGCATTCAGTAAGGTTTTAATATTTATTTTTTATATTATAATGTATTCAGGTACCTACCTATATCTAATAAATAATAATATATAAAATTGTATATATTTTATAATATCCAATTTACTATTATTATATAATATTATTAATGATAATATAGCGTTATAGATGTCACCAAAATAAATTTACCTACCACTACCATACAGATAAAAGACAATAATAAATAATATTCATAGGTATAATTTATTTTACCAAAACTAAAGCTTATTAATTATTATCTCAATTATTTTAACGCATATTTGCTTCAGTAGTCTTGTTAAGTACTTGAACAAAAGGTAAAAGTATTTAAATACTTGTTATGTACTAAAATGTAATTTTAATATATTATGCTTTAAATTTATAATATTGTTAGATAAAAACTATTTTTTTTAAATTTTTTTTTGTTAACTGTTTTTTATTATATTGACCTTTATAAACTATTTGTAATAAATTACAAAAATTATAATTGATATTTATACTATAATAATATAATGTTAGATATACTTTTTTTATACAACATTTTGCTATATGTTTGCTTGGGCTATACAATATTAATCTCTATAGTAAATTATTAATAGAATAACCCCCCCCCCCCGAAAAAAAATCCTGTGTGCGCCACTGCTCTCGATAAACGATAATTAAAAATTCTTTTTTCATTAGTTAAATTTCTTCTTGGAAAAGGTCTCATTAAGTTTGTTTGCAAAGGATATGCTTCGTCCCCAACAAATATAAACGGAAACTCATCGTTAATTCGAGGGTCAATTTTTTTTGACTGCGGAATATTTAATTTATTGTTTTTTAATAATTTTCCAAAATTGGATTCTTTAAAAATACCACTATCACTATTTCGTCCATAATCACCGATATCTACAGCTATAAATTTAGCATTAGCATCAACGACAGCTTGAAGTACAATAGAATGAAATCCCTTATAATTATAATATTCTGAACCGGCATTAGGAGGGCATTGTATTGATATATGTTTTCCATCAATCGCGCCAAGACAATTAGGAAAGTTCCACAGTTCTTCAAATTAAAGCTTTTGCTGATTTTATCCAATGTTCAGTTGTAGGTGGTGGCATATAAGTAGGACATAAAATATCGCATATGGCACAACATACGTCACTTATAATTTTTCCAATAGTTGAAGCGCCAAGACGAAAATGATAATGTAAGCGTTTAAAGTGTCCTCCAGAAGCTAAATAGCTGAAAAATAATTATTTATTCTATTATACCCATAGGCGCACATAGGGGGGTGCTTGGGGGTGCTTAGCACCCCCAAGCTTCAAACTAACTCCCTCAGTTTATTTCAGTATTTCACCAATCATTTATAAACTATCGTGGTTTATTGGTTCGGAATTTTTCTCTTCATTACAAATATTGACAACTGTTTACGAATTCACGAATTCATTTTTTTTTTTTTTTGTCTGTCATCATCTTTTAGGACAGTAAAAGTGCTTGGATTTTCTTCAACAGTATCTTTTCTGATACGAAAGTGAATCTAGTTGGTACTTTGGGGGGTCAAAACCAAAAATTTCACAGTAGTTTTCAAAAGCGCTGTGAAAAACAAAAGAAAAATTAAGGAAAAACGGGAATTTTTACGCAAAATCTGTTTTCGAGAAAATTGCTTTTGGTTTTTGGTGTAACTTTAAAACAAATGACCGTAGATATATAAAATTTTCACTGGTTATTTATATTTCCATTCTCTATACATGATAAAATTTTCTAAATATTTTGAGTTATTTTGAGCTTTTTACGGACATTTTTAGTTTTTTTTTAGTTTTTTTTTCTATAAGTATCAATAAAATTTTATTTGTTGGGTATAAAAGCTTAAACATTTAATAGAAGGCTCCTAATATATTATTTCAAAGACAGATGAAAAATATTAAAAATCTTTAGTCACAGTTTTTTGTTATAAGCATTTAAATTCCAAATATTGACAAAATACGTGAAAATGACGAAAATTTGCAAATTATTTTGAGTTAGAAATTCATAAAAAATTTTCTTTTTAAATCTAAGATATGAAAATGTAATGCAAGATTCCTCATAAGTTTGTCTACTTTTATCAAAAAAAAAATGTCTACAAGAATCTCAAATTAAATTTTTATGAACGTTTGAAATTCATATTTTCACAACATTTGATATTCACTCGATTTCTCATGTAACGATTTTCTAATTTTGTTGTAATTAAAAAACGAATGACTGTAGATACTTGAAAATTTTACTAAAATTTTATATTAGCATTTCCTATACACCATATAGTTTTGAAAATATTTTGATTCTTTTTGAGCTATTTACGGACATTTTCAGTTTTCAATTTTTTTAATTTTTTTTTTCTATTCATATCAATAAAATTTTATTTGTATGGTAAAAAAGCTTGAAAATTTAATGCAAAGCTCCTGATATATTGTTACAATAACACTTGAAAAATATTAAGAATACAAAGGCACAATTTTTTTTATAATTATTTAAAATTCAAATTTTGACAAAATTTATCACATTTAAAATTTAATAATAATTTTATAGTTAAAAATTTATAACTTTAGAAATTATTGTATACACTATACGGATTAAATCTAATGCAATGCAGAAATATTAGGATTAGGGGGGTGTGGACCATAAATTATCCCAGCACCCCCTAAATTCACACCCAATGTGCGCCTATGATTATACCTATTTATTATACTAATTTTATTTCACATTTTTGAGCATTGGATATTTCAATTTATATATTTTTTTTTAAACCAATACATTCATCTGAGCCGCTCAGTCTAAAATATCTGTACATTAATAGATTTATAATCAATTTTATTATACATTTTTATATATTTATTATTGTATATCAATACTTGAAATGTATTAGTCATTATAAGAAATAAGCGATATATTATGCACGGAGTAAACTAACTAATTTTTATTTGTAACATATTAATTATTAATTCATAACTAATATGAGTGACATTATAGGTAATTAGATACGGTTTTTAATTAATTAATTTAAACTTCAATTTTCCAAATTATATCGTCCAAAAATTATTTGAAACTAAACATGTAGTTATCGTTCAAGGATTAAATCTAAAAATGTGTTATCAAGAGTTGTGGGATATATAAAAGGCAAACTAATTTCGTGCCTAATATTTTTAAAAAGCTATAATAAAAAACGAGGAACTTTGAAATCTATTTTTAAGCTTTTTGACCCAACGAATAATTTATTTTGACATTTTTAGAAAAAAAAACTAAAACTAATCTATTACAATCCAAGCAAAAGTGGTCTAATAACCAAGGTTACCATCAATTTTAACAAATTTTCATTTATTTATTTTTGATTTTCCCGATTATTTTAAAAGGTGCTGAGAATTTTCATTTTCAATCTACCTGAAGTACCAACTAGATTAAATTTGTTTTCAACTCGTGGGTTCTCATTCATCGCTAAAGTGAGAATACAAAGTTATCAGAGATTGTGTTATTTAACTATAAGTTTGAACTGTTGTAGGTATTATCCATTTTTATTATTATTTATATTAATATCAATAACTTGCTTTAATAATTTTTATGTAAATTTCACCTAACCTGCGGTAGTTTGCACGTATCTTTATAATTTATCTCTAAAGTATCAGTTATAACAAGTTTGCGTATTCCACCTATGGACCATAGGCTATGGTGGATTTATATAATCAATTAAGGGATTCGATACGGTAATTTTCTGTTTTTGTCTAACACACGGGTGACATAGTATTTTAGTACTGTTAGGTTAGGATTTTGTATTAAGGAGAGTCGATACCGTGATTTTCTGTTTTTGTCTAACACACGCATGACACAGTAGATGTGTTTTCTCCCAAACACCAATTGATCTAATGAAGCGATAAATATTCTAAAAACATATTTGAATTTGTTGTCAAGTCTACTTAAAGACGATTTGTCTTTCCCACATTTTTGATTTCTTTGATTTTAACTTCTTCGAAAATTGAAAAACAACAATTTTTAAATACTCTTTTTCGATATGACAATTGGGGGAATAATATAAAAAATGTGGGGAAGTCAATTTCAAGTAGACTTGACAAATTCAAATCTGTTTTTAGAATTCTTATCGCTTTATTAGATCAATTGACATGTTTGGCAAAAAACACATCTACTGTGTCATGCGTGTGTTAGACAAAAACAGAAAATCACGGTATCGACTCTCCTTAATACAAAATCCTAACCTAACAGTACTAATATCAGATGAATAAAAAAAAACCAATTTAAACCATTTTTAAATATTAGCCTGTCTTCTTCCCACAGATAAGGCATATCGGTAGATCTCGGACCCCGTGCTGTTTGTACGTAACTTTATAATTTAACTCTAAAGTATCAAAGTATACCAAGTATGTCGATGAATTCCTGACGTTACTCGCACTAGGGCCAATCAGAGCACTTGTTTAGTTGTGTCAGCGCGTCAGGCGCTTATCAGTTAGGTCCGCGGATAACAATATCACTGCACAGTTGACTGTTGAGAATACTCATAAATCATAATATTTTATTAATTGTGATTTTATTAATATAGTATTATAGTGTCCATAATATTATAATAATTATTATAATTATTTAATTTTGTATTATATCCAACTAATATTATAAACGCGAAAGTTTGTAAGTATGTTTGTTATTCTTCCACCTAAAAACTCCTGAATGGATTCTAATGAAACTTTACAACAATATAGCTTATACATCAGAATAACACATATTCTACAAATCACCCCCTAGGTCCAACCAAGGGTCAAACGGGGTTTTAGAGATTTACGGTGGAAACTTTTGTTTATAAATGGTAGCCATGGGGTTTAAAGCTATTATAATAATCGGGGCACCTTAGTTGCGTCCCGTAAAAAAGGTATACACGAATTGCGTCCCACTATATATGGGTTAGGTAGTAGAGTTTTATTTCGTTTTCAGGGGTTCTCCGTGGTGTGTTAATTATTATAAGATAGCCTGGGCTCTAATATTATGTTTTGATAGTAATATAAATTACGATAGCAAGTTCGTTTATCGTAATCGTGAACAATAAAATACCACCTCTAGTCTACCTATACTATATCGGTAAAGCTTTGTATTATATAATATATATATGTGTGTATAGCATTTAGTTTCACAATGTTCTGGATTTACCAAACTGATATAAAATACTTGATTAGGTACAGTATTTACTGTTAATAACTGTTGAGTTTAGTATATATTTTACTGCAGTTCAGTCTTCGTTCGTTACTTTTTCGTATACCTACGTTTTAAAATGGAAGTGCAAAATATTATTAGTGAAAAACAAAAACATTTGAAAATAATTGACAAATTTAAGTTCTGTTTTCATAAATGTTTGGCTAATAATATTCAATGTTGGAAATGTACCGTTAAAACGTGTACAGCATATTTAAAAATTAACGAAAATGATGATATTTTACTTAACGTGAGTGATACTGACCACAGCCACAATGCACTATCTGAAGCAGTTATAAATCGACAAATTGTAAGTAATTCTCTTAAGCGAAAAGGTACACAAGAGTTATATGAAAGACCAGCTAAACTAATGCACCGACATTTAAAAGAAAGTATTGATTTCAGTGTTAAAAGTACATTAACAATTACAGATATTCGCTATATAAAAAATAATTTATATCGAGCTCGAAGTGAACAACTACCAAAATTGCCAACAAATATTTTAACTGTCCATTCAGCATTAAATGCTATCGACTGTATTACAAACGAAAATGAACCTTTTTTGTTTTTAAACGATTTTATTAATAGTATAGTAATGTTTACATGTAAATCAAATTTAGAATTTTTAAGTAAAATTAAAACAGTGTATGTTGATGGCACGTTTGAATATTGTACAAAATTTTTTTGCCAATTATTTACAGTTCATGGCCTTTTTAACAATTATTACGTGCCATTAGTATATTTTTTGTTAAAAGATAAGCAAACTATTTCTTACTCCAAAGCATTTAAAGCTATTGACTTAGAATGTTCAAAATTATGCCAAGATTTTAAGATTGATGTAATTTATGTTGACTTTGAAGTTTCTATTCACAAGGCAATTCAGAAAATTTGGCCAGAAACATTGATAAAAGGATGCCGATTTCACCTAGGACAATCATGGTGGCGAAAGATGCAAGACCTGGGCTTAGCTAAAGAATATGGGACGAATGGAGAAGTTGGCAACTATCTATCATATATTTTTGGATTATCGTTTTTGAGTCCAGATGAAGTTGGTGATTTTTTTTCATTTGAACTATCAGAAATACAATTGATTATTAACATTATTATTATTAATTATTATTTATTTATTATATTATGGACTATATTGATTTTGTTTAGATCTAAGTGATTTAACGTTTATTTACAATTTTTTGACTGACATTTTGATTATTAACATTATTGTTATTATTATATGATTATTATTTATTTATTTATTATATTATAGACTACATATATTGATTTTGACTAGATCTAAGTGATTTAATGTTTATTTACTTTTTTACTACATTTGATAAAAAATTTTTTGACTGACATTTTGATTATTAACGTTAATATTATTATTTATTTATTTTTGTTAGTTGTTTAAGAACCCTTGATTAAAATACATGAATTGCGTCCTTGATTTTTTGGGACGCAATTCGTGTAATCGTGTATACCTTTTTTACGGGACGCAACTCGTGTGCTCCCTTATAATAATAACTGTTGTAAAGAAAAAGAAGGTATATACTATAGTTATAGTTATTTCTATAATCGACTTTAAGAATATTATGTTCAATAATATATTATATACTAGCTGATCCCGTGTACTTTGTTACCCGTTAAATGTACCAAATATATACGACTCAAACTTTTTTTTTTCTGTTTTAACCGACGACGCCGCGGGATCTGCTTTCGCATTGCTTCCGCGGCGATACGACTCAAACTTATATACACATACTTACATCTTTATATATATATAATTTTACTGTACGTGTTTTTGTAAGCGAACCCCTTTAATAAATACAGATAAATACAATATATAAATGATTACATTAATTTTTCTGGCTTTATAAATGATAAATATATTTTTATTAAAAATAAATACAGATAAAAAAAAATAATTTATTGTTGGTAAAAAATTAATATAATAATTTTATAAGACTTCTGAGTATATGACGTTTTTTGTTTTATCTCCTGTTGAAATTAAAATCATAAGATGATTCGGGTCCCCAGTTCGAGAAAATGCCAAGTATAATTTATTGTCCATGTGAAAAGCACCCCTAACGAAGATCTACGCCAATGTACTTGAATGTTTAGCCACTTACCCGAAATTTAACTCATAAGAATAATCAAAAAGTAAGCACAAATTATGCTCGTAATGAGCTCGTAATTCACGAAAAATAATAACTCAAATCAACAAACATGCCCGATATAAATAAATAAATAAATATACAATATAAATAACATAGCAACCAATATATTATAATACACTATTATTATTTAAGAGGACGCCACACCCGCATGTGTTGTCTCCGTCTTACAAATGTACAACATAGCAAAAACTCTTTTGCGAGGGACAACTTTTCTCGCACTATATTTGTTGTAGAACTACCAAATTTTCACAGCACTTAAAGAAGAACTTTATCTGTGCAACAGCGTGCTGTTTTTTTCAATAGCACCATCCAATCATTTTTTATAAGCAAATTAAAAAACCAAATGTTTAGAAGCAAATAACTTGTATTGTATATATGTTATTGAAAAAAAGAGCACGCTGTTGCACAGATAAAGTTCTTCTTTAAGTGCTGTGAAAATGTGGTAGTTCTACAACAAATATGGTGCGAGAAAAGTTGTCCCTCGCAAAAGAGTTTTTGCTATGTTGTACATTTGTAAGACGGAGACAACACATGCGGGTGTGGCGTCCTCTTAAATCTGCAACAATAAACTTTATTTTTCATTTTTTATTAATTAGTTTATTTTTTTCTGGACAGATTGCGCCACTGTTGTATTTTTGACATCCATATTTCCTACTTTTCTGGTGGATTTTTCTAAACAAAAGTGGTACTATGACCTCCAGCAGACTGTCAAGTATAACAGTAAAAAATTTCAGCCAAATCGGTTCAGTAGTTTTCTCGGTTAGCGCGGTCCAAGAAAACCCTTACCATTTTATATAATAGTATAGATTTTATAATAATTTGTTATCATACAATATTATTATCATGACAAAATGAATTTGTTTTGTCATGTATAATAATTAATATTAACAGTTAATATACAAAACAATTACTGTCATAGAACATAATAATGTTTATACATACTTCAACCAATCGACACTAATCACGACTAACGACGATGTTCGTGGAACGATAGAACGATCTCGACGAAAGCCGAAGAGTGCCGAGAGGCTTGTAATATTCAGCCTCAGACGAGTCGGACGGCCGTACGATTATAAAAATATATATCATGATAGTGGGGGAAGTCGGAGTATTATTATTAAATGAGGCTGAACGATTCAGGCCTCAGAGTTTGTCAACATTATCCATTAGTCATTTGTCGAAACGACGTGATTTCCACTAATAGAAAAAGGAACGGAGAGGTTGTCATCATGTCGTTTAGTGTAAGTGTATACCTACCTATAATACTTTTATCACAAACTAAAGATATTATCGGTTCTTATCGAACAAATAACAATGAACATAATACATATTATTATTTAATTATTATTCAATTTTCAATTTTGTACTTGTACTAAGGCTCTAATAGAAGTTTTTAAAGAGCCCTACTTCATACTTGTACTTGAGTAGAACCATGGTAGTTATAAATTGATTAATAATTTATTATTTATTTGCCTCGCCCATCATACAGTTCACGAACCACTGGAGGAAATACTGGTAGACTGACTCGGCATTCACAATTAGTCCAGCCGTTTAGTAGGAATTCATTGACATACTCGGTATACTTTGATACTTTAGAGTTAAATTATAAAGTTACGTACAAACAGCACGGGGTCCGAGATCTACCGCAGGTAGATTGCCTACCTGCTAATATACTACTGCGAATCAGAATTTTTATCCCGGGCAACAGAAGAGTTAAGAAAAATTTTGAACACCATACACCGAATATTAAAATTGAACGGCGTTATACAGAAAGCAACCATCCCACACATGTTCTATTTGGAGATAATTCAAGTTTTAGAGAAATGTTTTTTTTTAATTTTTCTATGCCTCATATAACCTAAAACCAATATATCTTATAAATTGGATGTATATATTTCAATGACTTACCAATGAAATCCTGATACAATTTAATACTGACTATTATTTTAAGACTTATGTTGGTTGGTTGTTTTATGATGATTGTTAAATGTGTAGTATGGGTGCACAGCATAGACCTATATACTAATGGACAGCGCATTCCACTCCCCCGGCCATCTATGCTAGGGAATCTTATAACTGACAAAGAAAGAAGAGAGAACGAAGAGAGAAAGAACATGAAGTAGTAAATCATGGAGGAAATACTTCAAATTTTTTTTTCCATTTTCTTTATCTACTATAAACATATTATTAATTATTATCTGTGTTTTTGTAACACTGTCATTAATAAACAATCATAAGACATAAATTCATAAAATAAATGTTTAAACTTTTAAGTTTTAAGTACTTACTACTTACTACAACTTTAAATTAAATATTAATCAATGTCATGTATTAATCTAATAATTTACGTATAAAATAAAAAGTTACTTACAGTTTACTTTAAGTCTTGAGCAGCAATGATTCAGTTTACCTCAAGTATGCCTCAATTCCATCCACGATCCATCAACATGAAAAGTTATAATATTATAAGACTTTTTAACATACATACGTGCACAAAATTCAGTTTCAGGGCTGGCTACTATGAGAAATTGTGATAACCCGCAACTGTGCTCATAATAAAAAAGTATGGAATCTTTTAAAAAAAAAAAAAAAATAATAACAATATTTATATATAATATATATATAAATTTGATATTACCATAGAACTGTATAGAAGCGAAACTCGATCAGTTGATTGGGGTATTGGTTCCCTATGATCTGAAGTCTGAACGGGCGCGGCCCGTTTCGCCCAAAATCAACCTTTCCCGTTTCGACCAAAGTCATTTTAGTCGTTTACAAATTAAGTTGGCAATGATTTTTAAATAATATAGTATTTTAGTATACCATATAATATTATGCACCTATTATAATTAACTATTAAAAAAAAAAAATTACATAATATTATAACATATTACTATTTTCTACTAAAATTAAGTTATATTCAATAATCAGTTATTTATTTTTTTACATACAATACAGGCATTTTCCCAATTTAAATTAATATTTAGTATAATTATTTAAAAATACATTTTTACAGTTAAAAATTATAATACAAATTACCAGTTTTTATTTTTGTAGTCATTGCCAAAGTTTTTAAAAAATACATACTCAATATTATACATTTATACAAATATTATTGTCTACTAAAAACTATTTAAAAAAAAAAGCATTACACAATATAATATATTATTATGTTTTATAAAAATTAAGTTAAGTTATTAAATTTTCTTTTTTAAAATTTCTACACATGCTTTTTACAAATTCGTACCTAGTAATTTCGCCAGATCTATATAAAAGTATACGTTTTTCGTTGTATTCTTGTCTTTCCTTCGTCTTTCTGTCTTTTGTTTTTTTGGGAATTTCAACACTATTCATTTTGATATACGTTTCTGTCTGGATCTCATTGCGTATAATATTTAACCAACTTATGATTGATGGAGAGTTAGAATAAAAGTTTTTATTGAAATATTAATTTAAATTGGGAAAATGCCTGTATTGTATGTAAAAAAATAAATAGCTGATTATTGAATATATAAGAAAATAGTAATATGTTATAATATTATGTAATTTTTTTTTTTAATAGTTAATTATAATAGGTGCATAAGCATAATATTATATGGTATACTAAAATACTATATTATTTAAAATTCATTGCCAACTTAATTTGAAAACGACTAAAATGACTTTGGTCGAAACGGGTATCTGGGCGTAACGGGAAAGGTTGATTTTGGGCGAAACGGGTGCCGCCCGTCTGAACCTACGAAAAACATGGAATTGGTTCCCGCACCAACATGATGTTAGAACCGTATATTATAAAATCGGTTCCAAGACTAAGGCGGGATACGGGATGCGAGGTCGGCACTAAGGCGGGATACGGGACGCGGGGTTTTCACGTATGCCACGCCCTCCTGAAGACCGGTTCAAGGCCGCAATCGCCTGGTTCGGCCAACGCACGGAGTTTCGTACCCCTGATATTACGTTGCCAACATAGAGTAATAAAACTAAAGAGGCGGCATTTAGGCAGATATTATGATTATCAGATCGAAGAAAATTGAACGCCATTGTACCCCTCTTACAACTCAAGTGAACACTAGATGGCGTTTTTGACCATGAAATTAAATGGATAATCGACATTATATTTTATTACTCAATGGTCTATTTTTATTTGGAAGTAGCCACACTGTAAAATACTACTTTGCTACTTTTCTCGCTCACTTTATATCGTACCCCTGACTTCTCTCTCTATGTGCTGTCCATTAGTTTATAGGTCTACGGTGCACAGTTTGAACGCCATTAGAAAACCATGTGGCATGGTTGTATTGTGTAAAATTATTTTTGGTAGATACCTAACTCATTCAGTTCTATCTTTGAACATTGATAGATAGCGCTACTATCGAATTGTGGGTTGGTTGCATTTAGTAACGTATTGTCAAAAATGTATTTATATTATATTTTATTTATACCTATTTATTTTTATTTAAGTATATTGTAAAGTAAACAATATTTTATACAAAAATATAAAGTAAACATATTATTATATTATACTTATATTATTATAAAATTAAAAATTATATGTGTTAATAAACTTTTGGTCCGCTAAGAGCATTTGATTTTTTTTGGGGCCCTTGAATAAAAAAGTTTGGAGACCCCTGCCTTATACCATGGTTTATACTTTAAAAGTGATATCCCGTCATTGTGTTTGTTCCGCCGCCATTTTCGATATACAAATCTTTTAAATGTTTAAATACAGTAATATACGTGGTTTGTGCTGTGCATAATTGGTTGGTGCGTTCCAATCTCCGATCTCCTTGTCGTACCTATATGTTTTAGTTGTACGATCGGTCGTGGGTACTGCCAACCGTCTTACCGCATCGAAACAACTATAAAAGATTCTGTGGTTTGCTGACACAATTGATCAAGTCGCCAGTCAGGACTTGGACAGCGTAGCGAGGACTTCGAGCCAGGTCAGTCTTAATTATTTGTACTTTATTGTATGTTTAAAATGTTATATTAGCTAGTAAGTGTAACACTTTGTTAGAGTGGTCGGCCCAATAAGGATATTTTGTATATGTCCTTTATTATAATATAATGAATAATACAACAGTCCACACTAAATAATATTTTATACTTTTTGTAATTTAAGAACTGTTTGTGAACACATGTCTTTGATATTTTCAACATGGATGCACCAACAGGTTCTCCACTCAAGCTTAGTATTAGAGATTTCAAGAAAACTTCCTGTAAAGAGCAAAAGGTGGACTTTACAACAAAATTCAATGTAAGTTGTTATTACAAAATACAAATCATATTTCAACAGTGAACATATTCTACCAATATCAACTTATAAATTATCCAATATCCCATTTAATTATGGCTAATATTTAATGTGTATTTTTATTAATATTATACTTAGTATGTAGGTACCTACTTATGCAATGTAATTAATTAAATTTGTTTTTAGGAGATAAAACAGGACAGTTTGAAATCTCCTATTGCTAAACTGAATGAAATTATGTTGTTGAAAAAACAAGTAGTCGAATACGGTTTGGTTTCCAAAGCAGGTCATGTACATAATCCAGTTTATAAATTTGTTGCCACAAATGATGGAATATGTGGTAAATAATTGATACCTATACCTAATTATAATAAAAATAAAATATATTTAACCTTCTTAATGAGAAATAATGGTTTTAGCTTATGGAGAAGGTTGGTCAAAAAAAGTAGCAAAGAAAAATGCTGCTTTAGCTTTATTGGATAAATTAGATAATAATAATGGAAACAACACCATAACGTCTACCACTTCGAACATTCCACCAAGCAATGTTAGCCCTTTGAAGATTAGGTATATGGCTATACAAAATAATATATAACTGAATAGATTGAATGATTTATGTTAAATTTGTTTTCAGCAAAGAGAAAGTTTTAGATGAAAAATTAAAAGTAAACCCTATTGGTGTGCTGCAAGAGTTGTGCATGGCTCGTCATTGGGAATTACCAGATTACGAGATTTTACAAGATGAACGCAATAAAACACATAATGTTGGGTATTCTGTGGTATGTTCCCTTAAGGACTTTCAATCTGTAGGTAAGCAACTTGAACAAACTCTTACATTTAACATTAAAAAAAAATTAGGTATATATTTTTAAGATACTAGCTGTATTGGCCGTTTTTGCCCGGGAAAAAATGAACACGCCTTAAATGCGGTGCTATGTATATCATTGTGTCTCAATAATAGATTAAGTCATAAAGACAATGCATTTTAATTAATCGTTATAGTATTGTAAATGTTGAAACTAAATTATATTATATTAATAGCTGATCCTGCGCATTTTGTTGCCCGTAAAACAATTACAACTATTAACCAAATTGTGAATGTTCAACTCAGCCTTCCTGGTAGGCACAATGTGTCACAGCATATCAAGTAGGCAATGTGAGAAAATGTTATTTGGTACATGCTTGCACCTGATCTGCCTGATTAACCAATTAATAAAAACTAATTTCTATCAATTATTTCTTCTTTAACCAATCTCAACCATTTATAAACAAAAATGTCCAACGTAAATCTCAAAATCTCTGTTTAAGCACGTTCCCAGGTTGGACCTAGAGGGTGAAAAATACTTAACGAGCTATTCTCATACTTTCAAAATATATATAAAAAAAATTTCATTAAAATCGATCCGAGTCGTTTCAGTGGAGTGGGACCACAAACACGGTGACACAATATTTTTATATATTGGAAGATTAATAGCAATAATTAAACTTCAGAAAGAATATCATTGTTTCTAAATAATATACATATTATATATATCATTACATTTTTGTACAATTAGTAATTAACTTATGTAATAAAAATAAAAATGTATTTGAAAAGGTGAAGGAATAACCAAGCAAGCAGCTAAAAGACAAGCTGCTCATATTATGTATTACCAAATAAAAAACGTCCCTCAACAGAACAGCTCTAAGACTAAGGAATATGTATATCCAACACCTGGTAATTTGATGCTAGATATTATGGAAAGTAAGGATTTAGATTGCATGAATAATCTGAAATCCTTGGAAATATTCTTGAAGCGATTAAAATCATCACAAAATTCAAGTGTAAACAAACTGAGGGTAATATATCAATTTAATTCACTCCCGCTAAATATAATATATACTCATATTTTCTTTATTTTTATGCAGAATACCGATTTCACGGCTAAAATAAGAAAAAATGCCGTTGAATTTTTAAATGCAATTGGAGGAGAAGAACATTTTGGTATTACATATTTATTGATGAGTAACAAGTCAAGTAAGAGATCAGTTAAAGTAATAGTCATCATTTTTTATTCCATGCTCTTTATTTTTTTCAGATGATATTGGAATGGTAGTGCAATTAGCTGTCACTCCTCTTTTGTTGTTTATGGGTTCTGGCAGAACAACGGAAGATGCTAAAGAAATGGCCGCCTATTTTGCTCTATCGTACATAAAACTTTTATTAAAGTAGTGAATCGACAAAAATACAACTGATATATTCTAAAGCCTTACCTAATAATGTAATGCATTTCATTAAGATTAAAACATAGTTTATAATACTAGTATAAAGCTAACTTTTGTTAACTTTATACATATGGTCACTCAATTCCTATAACTTATTAAAAAAGGTTTGTAATATTTTTTTTTTGAATCAGAAACACTAATTTTTTTTTTTTTTCTCAATGCATACGATTTTTTAAATTGATGTAAAATATTTTATATATCATTTTTAAAGTAAAATTATGTATTGAATTGTTTTCCTTAAGTATACATTTAGTTTTAACTTCCTACAGATAGTACATTAATTTAGTTTATTGTGTATTTTCTATAATGTCATAAACTTATAGGTATATTTTATGTGAAATTAAAATTGTCTACACAATATGGTACAATATGCACACAGTTAAACTACCAATATTTTCTGTATATTTTTATAAAAATTGGCTATATCTGATTTTACAAAATCTTTTGTTAAAATTTAGAAGATAAGTATAATATTCTGAACAGTATTTCATATTATATATAATTTAAGTATTTAGTATAAACTTAAATATTTTATTAATATAATACAAAATATATGTGTATGAATGTATGATGTACAAACAATAGACAATCACTATGCATTTGGTATTCAATTAATATCTCGTGAGAAATTTATAATATATTAACAGTGTTTTGTAGTAACATAACGCAAATTACAAATTACTCTAATGTAATTACTAAAAGTCTATGAAGTAACACGCTAACCCGTTATTTTCCACATTATTAAAATAATAGTTTTGAATGTATTCCAGAAAAATTAAAAATCAATTATATTTATTTTTGATCCCGATTATTATAGTTAACAATAATGCTATACATTCCAGGAATAAATGTTATTATTTTATTATCAGAAAGAAAAGAATTCGGTTTAAAAATAAAATTTAATTAAAATGAATTAATATTTATGACTTGTGACTATAAAGCCATATAGGGGCAGGGGCGGACTGGGCAGAAGGGCAAGTGGGTGATCGCCCCCTGGGCTGTTATGATCATGGGCCCTCACAGGTTTATTGGGCCAGTGGACCGTGATTATTTTGTCAATAGGTACCTACTTTTTGCAATCTATAAAACTGTAGCTCGGTTTGCTTAATACTAATGATAGCTATTGCCATTAAAAAATGTATATTTGTGTAACTTTTGGGCCTTTACCTATTATCGCCCGAACCAATTTGTTACCCCAGTCCGCCCCTGTATATTGGAGATGTTTGTAAATTTGTACATAATTCTAAAATAGGTCTATTACCACTAGGTCTATGATTATAAAATATATACATAATAGCCTATGTTAAAATTAATCTTGATAGGTACCCGAAAGATATTTGAATGGACAGCACTTGAACTAAACCCGGGAAACAATGTCCTTCGCAAAAGTCGCAGCATGCCAGATATTTATTAATCTAATAGATTTATAATCAATTTTATTATACATTTTTATATATTTATTATTGTACCTATATCAATACTTGAAATGTATTAGTCATTATAAGAAATAAGCGATATATTATGCACGGAGTAAACTAACTAACTTTTATTTGTAACATATCTATTACAATTCAATGGTCTAACCAAGGTTACCATCAATTTTAACAAATTTTCATTTATTTATTTTTGATTTTCCCGATTATTTTAAAAAGTACTGAGAATTTTCAATTTCAATCAACCTAAAGTACCAAACTAGATTAAATTTGTTTTCAAAAACCTGGATTGAATGAACTTTAATGATCATCGGAATTTTTCAACTAGAAAAGTAGAGAATAAATTTAATCTTTAAAAAGTTTAAGTAAACATAGGTATTAGGGTATCTGCTTTTTTCAAAAATGTTTAATTTTTAAATAGAAAAGTATACTTGATACTTATATAGTTATAATGTTATATACTATTTCATTGTACCTAAATTTACAATATTATTATATTACAATAAATTGATTTAAGTCATTTTTAATACCTCAATACTAAATAAATATGAATAAAATTATAGTTTATATTTTAAACATTTATAATTATACTGTATTTTATTGAAGATCCATTCTATAAGTACTACTAAAAAATTAATATTTGAGTTTCTAAAACTATATAAATATTAAATGGCAATAAGCCAATAATTTGATTGCAGTATGCTTATTACTTCATTGTTTGCATATCAAAATGGATAATACCTACTTAATTAATTATCTTTAATTATGGTTATAACTAAAAATAAAGCCTTATTTTTTTTTTATACCATATGTATAATACCTCGTATAAATGTATAATACAGTTTTATACCACTGTAGAATACAAACCCACATCTCTATTTATTTGGGAGTATGATGCAGACATGGAACATAATATAGATAATTTATAACAATTTTTTTATGTAGGTAGCTTAGACTAAATGCATTTTTAGATGATTTTATGATTTAAACTCACCCAAAGGAACACATGTATTATATTGAATACTCAATTATTCTTAAAATTATAAACTTTTAATGCCAACATAACAAGTAGGTATAGCTTTATAATATATTATGAATAAGAACAAATGTCTTCTGTTCATACACTCACAATTCACATAGTTAAATTTTAAACATACTTAAATACTTTATTAATTAAAATATACCAAACAATAGGTATTAAAAAAATAATATAGTTTACGTATAACTTATAAACGAGTATCTTTATATAATTTCCTAGATTTAAACGTATGAGTTAACAATAGAAATATAATAATCATATTGTAAATACCTATTGAAATTAAATACTTTAAAATAAAAGTAATCTACATAATTCGTTAGAACTTTCACCCAATAAATTAATAGTTTCATCACTACTTGGAATGAGATCACTTTCAATGGATAACAACATCAACGCTTCAAGATGCTCTTGGTTGATTGCTGCTCTTAAGCGGGTTTTAATTATTTTTAATTTAGAGAAGGCCCTCTCGCAGTTGACTTGTGTGCATGCTAATGTCATAGCAACTACATATATTTTATATAGGTTCTTGAATGCTGAAGGCAATGAACCCATGTAATAATATTTGTGTAAGATAGAAAATGCACATGGAATGCACCAGCCATTATTTTTACAATTACCTACCTGAAATAAAAATATAACAGAAAAATTAAATTTTTGTTATTTGTTAATTATTATAATGAACTTTGAAATTTACCTTCATGAACCATGCTGTAGTCATCAATCTCCAGATTCATATTCACTTAATTCTTGTTTTTCTTCAACTGGCATAATGTAATTTGAATTGCAAAGAGGTATCAATCTTCTTCAATCACCACGTGTTCTAAATGGTTTGTTTTTGTAACCATAATATCGATAAACTTTTTAACCTCAGTAAAAATTTTCTGAAAATATTCATTTGTTGATATATATTTCAACTCTTTTTTTAAAAGATACAATTTAATTCCAAACTGACAAATAATTTAATTCTTTTGACTGAAGATATTTGGAAATTGGCGTCGTAATACAGAATATATTTAGGAATATCCAAACTGTCATAATAGTCTCAAAAGAACACCATTTAACTAGCAAATCCCTGGCTTCTGACCGAGTATCACTGTCAGTTGAAGTGTCATAACCCAATGAGTGTAAAACTTCAATAAGTATGGCAAATCGGTCTCTTTTATTATGATCTTCATAAAAACCATGGAATATTGCTTGTATAGCTGCATCTTTACTATTCCAATGGGTATCTCCAACTTTTTGCAATTTTCAAAGTCTTTCTGATCCAGTTTTAGTAAATAACAAACCTTTCCATAAATTTGTTCTTTTGTATGACCGGCTTATGAATGTAGTAGTAAGTTTTAAAAGGGAAAATAGATCTTGTACTTGGATGCAGCATTTTGAAGCATCTGATATCACCAAATTTAAAGCATGTGCATGACAATGGGTGTATACTGGTTGTGGGAGTTCTTCTTGAATAAATGCTCTGACGCCATTGTAGTGGCCGCTCATATTAGCAGCTCCATCAAATGAAACACTTATTAAATGTTGAATATCAATATTATTATTTACAGACACTTCCTTTATTTTCGTGAATTGGTGAACACCTGTTCCTGATTCTAGGGGTATCAATGCTAGTACATGTTCCTCAGCCTTACCGTTAAATACATATCTCAAACAAATACATCACAAACAGATCTATCACTGCTACATCTTGAGTAGAATAAATTTCCAGAGAAAAATGTTTCACTGAAGATAGTTGAGTCGAAATGGTTTCTTTCACTTTTAAACTCTTTAGTAAGAGTAATTTGTTTACTGTATTTTTTGATAAAAATTTTATACGACTTCCTGCGTCAAATGGTAGTTTATGTGTATAAGTGGATGGTTGAATTGGATGATTTCATAAAAATGCTAGTTTATATTGAATAGTATTAGTATTTGGTGGAGCTATAAAAAGACTATCTGCCGATAATGAACTATTTTTATCATTATTTGGTTCTCTTTGGTTACGATCTAAAATGCTGACTTGTGTGGGTGAAGAAAGTAGGTTCATATTTACTGGAGTAATTAATTTTGTAGAGTTTACAGTAGAACTTAAATAATAAAGGCCAATATAAAACAGTTTTTTTTTCATAAGTTTTAAATATTTTTGAAAACCCAGTGCAATCATAATAGTAGATCACATATTTTAGAAAAAAAAAATAATTTGATTTAATATTTCATAAAATTATCTTTAGTTTTTTTTTTTTTATATGGTACCTACTATGGTAGTGTATTTAAGTATCCATATAACATATCAGTTATTCAGTTATAAGTAAGTTTCAAAAAACGATCAAATAGTTGAAGTCAACAAAATTATTAAAAATGTAAATGGCAAATACATCACTCCATTAAATTGCTGTATTATGTATCAAAATTCCATTTCATTTGTTTAATTAGATTGTTTTATATTAACAACAATAATTTATTATAATTATTCTAAATTAACTGACTTGCACTGTTTAAAAAATAAGTGTCTATAATCTATATATACCATCAGGTAGCAAAACCATTGCTATAGCTCTGCTTTATGAAATATAAAAAAATATATACCTACCCTATTTCTATTATATAAGTTATAAGCAAAAATAGGTAACTTACTATTCTTATGTTTGCCTTAAGTTGTTAACCAATTAATAATTAATTTGTTTTCTTTATAATATATAATTTATAGCTAATAAATAATTATTAATAATTATTAATTTCTGTACCAAATTAAAACTTTGATAATATTAATAAAGAATTCAGTTTTGACAAAAATTGAAATTAATACTTATTTTATTTTGGTTATGTATGAACATTGAACCTGTATAATTTTAGTTTAATAACCAAATATATTACATAACAAACTGACAAATAAAGTTGTTTGGATTAATTGTTAATAATTATTAGTACCTATGTAAGTACACTAGGTCGGTGGCCAGTAGGTACGTTTTATAGACAGTATGTTTATAAATTTGTACTTTATATAAGTATATAACAAACTATTAACTACAAAGTATATAAACCATATTAAGGGTATAGTATAATAGTCTATATAATATATGCAATCTATTTGGACATTTGCTTTCCGATTAACTACCTAACTTCTAGTACAATTTGAATAAAATCAATGACCGCACCTGTGGGTAAGTTGACAATTAAGAGGACATTTCATTGTAATTTGTTTTTGCATTTTAAGATTCATAACTTAAATTATGTTTTTTTTTAAATTAAAAACTCAAAAAAATGTTAACATGGTGCCATTGGTAATATTCCTACCTTTACACCTGATTCAGTCATTTGACTCTAATATTAAAAAATTACAGACACAGAGTAAAATGGATTCTTCTGAATCAAAATTTACAATGTTATGAGATGGTAAACATTATTTTGATTTGGTATACATAGCCATAGCCCATATATCTAATAGAATACTTCAGCTTTAAAATGTATAATCAATTTATGAACATAGGTAGGTACTAGGTACAATATTAATTTTTAGTACAAGACATATTAATTTAGAAAATAAAATTCACAACAATTTTAATCTTAGCTCACCTCAAATAATGATTATATTTTGTAAATAATTAATCTAAAGACAAAATATCAACGAAATGTTAGTCAAAAATGTTTGCTTAAGTCTTAAGAAGTAGAAAATATTTACGTGTTATTTTTGATGATGTATCAATAATATTAACCTTTATGGATTATTTCGTTCATACCTATTAAGTTATCAATATTTTAAACTAAATCAAATTTTTATTTAATAATATAATATTGAAAAATATTAAATGTTATTAGACGGTAATATAGAATATCAAAATTGTTTAATATATTTACACAATACACAAATACGCATTATAATACATTTTATTATAATATATAATAGAGTAATATTAAATGATTTCCTACTCACCAGTTGGCAGTTTTAATTTCAAGACTCAAAATCGTATAGGTACTCGTACTTACGGAATAATATAAAACATCTAACGTCAAACGTGCTCCTGGACCCTAGCTAAACGCTCAAAGATACGAATACGAAAAATGATCGATTATCATATTTAGTTAATTCATTAATTCATGTAAATGTAATAATAAAAATGACAAATGTTTATAAATTATAAATATAAAATATATAATTATAACATTTATAGCTAACACAGTTTTTTTTTTTTTTATTTTTACAAGATATTTACAATCTATTCATACATAGAATAATAAGCAAATTAGATCAGAGTATTAAAAACATGAGTAATATGACGGAAGAAGCCACCCAATGATGACACTACCTATTTTGTTTAGAGTTTAGGAGGATTTCAACTAGGATTCAAGCGTCTAGCAGGTCACGATACCAATTACGTTTGAGACGTCTGACGGGTTTACCCGGAATCGAAGGGACTGCTAGATTTTTTATGAGAGGGTTAGGATGATTAAGTAACCTACTGTGAAACCGCTTATAGTAGAGTTTTGCTTCATCTTTGACGGAGTTCATCCTGAAATCTTGCTGAATGGAAAGGTTGGAGACACAATACACGTCATAATAGCTAACTCATAATAAGATAAGATAAAATTACCATAAGGCATAAATACAAAAACAAAACTATAAATAAACCGTTATCAGAAGCGAAGTTTGGTCTCCTTATTCTAGTCTTCATGATTACAATCATTATAAGCGATAAGCGGCAATAGTAATATGTTTAAATCACAGACTTCTATACTACACTAGATAAGGAACTCTTATACAATGTACATTGTTACAAGTGAAGCTCAGCTGTGAACGGCCGCCATTTTCTCGGTTGGCAAAACATTTCATTTATTATACAAAATGTATTAGGAATAATATTTTTTTTAACGGTCAAATAAAATAGTAAATGTAAAATGACTTATATAAAATATTTTTTTTTTTTTGTAAACTTAATGTTTAAAAATAATAAAATACGATATAAAATAAATCATAATATCATCTTATTTGTCATATGAAATACCATACAATTGCCAACCGACCTTGAAGCTTCAATTCATGACCGGAGTTCGCTATCTAGTAATATATGGAAATCTGTGGTTTAAATGTACGGTTATCTCATAGAGTAATTACTCTATGGGTTATCTACATTCTACAGACTATATAGATTATAGATATATAATATAGATACTGTCATTCAATGACATTTTTACTTTTATGCAGTTATTTTATCTATATTTCTTTTAATTACGTAGACACGAATGATACGATGACACGATGTAATATTATAAATATAATAACAACAGAATATTATTGTAGATTTCTATTTTAATTTATCTTTATATTCTACATTACGATAAGAGTAAAATTAAAAAGGGCCCGACTGTGGTAATCGGGGGCCCGGATCATAAATACGAATGGGGGCCCGGGTTGCTACTTGGTGTATAGCACCCTGAGCCAGTCTGCCCCTGAGTAGTTCTATCCCGCGCAAAATAGTTTTTTGCTATGTTGTACATTTGTAAGACAGACAACAAATGCGGGTTAGCGTCCTCTCAACTTAGGTATTAGTTATTAGTTATTATTTCAAGTTAAAACTTTATGATTTAAAATTTAAAAAATAAATAATATCAACAATTAAACCGTACAATACAATTACTGTTGTTGTCTATATTATAATCTATCATACTTTGATCCCTATTCTAGTGTATAAGAAATGTACACTATAGAAATATATAAATAATATTATGTTACCTCTTACCTATAATGAACTAGGTAGTTTAATCTACTTAACATTTTTGATTAATATTCATAAATCAAATGAAATACACATATTTCTAAAAAAATATTTAAAACAGAAAAATATTCCATATACAAAGTCTTATATTATTGAATATTGATAACTTTGTACATAATTTAAGAGTCTGAAGCTTCGGCACCTTCACAAGATACGTAACATGGTTGGTGAAACACTGGAACCTTACCTAACCTAACCTTATGATATTAGTTATCCTGCAAGGAAGGATTTTTTTTCCATATGATGGATAAGTTTTCCGTAACGCGGGGTTTAACACTCGTGCAACTGTGCAAGAGGTTCTTATCGATAAAAATTAAAAAAACAATTCTACAAATCTAGAATAATAATTATTAATATATTTTAAATAGTACTTTACTTAAAGGTTATAGGTAGATCGGAAGATGGCTGCTAATAATTGTGTATATTTGAGTTAGCTCGTGTTGATGGTGCGACTGTCGCACTGAATTGTTGTGTGTTACGTATTTTAATAATAGGTACGTATAATAATTTGGGTTTGATTTGGGTGGAGTCGAGAAGTGTTGAATGTGTTTATTTTGAATTGAGTGGTCAATTTTATAGTGTTTATTTATTTTGTATATAATTTGTATAATATAATATGTAGCAAAATATGTTACACTACCTACTAATTAATAATTATAATAGTAGTATAATCTGGATACAATATTTTAAACAAGCAAACAATATTTGATATTTGTGAGCCAAAACTAAACACACACATTATGTGTACCCACTCTTGTACGTGTGTATGAAATTGTAAAATATACATTAAATTGTACAATATTATTATTATTATGTGAAAAAGGTTTGAACAAAATTTGATCTTAAATAATTTCTGATTCTCCGCATAGCAAAAAATATCCTTTCCATGTTGCTGATGTAGATATTTAGATAAGTCATGATACCACTAAATACTAATAATGCTAATAACAAACGATATTAGATAGGCCATGATGGCATTTGGAATTTTCACAGCGAACCTAACGGTCAAACCTCAAAACTAATCACTTGGTCTCACGCGTCTCGAAAATATGAATCTATTGATATTATATAAAACGAATATTTGAATTTTTTGGGATTGGCCATGATGGTTCTTATGCGACGATATACTATTCTATTATGTATAGGTACTGTAAGTTGTGAATGTGTGTTCTATATGTATAATGCATACGGCATCGCATACTGCTGTTGTAGTATCACGGCGATGTGCATTATAATATAATATTATTGTTTTGTAACGTGGTACCTGGTTAACGTCGTCGATCAAGAACGTTCACGCACTGCAGCTAAGGCACTGCAGAGGTATCTTTAAAGGGCCCTACTGCAGCAAGCTCATACACACATGCATAGACCGAGAGAGACTCATTGTCATATGGTGCAGGTGCTGGAGTGATGGAGTGATGGATTTAGACATACCACTATACCAGTGGGAAAATTGATTTTTCGTGGGGAAATATTTAGGTACAAATTCTGAAAATGGTATTACTAATAGGTACAAACTATAGTACAATTAATGAAAAAAAAAAATGTTTATAATATACATGCATTAATTAGATATGGTTGTGCTGGAGTGATGGACTTACACATACCAGCGGGAAATTAATTTTTCTTGGGGAAATATTTAGGTACAAATTGGTACAAACTGTAGTACAATTAATAGTTAAAAATAAAAAAAACAATTCGAACATTGGGGTGCCAGGGTACCCACCTCATAAAGCTACTAAAAATTACATAAATAATTAGAGTAAGTTTTACTATCATTAATTTAATAATCAAAATATGACCTAACTACTAGGTTATTATGATGTATAATTTATTGTAGTAGGCCGAGATGGAAGAAGGCTAACGTACCTACCAAATTATGATGATGTGCATTACAATGATAATATTATATTTATTTCGTGTCGAAGTGAAATCCATTTATTGTATATACATATGACTACATGTGAAAATCACTAGCTCACTTGTACATTCCAATCAAATGTGATAACGTACACACTTTAATACAATAATAATAATAATAATAATAATGATAAATATATTCTATCGAGCGAACAACATAATAATATCATACACGACACGACATAATAATAAAATAACACGTTAAAATATTTATAAAAAAAATAGTCTAGCAAATACAAAATATTATCATATAATATGTATACCGTTGAAATAAATATGGGGAGGACCGCTCAGTGGTAGTTGTCAGATCAGTTTTTTGCGCAGTCGTTCACGTTTGACCGTTTGCGATGGTTGTCCGAATTCGGGCTCCGAGCACTCTCGTTACGGGCATCTACTCCACCAACGCCTCCACCACCTCCACAACCCACGGCACGAGTCCTCTTGGCAGCTGCAGATTCACCACCGCTGCAAATGTCGATGTTGGGTATGAACAGCCGCAGAGCGTTCGGGCCGGTCGGAAACTCGGTTACGGTAAGCTGGTCGACCGACGCCGTCGTGTGGGCTATCCCGAGTTTAGCGACCGGGTTCATGGTAACCTCCAGCGACCGTTTGGTCACTACTTCCTGGTGCGTGTCGAACGCCTTGACCAGCTGGGCTACCGAAAACCTACGGTGGACAGAGGACAGAAAACGTGTCACGGTCAGTAATTTATATAATAATATATTATACCATATAATAGGTATTATATTGTTATTATATTTTGTAATAGCTAATACCTATTATAACTGTAACAGTTTATGTAGGGTTGGCCCTACCGGGAAACATTAATACTCCCGTTTCAGATTTTTCGGGAATTTCCGAAGATACAAAAGACTGTTAAGGGGGCTGTGCAACGTAGCATATTTTAAGGAGTACTATTTAGGCAATTCATGTGACATATAAATTAATACTGTATCGATGTGTAAGTAGTAAAAATGAACATTAGTGTGCCTAATCCGTTATCGTTTCCGAGAATCGCTACACGTCGAGACGGGCAACCGCGCCGGAAGCAACTCTCACACGCGCACGCACATGTCAATACCTTGCGAAAAATGAAATATATTCTTGTATAAAACTACTAAAAGCTATAGTAAATTAATCATACATCCCGAAGTTCGATTGTACTTTTGAAAAAATGATTGAATTTATAAACTTCTAGACTATGCTTCTTAGGAATCACTTTTTTTAATTTAAAATCAGATGTGCCCAAAATAAATACAAATGCAATGCAATTATTTAATGGGATTTCTAAAAAAAATGGTTATTTTAAGGTCATTTTAAATTGAAAATTGAAAATCGACTTCCTAAGAAACCTAGATATTTCATCAATGAATTCAAACATGTATAAAAAATTTAAATCAGTCATTCCGAAGTATGTGTAATTTACCACCGCTTATTGGTCTAAAACGTATCAAAAATACTTGCGCTGCAGCCTTCTTAAAAGTAAAAAATGTGTAAGTAATTATTTTTAGTTATTATAGATCAGCGGTTCCCACTATATGCAGTCTGCGACACTTTAATAAATGTTGTGCATTGTAATTGTACATTCTAAATCCAACATTCTACACTTTTAAAGAGTGAATTAAATTAAATATTTATATTAAAATTAAATTTTTTAAAACTTTTATTGTTTTTAATTATTATCATTCAAAATGTAACTATTGGAATTAGGAATCCTTACATCCGGGAAAAAAATACGGCAAACGATGATCCTTTTTATTGTTATGTCATTATTATTCTCAAATATAAATTTATTCACTGAGAGTAATTTTCAAAAATAATATTTGGCCCTTTCCAAAATAGGGACCGTTGTTATAGATAGTAATAATATGGGACCTACCGATTCCCCTAATATAACATCGACTAAACGCCTTGTCAGCAATGCCGTGGAATTGCACATACCTAACTTTATGTAAGTACAATAGAACTTCCATACAACGATCACCGAATGGACTGTAATTAATGACTGCTATTTAGAGGTACCCACTACCCGTCCTACAGAGGTACGACAACACTAGGATAACACTCGACAGGACCAATAAAATTGACCTTTACATAGAAGTGACCGTTCTATAAGTGGTGACCGTTAACGGAAGTTTTACTGTACTGGGTACTAAATGTCCCTGTCTGATCTTTATAGAAGGTCATGGTGTTATTTCAAAGTTTATCACGGAAAAATGTTCGTTGAATTTATTAGTTTAATAATTAGGTACCATCAGAAAATTGTTTGCCATACTATTATTTATTTTATCGGTACGCGCATTATGATTGTAATATTTTTGATATTCTTTTCGTTGGCATTTTTATCAATCTTTTTACATATTGACGTATTGTGATTTTTTAGTTTTTATTACATTTTTTTTTTTATGAAACCCACCCTAACATAGGTTATCATTGTACAGCTGTACGCATATACATTAATAAATTATTCGTCCTGTATATCGGTTAACGTTCGAAAAACAAATTAATTTCAGTTTTATTAGGTAGGTATGTACTTATTTTTATACATCAACATCGATATTTTTTTAGGACCTTGACATATTCATTTACGCCTAACGGTAGAGCGTTTGAAAGTGTTGGTTTCGTTCGTTCGTATTAACAACAATATCATTTATAGTTTTTATTGGGTTCCATATATACCTATAATTTGTCCAGTTCCTCTCGGCACCCCGAAACCGTAAACATTTGAAGAAAAACAGCGATCCATAAACTATATATTAGGTATATAGAAATATATAGTTTTTGGACCCCTGTTATTTTGCCGAGTGCCGAGATGAACTGGATGGAGCGCGAATTTAAAAACGAAAAACGTGCACGTTTCACGTGGGACGTCAGTAGTATGATTTGGGGGGTTCAGACCGCTGACACTTCACACACTTCACACACTTCACACACACACACACACACACACACACACACACACACACACACACACACACACACACACACACACACACCTACACACACACACACACACGATTATCGGTCACGTGCGCGACGTATATTTTGGCCTTATCAGTAACCACTCCTTATCAGTAACCATTTCTTATCAGTAACCACTCCTTATCAGTAACCACTACTTACCACTGATAACAGTTATCGGCCACGTGCGCGAAGTAAATATGTTGGCCTTATCAGTAACCTAATCAGTAACCACTTCTTACCACTGATAACGATTATTGGGCACGTGCGTGACGTATACCTAATAGTGATAACGATTATCAACAACCGTCAAATTATCAGCAGCTGTCACCGCCACCAGAAATATCTACAACATAACGTAATTGTAACTACAGTGTAGATTATTACGATTTTGTTAAAATTCACGAAATAAAAGTAAATCGCAAAATATCAGAAATATCTACAACATAACGTAATTGTAACTGTAGTGTAGATTATTACGATTTTGTTAAAATTCACGAAATAAACGTAAATCGTTAAATATCAAAAATATATACCGTATACCACTATTGTTACTACGGTGTAGGTATTTTTAAAAATGTCAAAAATGTTGAAATTCACGAAATAAACGTATATTGTTAAATATCAAAAATATATACCGTATACCACTATTGTTACTACGGTGTAGGTATTTTTAAAAATGTCAAAAATGTTGAAATTCACGAAATAAACGTAAATCGAAAAATATCAGAAATATCTACAACATAACGTAATTATTAGTACAGTGTAGATTATTACGATTTTGTCGAAATTCACGAAATAAACGTATATTGTTAAATATCAGAAATATATACCGTATACCACTATTGTTACTACGGTGTAGGTTTTTTTAAAAATGTCGAAATTCACTAAATAAACGTATATTATTGAATATGAGAAATATCTACAACATGTTTTGCCGTAGTTTTAAAATTGTTTATAATGTATCATAATGATAGCATGCGTTGGTAACGTTGAGTGTGAAATTAAAATATATGACGCATATCTTTATTTTAGTATGTTGTAGATTTATTAAAATAGCCGAAAATCACTAAATAAACCTATATTGTTATAAATCAAAAATATATACTGTATATCACTATTTGATGTATGGTGTAGGTTTTTTTTGAAACGTTCAAATTCACTAAATAAACCTATATTATTGAATATGAGAAATATCTACAACATGTTTTGCCGTAGTTTTAAAATTGTTTATAATTGAGTTTATTTCTTGCACAAAATTATGTACACATTATGCTTATAATCAATGTACCATAATAATAATAATAGCGTGCGTAGGTATTTATTTGAACGTGAAATATACCCGTATTTGTGTATAAAACATAATATTGAAAATCTCTACATGGTACTGTTAAAATGTCGACGGTGTAGGTATTCTTGAACGCGAGATATACTCGTATTTGTGTATAAAACATAATATTGAAAATCTCTACAGGGTACTGTTAAATTGTCGACGGTGTAGGTTTTTTTGAAATGTTCAAATAATCGTAATATATATCTATAGAAATGATGGCTATTATCCCTTTGTTATCGATACGACCTTTTTCTACCAGCAGCTGCCGACTGCCGTGGTCAACCGCGATCAGTGTGTCACAGTTAATTGTACACGTACTACGCGTTTGCTCCCTTCGTGTTTTTTTTCAGCGTTTATTATTTGTTTGACAGTGTTTAAAATATAAAATATAATAACATTTTTAAACATTTTTTTTTCTCTCGTAATTACCTTAAACAAATCAATATGTTTAAATGCGTGCAGTGCCCGTCGGTTTTTGTACGAAAAGGCAGTTTGGTTAGACATGAAATAACTCATACCGGTATTCGTTTTCCGTGTACCGTATGTCCAGCGACATTCAACTATAAATCGTATATCAATAGACATCTGAAAAATGTTCATGGTATGTACCTATTACAAATATCAAATTTTATATTTTTTTTTTTTGATTACATATTAATTTGTTTATAAATTTTTCCCCAAGGTATTGTCAACATTCCAACCCGTTTGAGGCCAATACCCGCTGCACCAATCATAGATCACCCAACACGAGCGCCTCGTGCCTCTAATCAAGGTGATGTTATCCAGATCGCGTCTCAAATATTTATTCCCGATGTCCCGGCTGGTGGATCGAATGCGATATCCGACGATGATATATTGTGCATGGAAGCAATGGATGAATTTGAGGATGACGATCTATTATGTATGAAAGCAATGGACGAATTTGAGGATAACGATCTATTGTGTATGAAAGCAATGGACGAATTTGAGGATACAGGTTAGTTTTATTTAATTTATCAGAATCAATTAGATTTTTAAAAGACCCGTTGATTTTATCGGCCGTGGATTATTTTTTTAAATACGTAACGTTAAAGTAGATTTATTAATCGAATATACAAGTAAAACAGATTTTTTAAAATACATGTCGTTAGATTTTATTTTTCAGTCACGGGTTGATTAGATTTTTAATAGATTCGTTATTAGATTTTATCAGATATTAATATTAGGTTTTATTTTTAAAGATTCTTACACCGTTGCCGTTAACGGAAAGCGTGTTTCCACGGCCAACACCGTGTCGGCTGCTAGGGCGAAAAAGACTAGGTTGGATCTCGTCAAGGCCCCTGGGTTCATCGAGATTTCATCGTCCGCAAATAGGATGATCGTGTGGTATTATGCGAAAAATGTCGATAATACAATGATTTATTCTGACTTTCTCCGCCCGCTTATGCCTGAGTTAGTCAATTTATTGAAAACCTACGTGAAAAAACATGCGATCAAATTCAATTTGAAACTCGAGGCAACATACAACCGGCCCAACGTACCAAACTCGTCGGAGAACCGGGCATTCAAAACTTCGGCGGTAGAACTTTATTCGGATAGTGACATTAGAACGATTGTAGAGAGGGCGTATATGAAGTTAATGACAGAGAAAGATGAGTACCAATCACGTGGAAGCGGATTTACATTGGAGAGCATAGACGGATTGTTGTTGGCGGTATATAAATATACACCGATGAGTGGCTCGTCGTATATTGAGTTGCCAACGTATATCGACAGGAAACGGGGTACAATAAATCCACAAAACACAGACCAGGAATGTTTTAAGTGGGCGATTCTAGCGAGGCATGTGGCATATAATTTATCTGATAAATATAAATGCTGTGTGGGTGAAAATTACAAAAAACATGAAGGAAAATATAATTTTGACGGCCTCACCTTCCCGACACCGCTATCGGATATAACTAAATTCGAAAAAAACAATTCCAGCGTCTCCGTTAACGTCTATGGTATAGATAGAAAAATACAGCCACCAAAGTCCCCGAGGTATGAGGTATACCCGCTACGAGTCGTTGACGAAGAGAAACCGGACCACTTCGACCTGTTGTTGGTAAAGGACGACAAAAACTCGCATTACGTTTACATTTCGAATTTTTCACGAATTGTGCGCGCACAAAAAACTAAGCATGATGAACGCGTTGTATTTTGTAAAAGGTGTTTTACGTCATTCGATGACAGGCGGCATAAATACAAGTTGAGCGGACAGGAGGCGCTGAATCAACACAAGCTGATTTGCGGAGAACACACACCAATTTTACCAGAGATGCCAAAAGAGGGTGACTGTACTGAATTCAAGGCGTGGAATAAGACCCAGAGACACCCCATAGTAATTTATGCAGATTTTGAGACGATATTGACGAAGACTGATGAGAAGAAAGGAGCCAAGACGAGGATATTACATAGGCATGAGGCGATGAGCTATAGTCTCATTTTGAAAGCGAGCGATAACGTACCGCAGGAGTTATTGGAGGAACATGACATACCAACAGAGTCAATATTATACCGAGGAAACAAGAATAAGACAGACGTGGCGAGACATTTTGTTGAAACCGTTACTGAGATGGCGATAAAAATTGAAAAATTATTGAAGACCAATAAACCTATAGTTTCCACGGATAAACAACGGCAGTCACATGATTCATGCAATTTATGTAATTTATGTAAGACTAACTTTACATTCGACAACCATAAGGTGGCAGATCACTGTCATCTCTCTGGAAAATACCGGCAAGCTATATGTAACACGTGCAATCTCAAGCTTCAAACACCAAACTTTATACCTATATTTTTTCATAACCTGTCCAACTATGACGCACATCTAATAGTTACAGAACTTGGCCATGACACTCAAACTATAAGAGTAATACCTAACAGCGAGGAGAAATTTATATCATTTACGAAATACGTCACAAACACCTTTTCAATGCGATTTATAGACACGTTCAGGTTTATGGCATCAAAACTGTTGACTTTAGCCGAAAATCTTGTGACACCAGGGCTTGAAAATTTCCGAGAAACCGCGAAACATTTTGTCGCCGGAGATATGCCGTTAGTGACTCGAAAGGGGGTGTACCCATACGAGTACACAGATAGCTGGGATCGATTGGATGAAGAACGATTGCCGAGTAAGAGGAGTTTTTATAGTTCATTAAAAGAAGAACATATAGACGAGGAAGACTTTGAGCATGCGAAGTTGGTTTGGAACCACTTTGGCTGTAGGACGCTGGGCGAATATAGCGATTTGTATCTAAAAATTGACGTGCTGCTGTTGGCTGATGTGTTCGAAAACTTTCGCGACTTATGTATGAGGACATACAACTTGGACGCAGCCCACTATTTCACCACCCCAGGCTTAAGTTTCGATGCGATGCTGAAGTTTACGGGGCAGAAACTTTCACTTTTGACGGATTATGACATGTTATTGATGTTTGAGAATGGTCAGTATATTATTTTTAAAATGTGTATATATATATATATATATAATATTAATCTTATTTATTTTGTATAGGTTTACGTGGTGGATTGGTTCAAGCGAGCAAACGATATGCGAAGGCGAATAATGCAAAGACCCCGGACTATGATGAGACGAAAGAGAAATCGTGGATAGTATATCAGGACTGTAAGTACCTATATTTTTCTAAACTTAATAATATTTTCATACTTATTAATTTTTTTTTTAAAATTGTATAGGTAACAACTTGTATGGATGGGCAATGTCGCAGTACATGCCGTACGGTGGGTTCAACTGGGTTGAACCCACATTAAACGGACTTGATGATTTGAACGATACATCACCCATAGGGCGAGTGTATGAGGTGGATGTAACATACCCACAAAAATTACATGATAAACACAACGATCTACCATTCTTGCCGAACAGCAGTATACCTCGCGGGTCGAAGGTGAGGAAGTTGATGGCAACGTTTGAGATGAAGAAGAACTATGTTATACATTATAGAAATCTGCAGCAGGCAATTAAGAATGGGTTGAAAGTGGAAAAAGTAAATATTTGTATTTTATAAGATTTTAAACAGATTGTAATAATTTTTTTTTATAGGTACATAGGGTTATTCCGTTTAACCAGTCTGACTGGTTAGCCAAATATATAGAATTAAACACAGAGTTGAGGAAAAAGGCGAAGAATGAATTTGAGAAGGACTTTTTTAAACTTATGAATAACGCTGTATTTGGTATGCAACTTTATTTATTATATAATATGTATATAAAAATGTTTACTGATATTTTGTGTTTGATTTTCTAGGGAAGACTATGCAATCGAAGAGGAAGGAAATTAAGATGGAGTTGGTGTCATGTGAGATGAGGTTGCAAAAAGTAATAAACAAATGTACATTTAAACACTGCACAAATTACAACGAGAACCTTAACGCTGTAACGCTTGAGAACAAATTAATCAAATTCGATAAACCTATATATATTGGTAAATATAATTTTTTTAAATTATATAATATACACTTATAATTACATTTATTATATATTTATTATTTACAGGATTTGCTGTATTAGATATTAGCAAAACGTTAATGTATGATTATCATTACAATATCATGCAGAAACATTATGGAGATAGAATTAAGCTTATGTACACTGATACAGGTAAATATATACTAAAACTACATAATATATTTATTTAATATCATTCTTTTTCCAGATTCACTAGTGTATCATGTTCAGACGGAAGATTTTTATGTGGACTTGGCGGCTAACCACAACTTGTTGGATAGGATGGATACTGCTAACCTGCCCAGTGACCATCCGTGTTATGTAGCAGAAAGAAAAAAGTCCCCGGGCTTCTTCTCCGACGAGGTGAACGCAAATATAATTACTGAATTCTGCGGGTTGAGGGCCAAGTCGTATGCCTTCAACATATATGCTGGACAAGAGGATAAGGAGAAAGATGAAAAGGACCGAGTAGGAGTAGAAAAGATTAAGGCGAAAGGTATCAGAGCTCATGTGGTTAAAAACCATATGACTCTTGAGGACCATAGGAAGTGCCTGTTTGGAGAAATTGGACAGGAGTTGTATAGAGACAATGTATCGATACGGTCATTCAATCACCAGCTTATGACAATAAGAACTAATAAGCTAACGTACAACAGCTATGATGATAAGAGGGTGGTGTTAGAGGACAAAATAAACACACTAGCCCATGGTCATTATAGTATAGAGTAAGTTATTACAATTATATATATATTTTTAAATTATTATACTGATTTTACTTTTTTAATTTTATAGGGAAGATGAACCCGAAGATGATTAGCCTGGAATAGAGACCATAACTGGAATGAAGAAGAAACCTTCTACATTGCCTAACCTGATTTTATATATTTTTATTGTTATATATTGATTATTACAAATAACTTATAAACAACTGTTTAGTTTTGAATATATATATATATTGTAAATATTATATTATACTTGTACCTATATTATGTTAGCATATAAATAAAATAAAAAAAACAATTGTTAAAATATATAATATTATTATTATTATGTTTATTAAATAAAATGTACATATTATAATAACAATTTTTAAGAATTATTTATAAACCATTTCCTTATAGCAAATACTTTATAGAATGTACATTGTTTTGGATTAAATTCCATATGAAAAATACAGCAAGGTAAGGTGTCTTCATCGCATATTTGATCCAAACGTGGACATCCAAGGTCTTCGATGTTGATTAGTGCGACTTGAGGTATAAATTCTGCGAGCATCTGTTTTTTCTGTTCGCCTTTGACATAAATGCAAGTGAATTTTAATGAGTTCAATATTCTACTTAATTCTTCATATTCAACATCACCATACTCTATAGTTAGTTTATGATAGTTATGTTCCAGCCACTTGTTAGTTTTTTGACTCTTGTTGTCTTGCATAGTTTTTGAATTTTTAAAAATCCAGTGTTGAGTTGCCCACGTTGCTGTGTCGACTATAGACATTTCTTTAATAAAATATTTATTTTTTGCTCCAAGAATGCATTGGACCTCTACGATAGCCGACGACATAATTACAGGTTTTATTAAACTATTGTAAATATTTATATCACTGACAGAGGACTACCGTACACAATGGAGTATACAGGTCGACTGAAATTGTACTTCAATTTTTCATATATTTAACTATTTATTAAGTATATTAAATAAAATTAAGTTTTCTTGATATTTTTGCCTTCAATGATCTCCAAACGTGAGTTTAATTCTGAAATATATGTTCCATGATTTGGTAATGAATTTTCATCGAATATTCCAGTTATACGATTTATTTCAGCTTTTAATTGGGCCACGTCAAGTCCCTGGATAGCAATCGCTGTACTATTGTCAGCACAGTCATTAAATAGCTGCGACATACGATTTTCACAATTTAATAAAGACTTATTACTTGTTTGTATATTATTTTCAAGCAATTGTATCTTTACATGTAGATTAACAATATTACTTTTCAAAGTATCGATTTCTTTCTGTTGGAGTTTCACATCATTTAGTATCGTTTTGTTACTTGACTGAATATCTGAAATAATTCTCCTAGTATCACTCGCCTGAGAACTACCAAACACGTTCATGGTTATAAAACGACTGACACTATTTTTTAACATCACGTGTATTTATCCAACTATTATGTGTATTATCGAATCCTAGCCACTTGACGTACATTTGATCGCCCTTCTTGCGAATAATTTTCTCGATTAAATATTCGTTTGGGAAATTGGTCTTGCTTATTTCCGAAGAGTAAAAACAACCGGCAATAGGCTTACTCATATAATCTTGCAATTGATAAGTAACTGGCAATGTTTTATTTATTTTGATAATCTCGAATATTTCCGTAGACCAGTTTGGTAAATAACCTTTTGTAAATACGCCTTTCTGTGTACTTATACGAACTTTATCACCGACTTTGAATTTAATTTTTTCATTATTAATTTTACGTTGTTTTATTACCACCAAAGCGGGGTCGGAATCTGCTTGTATTGGTGTCATTCCTATAGTTCTATGGTATGAATTATTGTATTCATCGAGCAACTTTGGTAGAATTGATACCCATTCATGAGAGCCACGTGCAGTGAACTCCTTATACATTTTTCCTTTAATTGTTCGGTTGAACCTCTCTGCTATGCTTGCCTTTAGAACACTGAAAGTTGAATATTTATGTATGCCATACTTGGTCATCAAAGCGTCGAAGGTGGTGTTATAAAATTCTTTACCATTATCGACTTGTAAAAGTTTTGGTGAACGATCACGTAATATTGTAGCCATCGCGCTAGTAACTTCCTTCCCAGATTTATTTCTTAATGGTATAGACCAAGAAAACTTTGTATAACAATCAATCACAACCAGAAAATATTTGTAACCGCCATTTATTTTTGAATAAGGAATCATTTCAACCAAGTCGGCTTGCCATAAATCATTTTTCCCATAGACGTTGACTCTACGCCTAGTGAAATTTTTCCTTGCTGGTTTGTGAAGTTCGTAAGCTATTTCCCGTTTAGACATCTGGAACCCGTTTTATTAGTCCGGCCTCACGTAATTCCTCGAAAATCGATATTATTTCGTTTGAAACGCCTGTATTACCAGCTGCCTTTGACGCTAGAAGTAGACGTAATCGATCGACCAACTCGTTTGGATTATCCCAATACACTAAGTTATTTTTCTGTAATTTCATAGACAGTCCACTGCCCGAGGGAAATAATTTACTGATGATTGATGTATATTTAAAGCCACCCTTTTTTATTATTTTTCTTCCAATAGTTATATGTGCTGATGTTTGAATCAATATAGATTTATACACACCTATATCGTTGTCGGTATAAACAAGAGGATTTTTCAAAAATAATAACTGAATAAGACCCGAGGTTAAGTCATAAACAGTACCGTCAATAAGTATAGTATTTTCGGTGAATTTTACTTCTTTATCGCCCAATATAATATAGCCATTTGGAAGTTTTTTCGGACCGTATATTTTATCCAAGTCTGTAGACTGAAGCCAATTTTCAATTTCCTGTTGATAGTCGTCCGCAAATGAGTTTTTCGACCTGACGTTAATATTTTCTTTGTTTGATGTCAGCCCAGGTTTATTCGATATTTTAGTTAATGGATCGATAATTGGTTTTAATGTCTGTGTCATTAATTGTTGAACATTATCCGAACCGGTTTTCAATGCGATATATTTGCGTTTAATACTTTCCTTAGCTTTGACAAGCTCATCTAGAACAGTAGTTGCTTCCGTCATGACTGCGTTATAAATGATAATATTTATTAATTGTATCGCCTTATATAACCACATAAGTATCAAACCCAAAACGATAACGTCCGTTATCACGCTCACAGTCTTTACAAATAACAATAAATGTAAACATCTCACGGTTCCAACATGTCATACAAACATTTTTAAATTGTATATATGTCATGTCTCCTGAACAGTGCTCTTGATATATATGTTTTAAATTAGTTTCATCTTGTTTGAACAACACTATTAAATTTGCATTATCGCGTATCAGCTGTTTAGGTACTTTTGAATAGCTCTGAGCTAGGTAAAATATATCAATTTTATTGTGGCGACCTCGAGAAAAATAATCTCTTATTACATTTTGTTGTTCGCCGATAACATCATCCAAGATAAAAATTGAGTTCGGTAAAACTTTCTCGGGTGGAATTACTTTATCATTCTCGAAAAAGGTAAAAATGTTGATACCATCAATACCGTCAATAAT
The DNA here is from genome assembly GCA_949089665.1 of Macrosiphum euphorbiae. NCBI lineage: Eukaryota > Metazoa > Arthropoda > Insecta > Hemiptera > Aphididae > Macrosiphum > Macrosiphum euphorbiae. The sequence continues at coordinate 24,455,354 of CARXXK010000004.1, read as the reverse complement.
ACGTTTCAGTAATTTATATTTTGGTTGTTCTAAGGTCTTAGAGTATATGTAAACGTTTTCAAATCGCAAACCGTTTTCATCGACGAGTAGAAAATACATCAGATTTGTTTTACCACATCCAGAGCTACCAAGTACCAACGACCTTATCGTATTTGGGAAAAGTTCACCATGTCTCAGCTGAATTGTCTCGGGGGTATCAATGTTATAAATCCGAAGTTTTTTCTCTTGTTCAATAAAGCGCATTTTTTTTTTTTAATTTTTCACTATAAATACAGATGCAAAGTTATCGAAAGCGTCACACGATGTCTCGAGTTCGTAAGCGAAACAACAATAAAGGATCCGGTCTTATTAACTCTGTTATAAATCATTTACCCGTGGAATTGCATTTACCTGGCTATAGGTAAGTCACTACATAATATTATTGTTATTAAATCCTGTCTACATTTTATATATATATATTTGTTATAGATTTGCCGGTCCTGGAACCAAATTAAAAGAAAGACTAGCGCGTGGAGAACGCGGAATTAACCGTCTGGATGAGTTGGCCAGAGCCCACGATATCGCATACGATGAAAGTAATTCACTAACCGATAGACACAGAGCGGACGAAGTATTAGAAAATCAGGCTTGGGAAGTGTTTAAATCTAAAAACACAGGTATCAAGGAAAAAGCTGCGTCTTGGCTGGTCACTACAGCCATGAAGGTCAAACGTAAGATGGGAGCTGGTTGCGGATTTAAACAAATGGTTTTGGCTGCTAAGAATTCGATCAAAAATAAAATGAACGAAAAAAATATAACTAAATTAGTAAAAACATGTCTGTCAGCTGCAAAAAAATCTAAAAAATCTAAAAACAAGAAGACTAAAACTCCAAGAATTATACCAATACCGAAAAGGGGCGGTGTCTTACCATTAATACCTATTTTTGCTGGTTTATCAGCATTAGGTGCGCTTACCGGAGGTGTCGGTAATATAGTCAAAGTCGTGAAAGAATTAAATTCTGGTAAAAACACTCCTATTCATTTAGGCAAAGGCTTATATCTAGCACCTCACAAGGGTAGTTCTTATAAAGTCGTAAAAGGAGAAGGTTTATACCTAACACCATACAAAGGTGGATCAGTTAAGAAGTCTAGAAAACCACACAAGGGTCAAGAAGTCAAGAAGTCTAGGTCAAAAAACTAATTGTTACGTTACCCGATAGAGCGTTGTTCGATTATGAGGTTATAAAATACGCTGCCATGTTGAAAATACCTCATTTCATTGGTGTATTTTCTAGAGACAAGTTGTCGCAACGTTTAAAAAATCAAGAGTCGGCTGTAGTTAATTTAGACACTGAAATCGGCACAGGTACTCATTGGGTAGCGTATAAGAAAATCGGAAAACAAGTTAAATATTTTGACAGCTACGGAAACTTACCCCCTCCGCTAGAATTACAGAAATATTTCAACGGGTGCAGTATCGAATGTAACTACGATAGACATCAAAAATATAATACAACAAACTGTGGTCACTTGTGCTTACAATTTTTATCATGTACACTATAACGTTAACCGGCAACTCGAGTGAATTGTCATGCGACTTTTTTCCACCTATAGAAGTCAGTAAAAACGCGAAAATCTGTCTGCTGGGTTTTCAAACAAATAATTCTATACCTAATGTAAACGAGAAATGCAATAGAATAGGAATCACAAATAATATCTCAGGTAAGCGTACAAGCGAAAGCTATACAATACCCACTGGATCTTATGAGTTGAAGGAAATCGAAGCGGCAATAATACGTGTATTACCTAATTCAGATACTTTATTCGTGTTGAGAGCAGATAATAATACATTAAAATGCACAATGTTTTGTAGCGAAACTGTTGATTTTTCCATGTCTAATGGTATAGGAAAATTGTTAGGGTTTAAAAATCGTAAGTATGATGCTAATGTCAATCACGAATCAGATGCGTTGGTCAATATTACAAAAACAAACTGTATATATATCGACTCAAATCTGGTTATGGGTTCATTCGTTAACGGTAAGCAGTGCCATACAATACACGAGTTTTACCCGAATGTACCTCCAGGTTATAAAATAATAGAGGTTCCAACACATTTGGTATTTTACCCAATTAATTCTACATCTATAACGCACGCGAGTATAATTTTAAAAAATCAAGACAACGAGTTGATCGATCTACGAGGCGAGCCAGTATCGATACGATTATTAATTCAAGACTTGTGATAAACAATGGGTCTGCAATTTTGTAATATAAATAGAACTGCGTATGTAAAACCTGTCACTCGTATTAAAACCACTAGCAAGGTAACATCTCCGAAGAAGAAGAAATATTCGAGACGTAAACAAGTTGATCATAGTCTAACAGCAGATAATTTGGATTTTCTACGCTCGCTGAACGCTATTTAATATGGACGATTTGTATTTAGATGTAACGGCTGGATATACCGACGATTGTAAAATAACTCAAATTGACTATCATTCTTTTTTACCGTATTCAACATCTGCTCTTTCTAATAACGACGAGGTGCGTATTGCTCTGCATAACACAGAGTCTTATACTTTACCATGTGAGAGTTATATTTACATCGAGGGGACAATAATCAAACCTGTGGAAATAACTGACGAGATTAGATTCATAAACAACGGACTGGCATTTCTTTTCTCTGAAATGAAATACGAAATAAACGGTACTCAAATTCAGAAACTCGTCAATCCGGGTATATCGACCACATTAAAAGGATATTGCTCGTATAATAAAACAAATATTTCATCGCACCATAACGCTGCTTGGGATAGCGAAATTAAATCTGCTAATAAAGATTTTATCGATAACGACCATTTTAACGGATGTATTAATCTTAAAGATTTGTTTGGTTTTTGTGAAGATTATAAGCGAATTTTAATAAACTGTAATCAGCAACTTGTATTGAATAGAGCATCGATTGATATGAATGCCATCAAGCAGTTTAAAAATAATGAAGTTGTCGCAGACGCTCCTAAACTGAAAGACGTTAAAATAAACATAACAAAAATATTGTGGCGGATGCCTATAGTGAGAGTTAGTGATAGAGAAAAAATTAGACTGTTGAAAGTAATCAACAATCAGAAACCCCTGACATGTGCTTTTAGATCGTGGGAACTGTGTGAGTATCCATTTTTACCTCAAAACACTTCGCATTCGTGGAAAGTGAAGACATCCAACAAATTAGAAAAACCTCGCTATGTAATAATTGGATTTCAAACCAATAGGAAAAATAGCTCGATTAAATCAATGTCATATTTCGACCATTGTAAAATTAAAAACCTAAAGGTCTATTTAAACGCTGAAGTATTTCCCTATGAAGATTTTCAAAGTGACTTTACCAAGAACAAGATGGCGACATTATACCGCGCGTATGCCGAGTTCCAAAAATCTTACTACGGCCATGACGATGTGAAACCGCTATTGAACCGAGCAGATTTCAAAAATCTGTCTCCAATTATAGTTGTTGATATGAGCAGACAGAACGATAACGTGAAAACATCAACCGTCGACCTCAGGATTGAACTAGAAGCAGACGAAGCGTTCCCAGATTCAACATCCGCATATTGCTTAATATTACATGACCAAATTATAACTTATAATCCATTTAATGGAGAAGTAAGAACCTTGTAAATACTTATTGTAAACCTTACTATTATTTTAATAAATAAAAAAAAAACTTTTTTTAAGTACCATGCTTGTTTTATTTTCACATAAATTAGTTAATTTCATACAAATATTAAAATAGACGTCGCTTAACATCACGTACTGGCGTCGGATGGTAGGCGAAGGTTGAATGAGATCGTTTGTGTGATGGCACTGGATGATCGGTGTAAGTTGGATAAGGTTGTGGTGGTGATATCGTCCTGAATTGGTAGAAAAAATCAGGCCCATCGTTTACGTCGCACGCCTGCGGGTTGCGTCAGATCCGTCCATATGATCTAGTGCCTGGAAAAAATAAATATAAAATAAATATTGTGTTTTTATTTTTAAAACTATGTTTATATAAATTACCTTAGCTAAAATATCATCCTTAGGCTGATTAAATCCATCACGTGCAGATGAATCGTCGTGCATGCTTAATATATTGCTGACCGGCGAATAGCTTGACGACGTTGGTGTATCCATTTCACCATTCTGTAACTAAAATAAAAAAGTTGTATTAAATATTTTTTTACATGTACTACTGTATTTATGAATTACCTCATGTGTCAACTGTTGTAACACAGTTTCTGCTAGTTGTACGGTTGCATACATTTGTATTTGACCGATCATGTTTGGGTAAATTTTCTCCGTTCTATCGTCTTGTATTTTTTTAACGAATATTAACATATCTTCTAAATTTTTCGGTGGTGATTTAAGGCAAGCAGATTTCTCATGTAGATACATCGCAAAATCGTCAAACTGTCTTTTAATTACTGGAGCAGTGGTTACTTCTTTCCGTACAATACTTTCGAAAATACTACATTCAAGATATTGAAGCTTCATAAAGTCCTCCCGATTTAACAGTACTCTGCACCCGTCCTGAGTTTTTGACTCTATTACTAGCACGTTTTCTCCACAATACACCATACTGGATATTTTATGAAATTCAGTCTCAAGAAATATGATGCGCTTGTACTTCTGGACCGTATCTAGTATAAATGATAAGATATGCCCCATCATAGAGAATATACGTCTCAGGAAATCCGGAGATATTTTAACATGGCGCGATGGTGTTAATAAATGAACGGTGACTTGAAAATTATCAGTAGGATCGATACCTACAAGTATAAATTTGCGAGCTGCAAAGTTGATCGTGTAGCTTGTGGTTTCGATGAGTTCAGCCGGTGGTGATGGTGGTACATACGTAAAGGTCTTTTTCTTGTATAATGCAGCGTTGTCTTCGATTGAACCAGCCATGTTTTTAAAAATTGTTTATTATAAAAATAATAAAGACTTGGAAAAATTTTAAACACTGAACCACTATTATAAAGACTTGGATAAACGCGGAGGAGAATCGTACGTGTGTACACTTGAAGACAGACTGACTGAATGCCGACTCTTGCGGAGCCTATAAGTGTCCGTTTCACATTTACGTGCAGTAGATATTTCGCATATTCAATAATATAGGTTTATTTAGTGATTTTCGGCTATTTTAATAAATCTACAACATACTAAAATAAAGATATGCGTCATATATTTTAATTTCACACTCAACGTTACCAACGCATGCTATCATTATGGTACATTATAAACAATTTTAAAACTACGGCAAAACATGTTGTAGATATTTCTCATATTCAATAATATACGTTTATTTAGTGAATTTCGACATTTTTAAAAAAACCTACACCGTAGTAACAATAGTGGTATACGGTATATATTTCTGATATTTAACAATATACGTTTATTTCGTGAATTTCGACAAAATCGTAATAATCTACACTGTACTAATAATTACGTTATGTTGTAGATATTTCTGATATTTTTCGATTTACGTTTATTTCGTGAATTTCAACATTTTTGACATTTTTAAAAATACCTACACCGTAGTAACAATAGTGGTATACGGTATATATTTTTGATATTTAACAATATACGTTTATTTCGTGAATTTCAACATTTTTGACATTTTTAAAAATACCTACACCGTAGTAACAATAGTGGTATACGGTATATATTTTTGATATTTAACGATTTACGTTTATTTCGTGAATTTTAACAAAATCGTAATAATCTACACTACAGTTACAATTACGTTATGTTGTAGATATTTCTGATATTTTGCGATTTACTTTTATTTCGTGAATTTTAACAAAATCGTAATAATCTACACTGTAGTTACAATTACGTTATGTTGTAGATATTTCTGGTGGCGGTGACAGCTGCTGATAATTTGACGGTTGTTGATAATCGTTATCACTATTAGGTATACGTCACGCACGTGCCCAATAATCGTTATCAGTGGTAAGAAGTGGTTACTGATTAGGTTACTGATAAGGCCAACATATATACGTCGCGCACGTGACCGATAATCGTGTGTGTGTGTGTGTGTGTGTGTGTGTGTGTGTGTGTGTGTGTGTGTGTGTGTGTGTGTGTGTGTGTGTGAAGTGTGTGAAGTGTGTGAAGTGTGTGAAGTGTGTGAAGTGTGTGAAGTGTGTGAAGTGTCAGCGGTCTGAACCCCCCAAATCATACTACTGACGCATAAATGGAAATTTTTATGTGCTTGGATCAAAATTCCAATACTTGATATATTATTTTCTCATTGAACTTAATGTTATAAATGTTATGATGTCATAATATGTTATTATCATGATAATAGGGGGACTCTGATAATAGTAAATAATAGACTATATTATTATAATTAGCTCAAAAAGAATCAAAATTTGAAAATTTTACCACACATGGAAAATGATAACATAAATATTTGGTGAAAATTTCAAATGTCTACCACTGTTATTCGTTTTTGAGTCATATATGTTTAGATATTTGTTTTCGTGATTCTTATATTATATTTCACAGAGATACCTACCTAATTAGTAATTTGTACTTCTAGATTATGTAAATATTTCAAAATCTTGATTATTTCTTGCCATCATGTAGTCAAACGCTTATTTGAGTTTTAAAGTACTGGCAGGAGATGGATAGAAAAGTAAATTATACTTTGTTGGTGCACGGGAATTATAGGAGAAGGCAAACATATATTTATATTGTATATTGAATAAAGGGTGTTTCACTAAGCACATGATCGACCCAATTATATATTTTAATTATGCAAGTATTTAAATTCCGTTCCTGGAATTTTTAAGTATAGTAGTACATAAAGATTATAATATTTTCATATACATACATTTTCATATGCCGTTTGAGGAGAAACAAAATTATGCATTTTTTAAAGAAACCGTCACTTTTTTTGTATATAATAATAGGTAGACGATTATTTTTTACTAAAAATGTTGTGACATCAAAGTCGATAGTCAAACGAGTATTCTGTAGTTTGTTTTAATAATGTTTATACTTGATGACTTAAAGATGAAAAATGGATATCTTACAATCGGTTTATACGTTAACTGTTAACATTTAGTACCAAATTCCTAAATATGTATTACCCAAGTAGTCCAGTATCATTCAAGTGTTTAAAAAATACAATGATAAGTGCTAACTTTTGTATAGATAATATGTTAGATTAAACTAATTTGTATTTTATTTAAATAACATTATATATTTCACTTTTTTCCTACTTAAACATTAAGTAACTAATATTCAATATATGTACATACAGTATTATGCTATTATTATGTATTAATTGAATAGTATTCTGATAAAAAAAATTTTAGTCAAAAAATATGATTCATGAAAAATTAATATGATTTAAATAAAATGTAACTAGATAAGTAAATATAATATCATCTAAGATAACTAATAGATAAATGTCACAACAGATCTAGATAAGATAATATAATAAGAGTAATTTGGTATCTAGATAAGTCTCAAGACAGTTTATATTATAATCACAGACTTCTAGAAATAGACGGAACATAAGGTATGATAACTCGTGAATTGGTGGAGCTTCTTATGAGGATTGGGAGCTATTAAAGCTATGTATTGGCTGTCCTCGGAACAGTGAAATTTATCTATCACTCTTATGATAAAGTTCGTATACTATCTCTCTTAATCCTTTTGGCACGACCACGCCTCCCAGTAATCGGGACAAATGTTCGGTCTATTTCTATAAGTCTATGATTATAATAGACAATATTAAACATAGAATATGCTTAGGGAAAAATTCAGTGGTTTTCAATATAATCAGGAAAAATTGAAAAATGTTCTAAGAAAAAACAATAAAATTTAGTTACGCAATTTGAATTGTTAAGAAAATTAATTTTGTTATTTCATTTTTAAATGAATAACTCTCGTTGCAACTTGAAAATATTTCCTAATATTTATAAAATAAATAATTTTCAAAGTATTTTAGCTTAATTAATTGTGGTCTTTATAATATATTTGAAACTTTCGATTTAAAAAAGATATTATCTATGTTTTCTTTTGTTTTTTACGATATTTTAGTATTCAAGCAAGATATGAGTACCCACCTATGTGAGATGTTAAAATTTTACAATTTTCATAACTATCTTAAAAATTAAAAAACCGCAATTACCCGATGTGAAAACACAGTAAATATAATCTTTACCTTTAAGTTTGATTGATGACGGAGACAACACATGCGGGTGTAAAATCCCCTTAAGGATTAAATTGGCACTGTTTTTTTTTTACTATATAAAACGATAAATTTAAATTTTTAAAGCTATAAGAACAATGATTTTATCTACTCAGTTTTATGACAACGATGACAACATTAAGCTAAAGAAATGTGTCACGAATTGATTGATTTCTTAAAGATGAATTATACACTTGTCATTACTCATGATGAACCATTGACACAGCTCTGGTATCGAATATTATTACCAATTTTCTGATCTGCTGACACAGAAATACAATAATTTATCTTTAAGCTTCATCCACCATCTTAATTAGTATTTTTGATATATTTATTGGACGCACGAGTAGACTTTAACGATATAATAATAGAACCGATACTAACGATATAATTACCCAATTCGTGTCAATAGGAACATTGAGTTTTTTAAGTTTTGCACCTACTATAATATATATTATCACCTTTTTATAGGCAACCATCATTATAATGGTTGAATTTTTGTATTGAATAATCGAAAGGTAATGATGATTTGTTTATAAAACAATTTAATATAATATAAAAAAAAATTAAATACATCATTCATGCAGCAAATAATTAATTGTATTAGGTGATACTCTGGTAATTTAATCGCTAGCGTTTTTCTAATATTCATTTCTAATGAGATAATAATGTTTTTCTACTATTGCTCTTTAGAGCTTAACAAAATACTTTAATCTTCAACTTTCCTAGGTTCTTCTGGTAAGTAGCAAATTGTATAAAGTTTTTAATTTTTTTCGAAAAACAATTATAATACAGCAGAAATATGATAAATGGTTCATAAAGGAATGATGGGAGTCTACATTTACACTTGAAATTGTCACCAAATATTCATATTTATATAAAAAATGTAAACATATTTGGCTCTTTTTTATATATTTATTAACATTTGAAATATTTCTGCATTATAATTATTCTTTTTGGTTTATGATAATAAAAATAATGTTTTTAGGTCAAAATCTTATAAATTTAATACAAGGTAGACCAAGTTGCTACGAAATAAATTTAAAAATATTGAAAATACGTAGTCACCATTTTCTTGTAAGGATTTAATCATCTTAGTTTTTTAAAACAAAAATTTTGGATAAAATCCTGAACATTTTGAAAATATTTCGTAGTTGAAAATACATAAAATATTTGATTTAAATATCGAAGACTTGAACGTCATGAAATACAAGGTTCATCATGATTCATGACTATAGCCGATTTTTAACATAAAAAAAATTAAATTGATAAATTTGTTTGTTTTAGTTGGGGGTTTCACTGCCTATTTTATTGATAATATAATATAATATTGTCTTTATACATTTATTTGTGTTTGTTGGTAAGTTCAGTTTAAAACGTCTAGTATATGAAACAATAATCGTAGATAAATAAACACTTTTATAGCGATATTACACAATTTGATATTCCACATTTTAATCATTAAAATTATGAGTCAACTATCCAACTGCCTATTTGATTCGACATAATTTTATCTACAATTAGGGCAGTTTTACTAGATCCTAAAATATAGTAAGTATTTTCATTCATTTTTCAGTTCTATGAATAAGTAATTTTAATCTTATAATTAATATAATGTATGATTATTTATCCGATTTAAAGTAGTAATAAGAAGATATTGCTATCGTTTATTAAATAAGAAAATACAACATTGAGTTCAAAAACCGTTTCTTTATTTAAAGTGCAAAATTACAATCGATCTAATTTAAATGATGTTATAATATGAAATTAGCATCGACAAGTAAGTCGTACTAGGTACGTACCAACAGTGTTTCGTATAATAAAGATTTTACTATGTTTATCTGTTTATGAGTGTGTGGAAACAAAACTGTATCACAGTGGCAATAGTTGAACCTGTAAACAAAATTAAATTTCGATTTTATTAAGTTGTATCTATATATAAATGAGATATTATATTATAATATACAACACATGATTTAAATAACAAAATTCAGTGTTTTTAAACTTTAAATATAATTTAATGAAATTAGACTGATTTATATTGGTAATGTTTATTTTTGTATATTATATTTATTGTGACTTACAGTTAATGGATTTAATTTTATACCACAGGCTAAGAATTGGAATGAAGCTTCACAACCATCTTGCTTAACATCTGCAAACATAAGAAAAATAAATAGATGTTGGTTTGGGCTTATAGTCATTAATAATAATAAATTATAGTTAGTAAATAATATTAAAAAAATATTTCCTCTCCAAACTGTCTCTCTTTTTTTAAAGAATCAATATTATACTTGTATAGTACCTATGCTAATTGAATGATTGTATTTTTATCAGTTAGATCACAATTGTCTATAAATTTGTGAGTAGGTGTTGGAAATATAATTATACAATAAAATCTGTCTCGTATAAGAGTGACATCAAGAAGTGAGCTTTAGGATGCGTGGCTAACGCATGCCAAGTAATGTGATTTCGGTAGAGTCACTTTATTATTCCAACAACCACCTGGCTTAGATTTTGCTAAAATGTGTGGTAGTTCCGGTAAAGAAAAATGTTTGACCAGGAACCGAAATCTGACGACAAATATCGATGAAATCCAATTAAATCAATGAGTGTGGTATGTGACCGAACCAAAAGAAAATCTGTTACTTTCAGAGGTTAATCCAATTAGCGTCACATTGCCTACGTATAATATGTTCAAAAGGGAAAAAAAACATTTTAATTAATTAATTAGGTACATGGAAAATATTACCTTTTAAACAAATCGGGACGACTTCCTCTAAAATCGGCTTAATATGGTCCGGGGCCATTGCTTTCAATGAATCCCCATCTATAATACCGTCTTCATCAATCTACTCAATATAAACAAATAATTATACAAATTTTCCAACTACATATTGATAACTCTGTTTATTATTCTTACCATTGACATCTCGTCGAAGCAACACTTTAAAAAGCACTAAAAAAATAATATATTCATTAATATGACTTTATAAATTACATAATTATAAGCTACCTATTTATACCACAAACTTATTGGTTCGTTAATAATAATATAATATTTTTATATAATAATATTTGCGATTAAGTATTGACGAAAATGAGTTCAATCTACCACATGTTGCTCAAAAAAAAAAAAAAAAAATGTTTAATACAAATAACAATTTCAATGTATTTAATTATATAATACAAAATAACCATATAATTAATAGGCCGGCTATACCATCTACGACCAAAATCATATTTTATAGTAGGTATGTGTAATGATTTATCGTGGAAATTCAAATAACACATCTATCACTACTATACACCAAATCGACATTCCTGGTTTTTAAAATTCACTCTCCAATACAGTATATTTTCGTTTATAGAAATTGAATTTCAAACGTTTAGTACGTATTAGGACAATGTTATATAGGACACCAGCCATGACACTCCATATTATGCTCAACTAATCTTTAAAATGATATTAGTATGGCTGTATAACTGCCGATTAAAAATTAATTTGTTATACATCGAAATACTTAAAAAAATGAATTGATTTGAATACACAGAAACTTTTTGAAAACTATAAATATTATTCATATCTAGTCGAATCCCATGTACTTACAGAATACCTTAAAATTATTTGAAATACATTTTTAGGAAAATTGCATCCAACATTAATAATTGTTTATTTATAAATTAAAACATATTCACCAATATTAATATCACGAATGTGGTAATTGATTCTTACTTTAAAGACTAATAATAACTATCCATGCGAAACTAAACATTGATTCACTGGTAATTAATTTTATAATTTGCAATAGGCATATCTAATAAAGAATAATAATAATATAAATAAGAATGATATTCATAAAATTAAAACAAATAACTATAGGCATAATTTGTATTAAATAAACAAATTAGATAAGTATATTTCCATTTATGGACATAGAACGAACTTTTTAATATTTTAAGATTAAACTGTTTTATTAAAAGTAAGAATTACTAAAAATTTGAAATACAACATAATTATATTATTTCGATATGTATTTAGTTTTTATACCTATATCATCTATATCTTTTATATTATATTAAAGTTAAATACCAAGTAATCTGTGATATCTAATCTACAGTTGAATTTTTTTCCAATTTAATTTATGAAATAAAATGGTTAAAATAAAATATGTCTTATGATATATTAAGCATAGTATTAAAATCATTTCACTGTGATTGTATTATCTAATCGCGTCGTCAAAAAAAATCTGGTGTCCCTAATGATATTATAACAATGATTTAAATAACTCACTTTGAAAGTTGGGTCATCTGAAATTATAGAATTTTTCGCATTATTTCTGATTTCTGAAAACAAGAACATGCAATTTATCATCCATTATTCGACTTAAAACTTACTCAGAATAACTACCTTCCGAAATTGGAAACTTTGAAACACATGCATTGTACAGTGTCTTTTTTATTTCCTCCAATTCATCTGGTTGTGGTCGTGTCTGACAAATTTAAACCATGTAAATTATATTATTGTTAAACGGTGGAAAAACTAAATGATAACCCATTACACTTACAGATGACTGTACTACCAACAATGCCATTACAATTGCAAACACAATGTTTGTGCTAAGTAAATGTTCCATTTTACTTCACAGAGACAACTCGGTTTGCTTCAGTGTTCTGTCAGTTGAAAGATATTAGCGACTGAAGGCAGTTAAGTGTATTTATTCTAGCAGAACAATGTAGTCAACAACGCAATGAACTATAATTTTAAATATCCTTTCATATTATTATCCACCATGTGTATACTTAATTTCGAAATCAATTATTACGTTGTGTATTATGGTCACAATGGGCACTTTACCACCTAAAAAATATCGTATTGAATTACCTAAAATCTAGGTAGGTTATATGTATAATTATTATGATTATGTGATCAACGAATTGCGTTTTTTTTTTTTTGCTCAAGCCCCTGAAAAGAGTTTTTTTTAGTTAATTGTCAAAATAATTAGGCTGTTCATGTTATAATGATTCAGTATCAATGAAAAACCTTAATATTGTTTAATCATCTACAATTTTATGTTTCAACTATAGGTATTAATATTTACAAATGAAAAACAGTTGGTCAAGGTTTCTTGTTTCTCAGATATAATAGTAGTATAGTACACTAAAATAATAAAAATTTTCCAATAAATTTTTGTTTATTCTTGTCAATGAGCAAAAAAAAAAAAAGGTCTTCCTAGTTTGAGTAAAATTGAGGTGGTCCGCGACCTATAAAATATTGTCAAAGTGGTCCGTGGTGGTAAAAAGGTTGGGAAACACTGTTATAGAAGTTGTATGCAAATAAAAGTATTTTCTTAAAAATATTGTATTTATTATTATACTTGTAACTTGTAAGTATAATTTAGTAAACTTAATTTTTTTTAAATATTTTTTCATTCGTTTTTATACAATAATATTGTATGTAAACATGAGTTTGATATGAAAGTCCATTTGGTAAACTTTGCTTATAACAGTAGAAATACAATGCTGGGTAATATCCTATGACCTAAGTCCAGTAGAAAATAATTCAATTTCATTTTATTTTCTGTTGCAATTTTCTACAGTTTATAATTATTATAGTTTACTGGCTTATATAATATTTCAACAAAAACACTCCGCCAACTATTTGTAAAAACCTCGCTAAGAAAAAAAAAAACTCAAGTTAGAAAAATTGTGATATCAAAAAGGGGCTAAGTCATTTCTTAAATTCATTAATATAGAAATTAATTGTTTGTATTTGATGAAGTGCGATATTTTAATTCAAATAATTCAACTTAGCTTGGTGGCTACTATAGTATGTACTTAAAAAGTGTTATGGTAATATTATAAAAATATAAAATAGATGTGTAAATATTTATATGTTGCATTATATGTTTAGTTGTAGTACTAAATATTAGTAACCGCCAAGCTAAGTTAAATTATTTGTATTCAATCATCACACTTCATAAAATACAAACAATTAGAAACAATTTCTATACTAATGAATTAAAAAAATTTCTTAGCCCCTTTTTAATATCACAATTTTTCTAATTTGAGTTTTTTTTTCTTAGAGAGATTTGTACACTTAGTTTTCGGAGTATTTTTGCTAGGATATCAATAATTTTTTTTTTACGATTTTGACTAGTTTTAGTATGTTTTTTTTTTTAAAAAACTGTGGGGACATAATATCTTTGTTGTTTTATGGATTGAGTAAATTTATATGATATATAGCTCTGAATGTTTCTTGAAATCGATAATGTAAACATCCTTAGCTCCACGAGGTTATTGTTCATAATATATTTTTGAATCATTGCATCTAACCCATTTTTACTTGGTTACTCAAACTTTAATCCTCTGATCAATTTGAAGTTTGTAAAAATATCGTCTACATATCATACTCATCAACCCGTGTAAATTTCAAGTCAATAAGTTCATTAGTTTAGGCTACAGAGATGTCAGGCAATTTCTTTTGTAAAATTGCACAGGTTAAATTCGATTGGCTGTCTCGTGTAATATCGATGGCTTTCATTTTTGTGTTTTTAGCTCACGATAGGTTTTATTAGTGCACACATATAATAAGTCCTAAATTAATGAGACATGCAACAAATATTTTAACCTGATCTAAATGTTAAGAAGACAATTATAGCAAGTACGGGCTTGTTACTTTCTTCAAAACAATTCATGTCGATTGTCTAAGCGTGTTATTTTTTTTTGAAAAACTATTTTTAACCACTGATGATACGTTAATACGTCATAATATTATTATCATTTGTGTGTCAATCATGGTGTGTTGCAGTTGTGTCTACAGACTTATGAGTTTCTTATTTTATTTTATTTGGTTGATAGTCAACACAATTGGTAAACATATTTCAACTTTGGTTTGATACCTTCCAGTATTACTTTAGATTCTCATCGGAGCAATGAATGTAATGATTTTACAATGATGTGTGTTTTTTAATTTTTTTGTATTTTCGTGTCGGGCACCACTATTGGGGCAGTAAAACGGCTTTAATCTTCTTCAACAGTATCTTGTTCGATGGGAAAGTGAATCTAGTTGGTGAATTCGGGGGTCAAAATTTAAAATTCCCAATAGTTTTCAAAATTGCAGGGAAAAACAACAAACAATTAAGGTATATATATTAGGATATATATTATTAAATATTACATATTTTATTTAAATAATAATGTACATTATCATTTAAAATAATATGTAGGTATTTATCATTTATCTTGTGACGTTTGTGAAATGACGAAAATCATGTTAAGACACACATTCAAACGAAATAGACAACTGATGTAACAATAATAGTAATAATAATAATAATAACAACAAAATTGTCTTATAATATTATTTTATCGTATAGGTGTTTATATAACATATTATGTATGCCATATTGCCATAGCCTATGATATAATATCGTCGTTGTCGTATTTTTAAAACTGCACATTTTGGAATTAAAATTACCACAAAACCATCCATGGATTATTGTAATTTATGTGCTCTCTATTGAAGGTCAGTATCGGTTTAATTGGAATATACAGCGTTTATTTGACTAGATGGCAATAACGCCGGAAACATTAAACGAAAATTGCGTCCATAATAGTCGGTAAATTCATACAGCGAACGTTTTAAAGCTGCGGTAATGTCTGTTTGTGTATTTATTCCTCATAATGTTTTTCCCCTCTAACGACTGTGATGAAAATATACACCGGATATAAAACCATAATTATTATGAATTGTGTATCACACATGGAAGAACAATTTACAACGGTTCCAGGAAAATAATTCGATCGGTTAACTGAAACGCGCAGAATATAGGTACGTTATTATGAAAATCAAGATTGGAAATCCACAAAATATAAGAAAATAAGAAAATAAGAAACAACCCACAATAAATTGGTAGTTCGTAAAATAAAATGAAATCGAAAATAGTGCCGTATTTTGGTTGTGTTAGGTTTGTGTTATTACGTATTACTGAGATGTGAACGATTCTGATTGGTGACTTAAATGGCGAGGAAAAAGGTATTTCGATTGCATAGTTATTTCGTAGTAATTCGTGTCTTTGCGTCTTCTTAAAATGGCAACCGACAGCCACTTCCAATACCGAGCATGTGTTGTGGAATGTAAAATAAAGTTTATAAAAAATTAGGGGTCTCTGTATTGAATGTACTAAATTTGTAATTTTTAAATCAAGAGTTGGATATGATTAACGATTTTGAGCAAAGACAGTCATTTAAAATATCTTACTATGTATTTGTAAATATTACTGTTGGTAATTTATTTTTCTATTGGTCATAGTACGTCCGGTTGAACAGATTTTTGCTGAAAATAAATCAGTTATAAGTTGTGACTTGTAAGTCAACACCGACGTACCATAGACTGACGGGAATAGATTTGTGTTATAAAATATTATGACTTATAATTTATTAATCTACATATTTTGAAAATTTAATTGTGTCAGTAATTCAAGTACTTAGCGGAAAAGAGTTTAAATCCCAGTGAAAACATTTATAAAATTATAAGCAAATAATATTTAGTAAAATGTTGAACTTAAAACGTCCATAAACAAAAACTATGTAAATGTAGTTTTGAGATTTTCATGTTTCTGTAAGAAAAACTTATCAGAAACCTGGTATTTATTTTTAACTGTTAACTATTAAATTTAAAAATTGTATACATTTTTAACTCCGAAAGAATTTGAGAATTGTATGTAACAACACTTTTTTATCAATAAAAACTTTTGATAAAGTTGTATTCAACTTTTAAGCTTTTTTTTACCCAGAAACAAATATTTGCTCTAAAAAAGTCTGATAGAATCAAAAATTTCAATATTTTATAAAATATATTATATATATAGATATAGTAAACTATAGTATAAATATTTTTATATACAAATATTTTATAACATCTGCAATTATTAGTTTTTGAATTAGAAAAAAAAAATGTAAAAACTGGTTGTGTCCGTATAAATTTTTGTTTTTTTTCGATTATTTTTAATAGTACTGGTTATATTTCACAAATTATTACAAACTAGATACAATCTTCAAATAGAATCCACCTTCAAAGTTGACTGTCAAAACATTAATTTTACAGCTCCAAAAGGTATTGAAATACAAAAAAAAAAAAATTAAATTACTGTAAGACCTACACATTCATTGCGAGATGTTTCACGTAGTGTTTGTTAAAGTAAAATACGTATGTGGTCTTAAGAACTAAGCCTATTATACAAGTGCAATATTAAATAGACATTTGTGTCAAGTGCCAAACACATATATTGGCATAGGTACTATACCAAGAATGGTATCACATTGGTTAGGTATGTGTAGTAGGTTAAACATCCTTAATATATCCAAACCACTCCTCCCCCCCCCGTTTTTTATGTCACTATAACTGGAATAACAGGGTTGTACCACTCGTACAAGTATGGCAAAACATTTCTCGCACATTTTTATTACGTTGGCGCAATGTCGGGAGCAATAAATCATTCTCGTCAGAAGGAACATGGTTTCGAATTATTCGATGGTAGAGAGACAGTTACTGGAAGGTTTCAAAGATTTGCACGGTTTCGGAGTCAAGTTCTGAGGTTTTCAAAACATGTTAACAACATTATATACCTACGGAGTTTGATTAGTACGCATTCATAATTAGTACCTAATAAAATATACACGGTATTAACTTAAACCAATATACAACATTCCTGGCCACTAACCGTCGGGTCACGTAAGGGCTAGTGTCCTCCTTGGCAATTTATTCAGGATCATACGTGACCAACCCTCGGGGGGAAGTGATAAATCAAATCCAGACGTGGCCTGTGAGTAGCGATTGCCCAGACCTCACGTTCTTCAGAACGGGACGCTGCTCGAGCGTGATTGTTGGGTATCATCGTCCTCATACCTTATACCCGGCACACTTTGTGGGCATAACTACGTTTATGATATGGTTCTATAATCAATCCAGGTGGCTTACTCTTCTGTCTTTAAGGTATTTTACATAGACACAATAATTTATTAAAAAAAATATAAAAAATGTAAAATAGACTTTTTCATAATGTAATGTATTTTACTAGAATATTTACCAACAATAATATTATAGCTACGTACAATCTATCTAGTGGCCAAAAGTGATAAGAACTAGTTATAGCGACTACAAATTTGCCAGAAAAAGGTTTATAATTATTTTAGCTTTTATTATTGTTTTTGAAAATTTAGAAAGTCATGACCATGGCTGTTACAAGATTTCGCTTACATTCAACTACATTAGTTAAGTTAGTTCAGCATTACTATACGCTAACCCAGTAGTTCTCAACCTTTTTTGATTCATGTCACCTTTAGCCACTAGAAACAAACACTGCGTCACCCTAACATCAAAATAATAAACAATCTTAGCTGTATATTTTAAAATTATTTTTTTATTAGGTATGTTATGTACATGACAGTGGGGGTATAGGTGTATAATATATTTATTATAAGAAATAGTATGATTGTTTTCGAAAAAATTTAATTTTTTAATTTTTTAATTTTTTTTCTTTTCTTGTTATAATTCTGCGTCACCCCTAAGCAGGTCACCCCGGTTGAGAACTACTGCGCTAACCAAATAAGATTAAAAACAAGAATTTTATTAAAAATATAACTTAATCATTATGATATATGGATTGCATGGTAAAAAGCAATAGTGGGTAAGTTAATGAAAATAATTAACTGTGGCAAGTTAAGTTAATTCAATTAAATTTCCTTCAGTTAAGTCAAAAGTTAACAAAGAAAAAAAATTTAACTAGATAAGTTTAAAGTTAAGTTAGAAAATAAAATAAACTTAGGTATCTCAGTTAAAAAGATTTAGTTTTTTGAAGGTACAATATTTTTAAGTCATAAACTACCATAGTATGTTGTTATACACAAACATTTACCAAGACATTTAACACTGTGTAAGAAATTAGATTATTATAATATATAATTCGAAAATAAATTACCAAAATTATAAAAATGTCGACGAATCAGTATTGCCTAGTTGATTACGAATGACTCGAAAAGAAAATTAACTTAACTGCACAACAATGATAATTAACTATACAAAGTTAAGTTACAACAATAACAATTTTAACTGGATAAGTTAATAAGTTAAAAACAAAAAGAATTAACTAATTAAGTTAAAAAGTTTAAAAAAAAATTAACTTTTTAACAAGTTAATGCCCACCTTTGGTAAAAAGACATCAAAATACATCAGGATTGATGGTTTGTAGATATTTTTTACTTCCTATTTTGTTGTATCACACGTGGCTATTATACTGTTGCACGTCTCGAGCGTAAAGAAAATATTATGCTTATAATTTTATTAAAAGAAGTCAATAATAAAGTGTAGCTTAGATAATATTATTATAATATGAGACTTTAATGTAGATGATGTGCCTACAGTTGAAATCGTTCATGGGCTTTCTACTAACGCGGTCTATGATATTCGCAGGGGCAGTTGTTGTCAGAATACATTTATGTCGTAAGGTACAATTTAATCCAGTACGTTACATTTTAACATATTAATCACTGATTTATTCATTAATTCAAACTTTTGGGTCCTTATTCTACAAACCTATTATACTAACAAATAGTGACTCAAAAGTTTTAAAATTAAAATGCGTCCTGCACCACACAATTCACGTAATAATTTTGGTATGTCAATAGTTTTTTTTTTTTGAAATGGTTTATAATATATTAAATTAAAAAGCCGTTTGAATAAAAATGCACATTGAAACATGAAACCATTTTATAAAAGTGTAAGATAATGGAAGAAGATACGCTAATTTAAAAAGGGTTAAATTTGGTTTTTTTTATTCATCGGATTTTAGTACGGTTAGGTTAGGTTAGGATTTATAGGTAGGTGGAATTAAGTAAAAACGTCAAACTTGGTATAACTTTGGAACTTTTTGAGTTAAATCATACACTTACGTACAAACAGCACGGGGTCCGCGATCTACCGCAGGTAAATTACCTATCTGATAATGTACTGCTGCAATTCAGAATTTTTATTCCGGGCAACAGAAAAGTTAAGATAAATCTAGAACATCATACACCGAATATTAAATAACGCATTGAATAATGTTTGAGTCATATAGAGTTGGTACATTTAACGGGAAACGAAGTGCACGGGATCAGCTAGTAATATATAAATTATAATAAAATAATAATCATTAATTGATAACCTATTAGTTACCAAAAAGTTGACTGTATTCGCTGTGAATCGTTTTTCATCGGATACTGATAATTGAGATAGCTTATAATTTAATTAAAATTATTATTCAACACATCCAATACAGTGGCCTACTCAATGACGAGGTTCGTTTGACTCCATTGTGGTACAACTTCAGAGGTAAGGTAGGCTGTAATAAAATATAAGGTAGGTACGTAGACTACTTGTCGGAAATTGGTTTTGTTTTTAACTCGGTCAAACAATATATATAATAATATATATTCATCGTGCGCTGATCTCTCTAAAAATATATTCAAACATTGAATACTCCCTGTAAACGTAATATTAGATATTATTATTATCTGGAAAGACATTACAGTTAAGTGAATTAATGCAGATCTCGTTTTTCACTTTATTCATCCCCGTAACATAATATATTGTCATGCGGTATTACCTCCGAGCAGTACCTAATATTATAGGTAAGCAGTTGAAGAGGGCCCATCAGTTTTATACCTCCACCCGCCAAATATTCTCAGCAGGTACACACTCGTATTATAATAGTCGTATAATGTTATACCCGACACTCGTATATTAAGCAAATGTTATTATTTTATTGTGTTTAAGTAATAATTATTTAATTATTGTTACATTTGTCGTCTAATCTTTCCTTCGTAAATTCGTGTTTCAAAGACGAATCATAAACATTTAGCGCTGTTGAGAACTTCTGCGTTACGTAGTCGTTCTCCAAAATTACAGAAATATTTAAATTAAACGCTCCAACGGTATATTATCGTATGAGAAAATAATTCACCATATTCCGCATGATTATCGTCATGAGTTTGAATATATTATAAAAGAAATTTCTTCGAGATATAATTCCAAATATTAATTAAAATATTAAACGTATCAACTATATTATAAAAGTGAAAACGTGGTGCTCATAGGTAATGTACATGTTATTATAGAAAATCAATTATAATTTTTATTTATTGAGAAATCAGATTAGGTATAAGTATAAATTATATCTCGGGACGAAGTGGCCGAGCGGTCGAACACGTCGTCTGCGGCGGTGGCGGTCGCGGGTTCGATTCTCTCGACCACTGGGCGGCATTTTTCTCCGGGCAAGTCACGGTGTCCGGAGAACAAGTGCCACCATCCCCCACTCTGGGGCATGGCAGAACTTTCGGGTGCCCCAATAGAAATTCTGCCAAACACAATACACACGTGTAACAACCCTACAATTGCAAACCCTACAACCTACAATCATAAAAAAAAACCCTACAATCAGCTAATGGCCATAGTCGCCAGGTTTTAAAAGATCAATTAAAAAAAAAAAAAAAATTATATCTCTACAATTAACTATACGAATGAAACATAATATAGTGAGTAAGTTTTTTTTCATAATGTAATAAATAATAGTACAGTGTCAACAATATTAGTTAACTAATCGTCACTTAAGATTATTTCTAAAATAAACTTACAATACGTCATTTAGTTTAAACTGTTTAAAGATGTTTATATAAAAAAAAAAAAAAAAACAATAGTTATGTTGATATTATTCCATTTAGGTAAATATTTAAGTGATTTAGATTAATACTTTATGATATATGGAATTGTAAAAGGCCATACAATGATTAATTATTGTTGTTAGTTTTTATAATTACCTATAAGTATTAGGTACATATATAACCTTGACAATTACCACCAGTTCCTATGATATACTTGCATTAGTAAAATTCAACATACAATGAAATTGTGTCTATTGAAACTCAAAATTAATAACACAATTGTAATATAAGTAATAATATGAACTAAAAAAGATTTTAAGCACTGTAAATTAGTAGTTTTAAGTTTATACGTATCTATCATATCGGCCAAAGGTATCACAAAGACAAAATAATATTTTAATATATATAAACTCAATAACCTTGCAAAATAAATACAATCACTGGTTGATAGTTTAACTTGCACTCAAAAGTATTATATAGGTATATAAATATATTGTTTACTTGTATTTATTTTAATTAATTCATTGCATTAATGAATTATCTTCAAACCACCAACGATCAAGTCGATATATTTTATATTTAAAATGAATTGTATAAAGCTCACCACTATCACCAACGCATGCTTGGATACTATTTATATTGTACCAATGGATTATGATTTTAAAGTGCACCTAATGGATTTTTTTCTTCTGAAGATTTAACTGCAAAGGGAAAATTATCGATACCATTACGTAATTATACATATAAAAAATAAGCTATGTTTAAGTATAAAGTGGAATAGAATAAAGCATTTGAATATTACAACGATTGCTTCAAGAACACAATGTTGATTATTGAAAGACTTATAGATGGCGGAAAATATGCACAACATCCAATATTATGTAATATGTATCCTATTACTTTCTTTATTGAAACGCAATTAAAGTATTCGAATATGAACAGTTAATATAATATAATAGACAAGAGTACGCGCATGTTGGATTTGATTTTTTGTGGAAAACAGCATCGGCAGACTTTACGTGTAACCCATTGAACGGATTAAGACCGTTGAACGACTTGAACAACTTTACTATTTTATGGTTTTTGAGTATTGTCTCGAGTATTATATCTAAAATACTATTCAAACTAATTGCCTTCTATTATGCCTTTTTACGTTCGCTATACGTAACTTGGCAATCGTACTTAGCCAAAAACCAGATACGCCTTGAACGAGTCAAAAATACATAATTTTTAAACTATATTTTTTAAAATGAACATTCGTCGTGTACCTTACGTTTATTAAAATATAAAACCGGATCAGTGTTGAGCACATACGGTGGAGTTGCGGTGGTCAGGTGTCCCCAATCCCCTCCCCTTGGTATTTTCTTTACTAAACATAAGGATATTTAAAAATGAATACAATTTAAAAATGTATTTATACTAAATGTATCTTTTTTTAATGTAACTCTCAAAAATTAAAAATATCTACATCACTGGACAGCCCACATTTCTGGGATATATTACAAATTTTAAGATCATAATCGTAGTTCATATGACTCGCGTATGTACTGTATACCTATTTTATTATAACTGTTATTCCCTACATTATTTCATCATTATACGGCTCACTGAAAAATAATTAACATAATATAAATGTATGCAAAATATTTGATTTTGACGAATTTCGATTAGTTTGAACTTATTTGTTATATTGGTACGCTAGTTCAGCTTGTCAAACAAAGTAAGTTTATATGTTGTATTTTTAACTGTTATCAATTATCAATAATAATATTTTAGGATTTGTATTAACAATATGTTGCTACTATTATGAGGAACTTTGTGTTCAATTATTAATTACAAATTACAAAAATTGTGTGATACACAAATCAAAAATTTGTTTGTTTAATTTGATATTTAATAATTTTTTTTATCCTTTTATTTGTCTTCTTAACAATCTGTCCTCCTCTCTAATTTAGGTACAACATTCGATATCATTCGAATGCTCTCCAATGAGTTTTTTTTGTATTATGGCGAAAAAATGAATCCACCAATTTATGATCTTGTGGAAAAGGGAAAAGTATATTATACTTTTGACAGAAACGGATATCATTACCAAATTATTATTTTGATACGATTTTCATTGTACTGTATTACAAAATTATATCACTACTTATATAAAACACTAAATTATTTTGTAATATACTTACAGGGTTCTCCAGGTGCATTTACCTATTTCTCCTGAGTTAATAAATATATCATACATCTGTATTTTTTATTAGACTCAAAGAAACAAGGATTTTATTTTTTAATTAAATTGTTTTTAAAAAAATTAAAAAAAATTGTTTTATTTATTTTTTGAAAATTTTGACTTTTTAACATCTTAAATCTCATGATTTTTTATATTTTTTTTAGTTAAGAACCTGTAGTAAAAAACCTGTTTTGTCCGGGTGGCGAGTCCCTCTCTACGGCTAATAAGTGTAATATTTATATCCTCACGGGACACCCTGTATAACAACTATGATAATAATGTCGATATCGCCGTTGCACAGAGTATTGGATACACTATGTCTGCAGGCGACGCCGCCGGACTGAGTCCACGCCGTGTCGGTCACATTGAAACGATCCGATCGGACGGAAAATTAGATTCACGTCGCGACGTCGACACAATGCGTGAGTCGCAGCCGCCGCAAACAACGGCAGTAGCAGCAGTCGTCCGACGATAATCAGCTGTAAGGTTTTATTTCGGCTACCGAGGCGGTCATCGGTGGGAGGTTGAAGGGGTGATTTTATACCAGAGCTAACCGTGGGGAGGGGGTGTAGTTAATTCGGATGTGGATGCACGATGCACCTATTGTTTTGTATATACACGTGTATGTATAATAATATAATAATATTGTACAGAGGCGCGTAGTCGTGAGCCAAGTCACCGGAACGACTGTTGAAAGCACACACACACACACACACACACACACACACACACACACCGGTCGGCGGTCGTTGATTAGACCATTGAAAATCCACCGGCACGCGCTATTATATTATTATTATTGTCGTCGTCGGGGGCGGCCTTCGTCGTTCGATAAGTCTGTGATTATACTGCACGCACACACGCTCGCAAAACAAACTATTATTCGTCCAAGAGCGCACACACGCAACTTTTGCAAACCCGCATGTTATCACGTACCTACATATGTACCGCTCTCGCCACACTTTCATCGCCTACACATAATAAACAGGTGGTGCACGCCGGCACACCGCACAGTACAGACGTGTAGCAGCAGAGATTCGATTTTTACAATAATATTATATACCAGATTCGAGGGTAATATTAGGTATTATGAGTATTATACGTCACAATCGCAATCGTATGTGAAAATCATTGTGATGCTAATATTATTGACTGTTGTGGTTAGATGTGTGGGCATCGAGGTGATCGAAATTCCATAAGACAGTCGTGGTCAATAGCGCTTGTGTATGATTTAGGACAGTGGCGTATATAGGGGGTGGGCTGAGTGATCTGCAGCCCCTCTCCCCGAAATTACAGTATTTTTAAAGAGAACAACAATATATTTTTTTAGGTACTTTTATAAGTTATAATATTTCATAGAATGTTGAAAAATAACAAATACGAATATATTTATAGAAACTGTTAAATATATAGTAGACAGTAGCCTCTAAGTAATAGATAACTATTGCTAATTATTTCTATCTACAATAGCCCACCCCAAAAATTACTTCTATATACGCCACTGATTTAGAACGTTTAGGCATTTGCTGTACCTATACCCGACTTCACCCAACAGTTGGACTTGTTCGATCCTAAAAAATCTATTCAAACCATTCAGGGGGTAGCAAGATCACCCCCCTGCGCACTCCAAAAATCAGTAACCAATGATTATAACCCATTATAAACAACAACAAAAATTTCAATTTTTACCTCGAATTTCGCAACTCTTGTGTGAGCACACATACCTATTCCAAATGCAAATTTTTAAAAATTCTTTTGAACCACCCACATTTTAAGTGTCTAGTTATCATAGTTCAAGTTTTACGTGTGTCAGTTAATCAGGACACTGACACCAACATTCTACAAGTCTAAAAACACGGACTGTGCATGATACATATAGTGGGTACCTATTCAGACTTATTAATATTATGATAAAAATCAAATCTTTAGGAAGTTACAGTTTAAAATGTTTAAAGTATTAGTGCTCGATTTATTTGGCTAATAGCTTATGTGGATAACCTATTACCGCCATAGTAGTACATATTAAAATGACGTTAAAAATTATCTGAACTAAATAAATGAGAACGATAACAACTATCTATACCTGTTTGTACAGTGGAAACTTTTTTAATTGTTTAGTTGTTAATTCGTTGATTCCAGAACAAACTACGACTATTATATTATAAATGTATTACTATTGGGTTTTTTTCAGCACGTGCGTGTGTGTGCATATCCATTGCTTGACCATCAATCATCATTTTACCATCAAATGATAACCATCTAGATGTTCAGTTCCGGTGACGAGAATGTTAGTTTGAACGACGACGGGACCGGAACCCATAATACTACTCAACATAAAATATATTTTTCAGATAATTTGAGTAGAAAAATTATTAACAAATCATTATTTTGAAAAATTGAAAAAAACACATACCAGCTAAGACAAAACATCGAAATAATTTATGTGGAGTACAATACTATAAAATATTAATACATATACAAATTAGAGACACCTCAAATATGGTCGACCTATAGTTTATCATAGTTGAAAAACAAAGTAAAGCTTAAAAGAAGTTTTTGAGTTTAATTTCTACTCACTCCCTCATATAATTTATTGGTTGTATGTGATATCGTTTCTATATTATACCCATCATTTCTATCATAATCTGGATAGTTAACTTGTATAATATTAGCGTTAATCATTTAATATTTATAAGTTATAAGTTAACTCTAAGCTTAAATGGACCATTTGGCCATGGTCACCAAATTGTAAGTAAATAATAAAAATAATAAAAAAAGATAAAATTTTGAAGTTATATTTATACATTATATTCTGTAGGTAGTATTTACTACTTACATCGCATGTCACAATACAATGGCTACAAGTCACTAATTAGGTAAAACTTGTTGGTATTATTTTATTAAAGAAAGACAATTATAGGTATATATATTTATATATTAGGTACCTACATACAAAGTAAAAATTTAAAATGTATTTTAAAGGTACCTAATTTATATTACTTTAGTGCATTGAATAAACACATAAAATAAAAGATTTTAATGTGATTTAAACCAATCGTAAGAATATGTACCAGAAATACTATAATACTATAATAGGAACGAAGAACTTGCCAGTATATCATATTTAATAGCTATTTTTTTTACCGATAACTGATAAGTGATAACCAATAAGTGATAACAACGTTAAACACCACGGAAATGACATTCAGTGTCATCGTGTACTATGCAGCCGCGATTTACAAGTCAGGCAGGTCGTGTCTAGTTGTTTATTATTGACTATTGTCATATAAAATATATTATGATGAAGCAATGAAAGTATATCAATAGCATTATAAAGTGGTCTGAGAATAGTAAAAACTTCATATCGCCCTCCCCCTTTCAAAAAAGCTGAGCACGCCACTGCATTTGTCTGTCATGATTCTTCAAGTAACGTTATATTCTGCAAATAGTAAAATATTAACCAGTGATATCAATGCAAAGCATCACATTTTATTATTAATATGTGATTCGTATGACGATGTTTAGGTAGGTAATGTTGTAGGGGGGTGAACAAATAATAAATAATGTTATTATATTATATTACCCAGTTCAATGTTTAGAGCAAATATAAACATAATTATTATTTATTTAAACCGGTATTATTTAATAGTTTCCACACACGGCTTTAAATATGCGTTTTAAAACAATTGCACATCTAACTACCTATACCGATTTTATATATCTCGGTTTCAAAATGTATATTTTAGACGTCACCATAACGATATTGCGTTTCAGTGGCAACAAAACTACTTTTATAGCATTTACATTAGATGGCTGTTTGAATTAACCCCAATACGAATAGTAGATCTAGTCGTATAGATATATATCATTTGTTTTTGCACGATAAAACCTACTTCCTGAATTTGATTACAAACATTCTCTTAAAATGTAAGAAGAATACGGAATGAATCACGAGCATAAATATAACGTTAGTTGAATTTAAACACAGACTTAATGTCTTTATTTTACTATAAAATGTAACCTTTTAAATTTCTTGAAAAATATTTTATATTATTTTGACGTTTAAACATCATCATTAAAATTGTACTATCCCAAATTATAATATAACAAAACTAATTTTTCCGAGTACAATACCTTCCAAACCATTGATTATTACTGACACGTTCAACCCAAGTGTTTCGTTTCAGAAGAATTGAGG
The DNA here is from genome assembly GCA_949089665.1 of Macrosiphum euphorbiae. Taxonomy (NCBI): domain Eukaryota; kingdom Metazoa; phylum Arthropoda; class Insecta; order Hemiptera; family Aphididae; genus Macrosiphum; species Macrosiphum euphorbiae. Next base: position 24,427,004 of record CARXXK010000004.1, on the reverse strand, counting down.
TTAAAAAATATTTAAAGTAATAAGTGAAACATGGTGTTGCAAACATTATTGATATAATAAATAATGTTTAAGTTTTAATAATCACCTGATAAGTGATTATCATGCTAAAAGTTATAAAATAGTTAAGACACGAACTACAAAGGAAACAGTAAAAAAAGGTGGGTAAGTGGATGTCGCTCTGCTGTACAGTAGGTTACAAGTGGGTCACTGTATAATGGATGCTATTAAATTTGAATTCAATGATATAATATCATTGTATAAGAAAAACGATTCTGAGCGAAGACGGTATGTCACGAGCGCTTCCCCGCAGTAAGCCAGTAAGGCATTTGGCTGGCTTATCATAATATAATAACGTTATTTCGTTATCATAGAGTTAATCTGCGACAACAGTTAAATTTTAATTTTTTCTGATCCTATCTAAAAATAATAATTATAATAAAATTGGTTTTTTAAGCTTAATTCAAGTATTTGAAAAAATTTCCGGAAACTTCAAAAGTTATGGCAATTCAAAGTTGTCAATATTAAAAAATATAGGTACTTTTGAATGGACGAGCGAGTGACCACGCTGGGAATAAATATACTTAGAAACAATATTGAGGAAAACCGAGGTTTACCTGAGGTAGTTCACACAGCAAATAGGGGGATATTTTCGATTTGCGGAGCGGAGCGACGGCGCCGAGGAGCGTAGCGACGAGTGCCGATACACGCGTAATCACTGCAACTTTGATATGCCATAACTTGTGAGAACAGTGAGTTTCCGGAAATTTTTGTAACTGGGAAATGGTGTAGCTGGTGGTACGCAAATTTAAAAAGTTTGAGAACCGCTGGTCTAAAGCCCTGTTCACACGATCAAATAATTTGTCAAATATTTGACATTCGTCAAACTCCAAATATTTTAGAACCATTTCTAAAATATTTGAAGTTTGACATACATAAAATATTTGACAAATTATTTGATCGTGTGAACGGGGCTTAAAGAAACTAAAAATTATACAATACAAAAATAATATTTAATTTTAAAATAATACATTTCTATGTATCAAAATTAGAAAATTCTGAATTTTACATATATTTATATTTTTTTTAATTCTATGTTAACGTTATTATTTGATAAGCCAGCCAAATGCCTTACTGCGGGGAAGCGCTCGTGGTATGTCAGTCTAGGTTTAAGACAAATTATATACATATCTATGGTATTAAAAAAAAATTGACCTATAATAAATTCCAAAATTAATCATATCACATTATCACAATATCCATTAGGTACATAGATATATAATAGTACACTTTAGAAGTTTCAAGTAGGTACCCACGAATAATATTATATAATCACAGAAAATAACTAGGTTTTTTAATATGTAATTTCGTCCAAATTTGAACATAAAATGACTATAAAAATAAACTGTGATTGTATATTTTTTAGATTTTTTGGTAAGAGAATTAACTACTTACGTGGAATCTTGTTTTAAATTTTCAATCCTTAGCTATAAAAACTGAACATTTTATAACTTATTAATTACGATGATTAATAAATTTTGAGATTTTGAAAAATTCTGTCAAAATTCGATGTTTAAATGCTTATAAAAAAAATTGTGCCTATGTTTTTTTAATATTTTTCAACTGATATTGTAACAATATATCAGGAGCCTTGTATTACATTTTTACACTTTTTGGCCCAACAGATAAAACTTTATTGATATTCATAGAAAAAAAAACAAAAAAATTGAAAAATGAAAATATCCGTAAACAGATCAAAAAGAGTCAAAATATTTTCAAAATTGTATGGTGTATAGGAAATGCTAATATAAACATTCAGTGAAATTTTCATGTATCTATAGTTATTCGTTTATCAATAACAACAAAATAAGGAAATCGCTACATGAGAAATCGAGTGAACATCCAATGTTGTAAAAATTTGAATTTCAAACTCTCATAAAAATTTAATTTGACTTTCCGGTAGAGATTTTTTTATTGATAATGGTAGACAAACTTATGAGTAATCTTGTATTACATTTACAAATCTTAGATTTAAAAAGAAAAATTTTTACGAATTCTTAACTCAAAATAATTTGCTAATTTTCGTGATTTTTCCATATTTTGTCAATTTTTGAACTTTAAATGCTTATAAAAAAAAACTGTGACTAACGATTTTTAATATTTTTCATCTGCCTTTGAAACAATATACTAGGAGCCTTCTATTAAATTTTCAAGTTTTTTTAACAAACCAATAAAATTTTATTGATATTTCTAGAAAAAAAACTAAAAAAAATGAAAAATGAAAATGTCCCTAAACAGTTAAAAATAAATCAAAATATTTTGAAAATTTTATCGTGTATAGAAAATGCAAATATAAACAACCAGTGAAAATTTCATGTACCTACGGTCATTTGTTTTAAAGTTACACCAAAAACCAAATTCAATTTTCTGAAAAATCGATTTTGCGTAAAAATTCCCGTTTTTCCTTAATTTTTCTTTTGTTTTTCTTAGCGCTTTTGAAAAGTACTGGGAATTTTAAATTTTGACCTCCCCAATCCACCAACGATATTCACTTTCCAATCGAACAAGATACTGAAGTCGAAAATCGAAGCATTATTTCGACTACTTATCGTGTACACAGACACAAAAAAAAAAAAAAATAAATAAACATACATCATTGTAAAATCAATACATTCATCGTTTCACTCAGAATCTAAAAATATAAATAGGTACTAATAGCATGTTAAATATTTCTATAAAAAAAAAAAAAAAAAAGGATAAAATTATAATGATTATAGATATATCCCGAAAGGGAATAATATAATACGTCCATTGTGCACGATTTCTTTTGGAAAGTATTAAAACACAATTACATTTATTGCGCTTGTGTGCTGCTAAAATATTTTTAAGATACTATATGTGATGCATCCTGGATTTTGTTGATCACATTTGATGACAATAATAATATGTTATGTGAACTAAAAAAGTTGGCTGCACATACGAATTAGGTCCATGGGTTTGTTTTTTAGGTACACACTAGTATAAACAAAATAATAATTGAGTCTCTTAAAATGTAAATCAGGTATAACAGTAATAATACAAAACATACAAAAAACATTTTCCTTCCCTTTTTTTTACAAACTTAGGACTGTTTGTAATACAAATCTACAGAACGGAATGGGTGGACATGTTTTTTTTATTTTGTTGATTTGCAAATATGAACTGATAAATTTGATAAAAAATGTTGTTTACTTGTTTATTAAATTGCTTAAAATAATAAATAAATACGTTTATAAATACGTTTTGCTGATTAGGATCCTGTTAATCTATAATAGTAGACTAGTAGAGTATTTTACAGTGTTGGTATCTATTTATATTTCCAACGAAACCATATTAATGTAGATATGTGCAAAATAAAGAAATCTACATTCTACAGACTCAATTAGTATATAATTTTTTGTTCATTCATGTATGGGGCTCAATTGTGAATAGTGTTCACCGAAAGCATTTTTTCCATTTCAGGTAGGTACCTACATAATGGTATTCTAGATGGAGAATCATTATATTAAGAAGTTCTCATACTAATCACAATAGTTTTCCCTTAGAAATCTTCAAATTATCACTGTCGACACTAATTATACACATGACTTATTTGATTGTAGAAATTAATAGTGTTGTCCTCGAAATGTATAATAAATAATATTTAATTCAATTTCCCTGTGTGATGTTAAATATACGAAAACAAATTTAAATTTCTAAGGGAATATAAAATAAATAACGCGCCACCGTCGTCGTCGACAGTAAAAACTTCTGCAACATTTTGAATAATTGCATTATGATTTATGAATTGCATAATAGTTGCACAAAGCAAAATATTGAAAAAAAAATTCTTATAAGTAATAACTATCGTTTGTGAGTTACTGTTTATTTTTTTTAAGGCTATTCTTCCGTCCAATTTGTAAAAAAACAAACGAAATATATTTACGTTATACGCGTCTTTTATAAACATTTATTATTATAATATAAGTGTAAGTGTTCATTACTTAAATATATAAATTCATTCGAGGAAATTACTTTTTTAATCATAATTATTTACGTTTTTTATTCGTGAAATGTGGTTACATTCGGACGATTTTCGCTTCTTTCCTTTTAGGTCAACTGCGGAATACATTATTTTTCCCGGGAAATTTTTTTCGTTGTTTTCTCAGTGCATATTTTTGGACATTCAAAACGAAGAGAAAAAAAATGTTACCTGAATTACATTAAAACGGCAGATGTCTTTCACGTCGGTGTTTTTGGAATTCTAATTGTTCATTACTGCTACCCGTTGGTAGAGGGGTTGGAATGGAGCGAAAAATAGACTTTGCTTCTTCACGATTCTGTTTAACGCGAATACGAAACACAGCACAGGCGGTATTAACGTAATCGAAACACGTTTGCAATTTTGTCCTGGCTTGTTATACTACACCCCTTACCATCCCCTTTAAAAAAAAAACGTATTCCTATTCTGCGCCCCACCCCGTCACGCTGCTAAAAATTGCCATTTTGTTTGTTTTTCGTTGTTGTTTTTACGCAGTAGTTATCCACTCTCTTGTAAAATAATTATTACTATACCTGAAACGGCTGAAACTGCTTTGAAATACTTATATCCATAAATTATTAATGAAATTAGAATTCGTATAATTTTATCGAATGCACGACTTCAAAAACGTTTATGGGCATCGCTTGAAATAATACTAATTGCACAATGACTGCATTTCGAATACGAATTCCTAATATTATGATTTATATACTTATAATAATCGTGAGTACCTATTTGGTCCAAATATTATACTGAAGTCTGAAAGTGTGACTTGCAGTCCTATATCTCAAGCAGTGTATCTTTACTATACAGACTTTACTCCGAATAGTTAAGTGCTTAGGTACCGCCGGTGGATAGGTATTTCAAATGATTTTATTAAGTATGATACACATAGTAAATAGACAATTATAACCACCACTGATTGTGATAGTATAATAAAGTATTGCAAAACTATTAGACATGTCATAAATAAACGCTCTAAATACAAGTTCATTGTCAGCATTGAATATGACATTGAAATCAAAAAACAGTGATAGTTAGGTAAAGGGTATATAATAAAATTAAGCGATTATTTTGACATAATATATTTATAATGTTATCGATTTCATAAGAAAACATAATATGTAGGATTAACTATATTATTAGTATTGTTATTATAACTACTATCCATCCAATAAATTATTAAAACAAAAAAATATGATAAAAATAACGATTGTATTGTTTGCATTTTAATCGACTCTCCATAAACGTAACTAGTTATAAAGCGAATACTTAAAATTATTATATCATAGAAACACAATGTAAAGGCGATGACGTGAAAATAGCTCTAGTTTTCCGTAGTTCATTGTGCCGTGTTATATTTTTAAGTTAATTATATAATAGCAGTACTTACCTACTCAACAAGCTCTTTCATTTCGTTTAAATGCTCTTGACACCAGTGGTTTTTATTAAATATTAAAATGATTCGTTTTAATAATATTACAGTTTGATCGATTGATACAGTTCAAAGAATTAATATTTTATTGAATTAATGCCTTAACTTATTAATAATAATATATTGTATACGAATCTACAATGTATATATACATTATGTATATATACACAATGTATTTTGAGAATATAATCTACAATGTTCAACAGAAATAATAAAGATAAGTACTACCTATCTTTAGACCAGAATTTGAAAACCAATTAGTTATAATGTTATTTCAATTAATAGTTAAAAGTTAAAAACGGTTGTCGTGCAATATATTTCTTATTAAAACAAATAATATTTAAAAAGCTATTAAAGCTTATCTAGATAAATTTAGCTATTGCTCAACACTGAATATATTCTATTGCGATAACCAATCGCATCTACTAGGACACTTGCATTTAAACTCAACTTATTTGTTTAATTTAATCTCCACTGATCCATCTCATTTTTATAATAAGAAACAAATAGGCACCTAAAATACCCTACTAAAAACTCCTTTGTTTTGTTTGGGAACTCCCAAGTGCTTCCTGAATTAAATAGTTTTCTTTTTTTTATAGCACCTATAATCTATATACTTAGTGTCCGTAAAAGGTAAAACACCCCACCATAACCCCTGACATAAAAATAATAATTTTTATTACATAACCCATGTGTGTCCCAGTTAGTTAAGAAATACCCAGTATGCTACACGAGAAGGTGAACTGAATAATACTACAACATTTAAAATTTTTTTCCATTTTTTTAGCATTTATTTAGTCAATTTATTGATACTTGGTTCATTTTTTTATCAATATTTAGATAACTATCCATAGTCTTAGTTTAATGTTCTATAACCACGATTTCAGCAATATAGTACGTACCTATTTTATGCAGAACGTTATTCAATATATTTTATTGTCAAATAGAGTGTCTTTAAATAATGGATGGTCTCTCTATTCAAGCTGCCCGATAATACCTGTAAGCTAGCTATCAAGTACGTTTTTGTAAAAATTAATTAGCTGATTTTATTTCACTTGATAATACGAAAAAAAAAATGTATTGTAAATAAATTTATCGGAATCTTCTGGGTTAGTCATGAGATCAGTGAAATACGATTTATAATGGCATATTATTATTAATACGATTGTGAACCCTCAATTTATTTATTTTTCTGTGTTGCCATATTATTTGATAGTTTTTATCGAACAATTGAGCACGATTTTAGAAAAGTAGTGAAAATAAACTTCAAAATGCATAGAAAAAGTCTGATTTGCCTAAGAGTTACTTGCTAAAATCTATTTTTATCAACAATTTTTAAGTCATGAAAAAGTTCAAGACGCTGTTTTAATGTTAATAAGTTATTAATTATTACAGAAGAACAAGGTAAAAAAAAAAGAAAAAAAAATCATTGAAAAAAGAAAAACACCAAATAGCACTTTACAGTTTAAAAATATACAACGTGCTGAAAAGTTCAATAGACTATTAAATGATAATATAACCAAGTTGAATGTAACTCGTTCTCACTATTTGCAATCGCATTAGTATTTTTGGGTCAGCGATCTGAATTCTTTATGAATTTTAAATGTTTTTAATCTTTTGGACGGAAATACTTAACGTTATTTATAGCCCGATAGAGCCAGTAGATGATACCTGTCTCCTTACAATGTAAAATGTTGACTCGTCGTATAGTCATATTATATAAAAATATCATTTACACCACTGTGGTTTAATTTTGGCTATTTAAAATATATGTTTTTGATAAACAAGTGTACTCTGCCAGTTACGTAATGTTTACTAATTGTTATTGGATTTTATTGGATTTGTATTACCTAGCCTAAAATATCACAAATATAATGATCTAGATATTAGATGTTTATTTAAACAGAAGATAGGTATGCAATAATAATACTATACTATTTGAATCATTCGGTTACAACTTTTCGTCTGTGCTTGAACTTTAATGCGAATGCTGTAGAACTGTGGTATGCATACTTTCTAATAATGCATTGTTGTCTGTAAATAATAATTTGTTATACATATTTCATCAGTAATACCAGTGCAGGTAAAATACATTTAGAGTATATTACATTATTACTTATGTCATACATAATATATTACATAGTTTATATAACACTCAATATCGGAAATAAAATATTATTTTATTATTTTTATTGTTCTTAATAATTAACAGTGGAAACATAGGCCATTAGTTATATATTATTTAAATATATATTTTTTTTTAAATTAGATTATACAATTTCATTGTATTTAACTTTAGAACTTTGAAATTTCAAAGTCCAAGTGCTGCTTCTAAGGTGTTGGGTTTGTTGAGGCTATGTGAAAACTGTGAATATGTGGATGACTGAGAGTTTAGTTCCACAAAAATGTAACCTTGGTTTTTCTTATTTTTCCATGAGGAATCTTTGTGTAATACGGGTGTGTTTCTCCATATTTTATACCTATTGACAGAGTCGTAGGAAGGTTCATCAGCGATCATGAAAAATTAACATATTTTGGCCATTATACATTTGTTTAACCCCCTCTTCCCACAAGCACACACACACATGAAATATGTATACCTATATAATATATGATATGATATGAAATAATTATTTTTTCCCCTGTATAACCATAGAAAAATATAGAAGTGAAACTCGATCAGCTGATTGGGGTTTTGTTTCCCTATGATCTGAAGTCTGAAAATCTGAAAAACATGGAAACGTTGCCGTTCTCTAACATGATGTTAGACCCAAAGTCTCCCATTTATGTAAACGTTTCCCGAAACATAGGCGGGATATGCTACCCGGGGTCGGCTTGTTTACCATTCCCTATTTCACGTATGCCACGGCCCCCTGGAAACCGTGTTCAAGGCCACAATCGCCTGATCGGCCAATTCACAGAGTGTCATACCCCTGGTATAACCGATAGTAGTGGTGGCTCTGTGTGAACAATACTACTCCTCTGCTGCCATCCTTTATTGTTATGAAAATTCAATACAATACAATTCAATACAAACAGATAAATCATGGGCAATGTCATGTTATTCTGCATCACCTTGCACAATAGAGATTAATATTAAAATTAAAGAATAGGGCTCAATCGTTCGGGGCAGCTTCTACACATAGATTGGGCCTTGATTCAGTTCCAGATGTCCACTAGTCCAGTTCTCTGCACAGTAGTTTGACGTCTCAACTATGACATTAAAGAACTGACACTCTTTAGGAGGCAGTCTGAAGTCGGTTATCAGACAAGACATCGATGGGGCAGCACAGAAAATAATGAACGTCCAAAAGGGTGATTTTTCGGTGGCCGACAACGCTTCACTGCCATCCGGAATGGATCTCAGTGTGTACACTCAACAATTGTGTGCTCCGTAGTATCCCGTGGGGGCTGGCAGTCACCCCGAAACCATTTTGCAGGGCACCCTTCAAGGATAATTATCAACCGATGTGCAAAGGGCAGCACAGGGTAGCTTCTTCAAGTTGCGTATCAAAGGACGTAAGAAAAAAATTTGGAATTCTATTTTTAACTTTAATATGCACCTTGTTTAATAGGTAATGCAAATTAATTTACAAAACTACTATGTTGATTGTCCACGTGCTGAGGTGGCGATACACTATGTCGTGGTCAGTATCACGGCTACGTCAAACACCAATCACTACTCACTACTACTACGAACGACACACATCGGTCGAACGACAGGTGGTGGCGGACCGGACATCAGCATCAGGCAACGACGCCCAACCGCGGCCTGCCGATCCAACTGTATTTTACTTTACGTCGGACTTACAACACGTATCTATATTGTATAATGGTTATTATTATAATAAAGTGAATTCGTTGTTAATCATTTGCACCCAGTGTCACTCCATCCTCACCAACACCTAGTCAATTGTGTCAACTACTAACAGCACTTAATATATCATAGTATCATTGGGCACTCGGCATAATATAATAACGTCGTTATATTTTTTTAACACTTGTATAAATTGTAATAAGTAGGTATACAAAATACACTATACACTATTATGAATTATAATAGCATAACTATTTTGAGGATATTCTAAATAAAATGTATATTATAAGTTATAACTAATAACATACCTAGGTATATTATATTGTTCTGACTTTTGCGACCATTTTGACTTTGCGTCCCTGGTCTGGGCCTGTCTCGCAAAGCAATTACTACAGTTTGAAGTATTAATATTCAAAATCAAAATAAGTGTACCAAGTATAGATTTTTGGCACTTAAATTTTACATTCATCGTAAATAGTTATCAAATGCTTCAAATGTTTTAAGTGTATTTATGATAATATTCGTTATAATATCTAACAGGTATGATAATGGTACTATACGCATAAGTACCTATTTACGCATCATATTGTGATTAAAAATAATAACACGAATTAAAAACAATTTATAGGTGTAATAAATAATACGATAATCATAAGTTATAATATTCTGTTTTACAACACTATGGACGTGTTTTGTATAGTACTTTTTAAAATTACAATGTCCTATGGTATTATATATTGTTTAAAAACGTTCGAAGCAAGGCATTTACAACACGTTGTAAAAACTTAAAAGCCTGGGATACGTATTCCACATCTAAATTTTTTTACGTAAAATGAAAAACAAACATTATGTTGTATAAATTGTATACGTGAAAAAATATATAACGTTAAGGGATTTCGTATAAATCAAAAGTTTTGTTTTGTATCCTAAAAACGATGGCGTCTGTATTGCTTTAACCGTGTCGCATTTCGGAGGCAGAGGAAGAGTATTGTGAACAGTATTGTTTGTTTCACAAAATGAAGCAAACTACTTAATAAAAAAAAAAATTATTATCCTTATAAATTATTATAATAAATAAGTAGTAATAAAATAAAAGCTGCTTCCACAAAACAATTTGGTCTACACAATATATTGTATAAAGTACAATAATATCAACTAACAAATTTATCAGTATTGGAGAATATAATTATAAAAAATGAAAAAGTTTTATTAAAAAGTTGAAAACAATTATGGTAATTTTATCAAATTTAATTTTTTTGTTTTTAGCTTGAGTTTATTAATATATATTTTTATGAAATGTAAATAATATTCAAAATATTTTGTTAAGATACAACACCATTTTTGTTGCTATAGTGAATACTACAAAATCCTGAATAAAAATTAAGCCGAAATATTTTTATTTTTTTGAACATTTCGTGTTGCATAACTTCATACTTTTTCTATATGTCGATAATATTAGGTCTAAATGTTACACAGAAAGGGAAATTATTGCAATTTTAAGGCCAGGAGAAAGAGTAACTTTAACGACAAATGAACTATTGAAATTTCGCCCATGTCTCTAGCCAACCCAGAAAATGATTTTAAAATGCTAATACATTGTATAGTTTTGTTTAAAAATGAAAATATTCTACAATCCATTACGAACATCCTCCAAAGTTAAATAAAATAACAATGGATATTTTTTGAGGCCTTTAGAATTATATGTATAATTTTAGACTCTGAGCGGAGCGATTAAGCTAGTGGTTTTACAATGGTGTTTTTTTTTTATATATCTACCAGAAGGAGTGCTTCGATTTCAACATAATATAATACCTTATCTGTTATCAAATTGGATCTAAATGTTACTTTAGAAAGGACATTCATCAAAAATAAATAAAAATATTGTGTTATTAAATACATATAGTACATTTTCAGAAATAAAAAATAGTCTATTTATTTTTTTGATAATTCCTTTTTTTTTATTGGTATTTACCTTGGTCTATTATTATAGCTGATCAACTCTAAAAATGCATATTTTACTTCTTCATGACTTAACGATTTATTGTAGACCAAACACGGCGTAAGAAACTTTCCTAGTTCATCCGACTTATAAGCCATAATCCGAAAATAATATATTATTACATAAACCCAATTTCAACAATAATATTCTACTATATACATCAAAAACATATCAGGTAATTATATTGCTTAATCGTTGAACAAATTTACATTACTCGTCCGTACTAATAAATTCTGTTAACATCTTATTGGCTTTAGCAGTGTGGTTTTTAATTTATAATTATTTAGGTTCGCTTCTATTAAAATAAAATATTCTATTGTAAACATTTTAAACAAAGAATCAGTCTCGTACTGCAAATCAGAATTTTTAAAAAATAGTTCTACACAAATAAATAATAATAGAATACAATTTTCAAATTGTTCGGAACTCTTATATACCTAATGCAATCAAACCGTAAGCAATTTATTGGTTTTAGTGGTACTGTTTAATATTGGTAGCGAGTGTAAGTACACTATAGATTATAGAACCATGGTATTTTTTAGATGTCTGAAATTTGACTACGATAATTATTATTAAATATATTATTGATTTTTATAATTTACATACCTAGGTAATAATAAATACTTACTATATTATATTATAATATATTGTCGTGTTGTATACATAAATGTTATTGTTTTGAGTTTCTCGTAAGATTATACTATCAAAGTCTTTTTACGTCGGTTCATTATATATTATTTTGACCCAGCGCGGTAGATTTAAATCTGAGACCAGTAGTAGTTATTAACGCGGACGAACAATGAATATTTCATTAAACCGAACGAGTTCCGAGACACATCCCTTGTACGCGTCGGACAGGGGTGAAACATCTAAGCTCCAGAGAGATTAAACGGGAAAGCTTTCGAACCTTCTGCGACTATAATAGCATACATCGTGATGCGGTACGATTTCTTGTTTCACAATATTATAATACCTAATTAAACTAGTGTGGATTTAGTGCATGCCAAGCGGTCAGGTTTAATAGAGGTAGTAGCTACGGCACCTGGCCCAAAACCACCTTTGGTGGAGAGGGGGTGGGAAGGGTTCCGAATCGAATAGCGTGCAACTACAATAAATTAATGTAATAAAAAACGATTGGGTGAAACACGATAACATTATAATGTTATTATTATCGACCACCATGGCACCACGGTTCTACGAGAAGCACTGGAATCTTGGTATATCGGAATGAGCATTCATCATAGTTTTAAGAGGATTTTTCTGCTTTTGTCGAACGCACATACGACACAGGATTTTAGACTGGTTCTTTGCCAAATATACCAATTGATCTAATTTGTTGTAAAGTCTACTTGAAAGTTGAAATTGACTTTCAAGCATTTTTGATTTTTCGATTTCAACTTATCTAAAAATTAAAATACGACAATTTTTAAAAACTCTTTTTTAATATGACATTTTTAGGAATTTAGGGGATAATATCAAACATGTGGGAAAGTCGATTTCAAGTAGACTTGACGACAAATTCAAATCCGTTTAAAGAATTCTTATCGCTTCAATAGATCAATTGGAATATTTGGCGAAAAACACGTCTAAAATACTATGCGTTGCGCGTGTGTTAAACAAAAACAGAAAATCACGGTATCAAATAACTTTAACTGCGTGGTTAGGTATTCGCGTGTCTCGAGTGTGTTGCAGTGCGACTGCACAATGGCAGAAGGAGTGATAATGGTGATCTGCACTGTTGTATTGGTGATTTGACCACACAATAGACTAATTTTATTTAATGGAATGAAAAAGACCACAAATCAAATTTATAAAATAATATTTCTATTAGAGAGTTTGGATAAATATATTATTTTGTAATATTGATCGAAACGTGTTTCAATAATCACGAATTGAAATATTGATAAGAACTACCTTAAATAAAATAGCAACTGATTCTCAGTAATAATTATTACTTTATCGGCATGTCACTCAAAAGTGTCCACCCCTGATCTAACTGTGTTTGGTAATAACGAGACAGGTTGTGTTTGACCACGATAATTATTAATCATTATTATACTGCCGAGAATAGTCAAAATCATTATTCGTCAAGGCATCGCACTTTATATGATAATGAGAAAATATTATATGGCTATAACTACTATAGACTGCGACGGGGTACAGTGTGTTTGTCACAAGAACAGTGGCAGTATCACGCACGTACACACTACATTATTATTATCATTATCATTATTATTGTACTGCACGTACCTAATCTCTAACTGTTATTGTATATTTCAAATGGTTTTGGTGTGTACATAAATTGTTTCTATTGTTGAACTGGGTACAACACTCACATAGGCTAGAAAATATAATATTTAACCACGCAATATAATATACTATTTTGCAATATGTAAATTATGCATCGCAAGTTTAATCATATTTCAAATATTATTATGATGATTCCCTCTAAGTAATAATAATAGTTAAAAAAAATTACTTTGCGGTTAACTACCCGACCGAAAATATACTGAATAGCATGTTTCCAAAATATATAATAATAATAATACGTATTAATATTATGCACACAGTACAAATACAATATTATAATAATAATAATAATAATAATAATAATAATAATAATAATATCCAGTTGTTCGGGAGCGTAATAATTGTTTAAATTTATGATGACCATTATGGGATGATTAAATAGTAACCTCTTAACCGCAGTTCATTATTAGTTATAATACTTACTACAAAACGTTTCGGATAGAGCAAATTAGTAGTACTTCAAAAATCTGTTCAATAATAGAACAGACGGTAGGTCTGAGCCTTAATTATTTATATTATTTATTTACTGACATGATAGCTAATTAATAAATGAATAAATAAATTATAATTAATATTAACGTTCCAACCATATTTCATTGAGTATTTTTTCCATAGATTCGCATTCATTATTATGTTTCGGGGAGATTGTTTTAATGGTTAACAGACGGTATTTCAAAATAAAGCATATTAATTGTCAAAGCAAAATATAATTTAATATGCACACACGCAATTATTCTAACATACAAATTAGGTACCTTTTTTATCACTCATATAAGTTTGTTTCAACCAAATTTTTGAACCGAATATTTTTCTAAAAATAATGATCTATATACATAGTATAATAAATAATGCAAATAGCTTACATTGAAATAACAGTTTTCATTAATGAGTATTTAAGACTATTAAAAATCATGAGTGGAATAGAGTGGCAAAATTAATACATTTTTAAAATAATGAACGATCACTGGAAAAAGACTTAAGTTACTTGAGTAGAGCCCAAGTAGGTATATCCTTTAATCGGCTGTCATATTGCCATTTGTATGTTTTAAATTCAATATTGTTTATGAATATATTTATGACATTAATTTTTTTTATTATAACAGAATTATAATACTAAATAACTTATATGAACTGTACAATATGATGTGACTGGTCGTTGGGTTCTACATATGGATTAATGATATTAATGACACGATACTACAATCAACTCGTATATTTATTTTAATCCGCGTTTATAGGTTCACAACCTCATTTATTTATTGTTTAAGAGAGAAATTAATCAATCCATTAAAAAAGACCGTTTACTGACATTGCATTTGAATTTCAAATTCGTTTTTATGTATTATTATAAATTATTTTATAAATTCTGAAAACTATTTCATAATTTAAAACATACATTTTTTTGATAAAACATCTATATTATAATAAACGATTTATTATTTCAGAGTGTATATGGTAAGTTTACCAGTTCAAACAAAGCTACATTTAAAGACCACATCAATAAATTGTATGTAAAAAGTAAACCACAATACAAAAGCTATTTACTATTTGTTAAACAATTTCCCACAAATTAAATTAAATTCACTAAGATCTATGAAAAAAATAAATCACATTTTAAAAATGTTTCTCGTTCAATATATTATTCTTATTGAAAAATGTTGGCCAAAACTTTAAAATATAAATCAAAAGATCACCAAAATAAAATTTTTATATTTACCTTTATTAGACAACCCCGATTTTTATATATAAATAAGTTTTGGAAACTTTCCAGTTAGTTTTTCTTTGAAGGTAATTTTTGAAAATATAATTTGAAATTTGAAGTATAAATTAAATAAATTATATTATCAAACATTTAAGTTAGGAAAATACTAAAAACTTATAATTTTATCTTACATAAGCAGTATTTTAAAGTTTTAACAACACGACAGAAAATGAAATAAAAAATATAGTACAAAATGTTTTAAAAATTCTTATCAACTAAAAATAATATTACAGATAGTGAATCAAGTGAGTGGGCTATACTGTGATATCCTTTTTTTATAATAACGATACGAAAGAAAATGTTATAGACAAAACAGTGACAAAACCTTTTCAATAGTATAAAGTAATAATATTTGATATCAATATTAAAAAATCATTTTAGTGTTCAAATGGCGCAAAATTATAAGTTTTTAATGAAAATTGATTGAATAAATCTAAAAAAAAAAGTTTTTTTTTATTAATTATTATAAGAGTCGAATTAGTACATATTTTAACTAAACACGAAGTGAATACAGAGTGTTAGAAGTGATATCAAAATATAGTGCGATATATAAATATATATATAAATATATATATATTAGACGAGTTCTCGCCGAGCGACTGTAATCTTCTCTCGTGGGCCGGTGTATAGTACAACTTACAAGTGAATAGTGACAATATCATGTCATTTATCAATAATAAGTAGCATGACGTGTAATTTATAATTATTTAACTTTTTAAATATAATATCTAATTTTAGATTTTGATAAATGCTATGAATGTATTGCTTTTGCATTGATATGTGTGAGTACATCCACAATCATTTTTATGAGCATCCGAATTTAAAATTTTGAAAAAATTCATCAACATTTTCTGCAGCAATGGCAGTTAATTAACAAATTCTCATTTATATAAGTAATTTTCTTATTTCGTTATAATTCAAAAACTATTAACCATTGGTACTTGACATTTTCACCAAAAAATTTTTATCTTATCATTTTCTGTACATGATAAAATGTTAACATATAGGTATTGACTTGTTTTAGGCTATTTATAGACATTTACGATTTGAAATTGTTTAGTTTTTTTCTACAAATGATTATTTTTAAAACATTAATGAATACAATATATTTGCACAGTTGTAAAATAATTACGATAACAAGAATCTGAAAAAGAATAATATTTCTGTTCAAAGAATTTTTCAGTTAAGCGATATTTATCGTTTTCAAGTTTAACAAAACGTAAAAGATTGTCATGATAATAAATTGAATGAAGGGTTTGATGACGTCAATACTCGATAGGTACCTATATTTAGAACAAATAAATAAAGACAATATTGAACGTATATCCACGATGTTCTATTTACTGCGTTCTATGAAAAAATTCTGAAGAAAAAACTAATCTGATAAAACTACATTATATTTTATGACCATGGAATTATTTAGTATGTGTAAACAGCATAATATTATTATCATAAAAGTATAAAACCATTTTTTAACCTACTCGTTACTTCTTGTTTTTGTACAATTTAGTTGAACATGGAATGTGTTATAAACTTATAAATAAATAATGCTTATATTTATAATATTCTGTTTTTAGCCACATAGGGGGTGTTTCTTTGGCAGTCTACGAATTAATAATATATTATTCACCCTACTCATACGGTGCGGTTAACCTCATACCGGTGTCCTCATCGCTCGAGAAGTAAGGAAAATATATACAACCCCCGAGGTATTGCAGCGGTTTTCAGACGCCAAATATAATAGTTATATTATTAAAATCATTTTTGATCGCATTGCTCGCTCCTTCACGGAAGTCTTCATAATAATGTGGCATAAAGCCCCACACGATGTGTATACGCGGAGATTGTATGCGTACCGTTGGGATAAGAAACCTAGTATAATTCATACGACCACACGCTAACAAATATACGCAAAAAAGGTCACGTTTGCGTCATAATATAATCTCCACATGTAAATAATATGTCGTAGGTTATTCCACACACACACACACACACACACACACACACACACACACGCATAAACACATATTATGAGTACCTACTATAATAATTCTCAGACGTCGGTGGTTAGTAGCACAGCGGTCGTAAGGGGCAAAATGGCGAACAGAGCCACTTTTACAAATCAACTATCGACAAAACGCTTCGCTGCACCGACCCGTGACTCGCTTTTCTTACAGTCCTAGGTTGTTATATGTAGGTATTGAGAAAACCGCTTTGAAATGGATTAAAACACTTAACTTTACAAATAATTATCATGGTATTGTACGAACGTTACGTTATAATAGGTATAATATGTCCTAAGGGTGCCTTTACAATTGGCTGGCCTGGTAAACAAATATAATTGAGAAACCTTATGAGCATGAATTTATATTTTAAAGTGTCTTTAACATTTCCACTTTTTACCGTTCATATTACTTAACTGTAAAAAAATATATTAACGATTTTCTAGTAGGTGCAGAAAAAGTAGATAGTGTAGTCATTGAATTCCACCAAAAAATTAATAGCGGCTGATAATAATATTTACGTTACCGAAATACCTGCATTTCTCCTACAAGAAGAAAAATAAGGCTGTAGAACAAAACACAAATTAAACTCATAGATTTTCTGAAATAATTACTGTACCCCTTATTAGTTTTGTCACTCTATATTTTCCGTAATCGAAAATTTTCTTAGACTAATTTTCTCCTGTCATGCAGCAAATTTTTATAATGTTAGATTGTAATATACTATATGGTACTCATGAAATAGACACTACATATGTATCAAGTAAGTAATAACATGAGTGCACCAAGTGATGTCAATTTTTTTTTTTTAAATTTACGAAATCAAATGGAAAAAAGCACGTTGGTGTTCAACAAATTAAATCAGTGATCACTGCACGCAACTGTAGACCTTGAATACGGCGAAGGCTAAATAAATTTAACTAATTTGACTGAATCGAATAAAAAAAACTAAATCTAAAAATTTAACCAAGGCAAGCGAAACAACTCCGGGGGTTTAAATAGGAAACAAAAAATGGCCACAAATGTCGGATACTCCCGCTTCGGCGGAAGTGTTGATTAATTTTTACGGACGAGATAAATCGCTAGCGTGTGTTTGCGGGTCGGCACCGTCTGTCTCGTATTACTCGTGGCCAAGAGGCGAAATGAAAAAAATTAAACTGAAACGTTTACGTTTACGGTTCTCTCTATCTCCCTTTTCCTTCTCTCTCTCTCGGGCAGAGACGATGTTTCAGAGCCACGCCGGAAAAACACGTCTTCGAAGCACCGCCACCGTCGTCGTTCGGCAAGTCGCAGTTGATGGATACGGTAGATTTTCATCTCACCGCTGTGCCGTTCTGTATCAATTTTCACAAATCCCCTTTTTCGAACAAAAACGCTAAAAGGCGTACTTTATAATTCCGTACGTATACATTATACATGCACGATTTTTTTCAATTCTGATATGTACACACTTATTGCTTCTCGGTTATGTGTTTTCTTTTGTACTAAGTAGGTATAATTCACTCGACGTCAGTATATCGATACGCAATATAAAAGCAAAATGCGTTAACGTCACAGTTGTAATTCTTGTAATTACTCTTGTAATTCTGTCACATTTGCTTAGTATTATTATTATTATTGTTATTATTATTTTCTTTCTTAACCTAACTGGCAGTTGGTGACTTCGTCTCACCCGCAGACGCCGCCGCTAACGTAGTGCGACTAAATATAGTGATGGAATAAACATTCGGGGTCCCCTAGGACCAGAGTGGGGGCATTAAATTGTTACAAAGTTAATTTTTTTTTAACTTTTTAATTTGTTCAGTTAAAATTGTTATTGTTGTTACTTAATTTTTTATAGTTAATTATCATTGTTGTGCAGTTAAGTTAATTTTCTTTTCGAGTCATGCTGATTCGTTGAGTTCTTTACGATTTTGGTAATTTATTTTCTAATTATATATTATAATAATATAATTTTTTTACACAGTGTTAAATGTCTTGGTAGATGTTTGTGTATAACAAAATACTATGGTAGTTTATGACTTAAAAATATTATACCTTCAAAAAAATTAAATTTTTTTTAACCGAGATAAGTTAATTTTATTTTCTTTCTTAACTTTAAACTTATCTAATTAAATTTTTTTTCTTTGTTAACTTTTAACTTAACTGAAGGCAATTTAATTGAATTAACTTAACTTGCCACAGTTAATTATTTTCATTAACTTGCCCACCATTGCTTATAGGTCGTTAAAATTTGGTGCCCCCCTAAAAAAATTACTATCCATATAATATACAAATTAAGTCTTTAATTTAACTACTCAATATGTATAATGAAAATAAGCAGCTTTAATAGTAACGAACTTATTTTAATATAAAACTTTGTTTATTAATCATTATTCCACTAAAATTCTTATTAATTTAGGTACAGCAAAAATTCAATAATATATTTTTTTTTCTATAAACTATAAAAAATAATTTGACAAATATTTACGGTGGTCGATGAAAGTTTGCAGCGTACGATGGCATTTAAAATGTGTTTTGGTTGCTGCATTACAATAATATACTAATACAAAATCATATTAATATTATATAGTAATATTATTACTATTATTATAATTGTATATTAATATTAATGTAATCAAGTATAATATTATATAATTAGACAAAATCCAAATTAATATTTTTTACTGCAAACACACAGTACAATATTCATATTATTAAATTGTGTTCCATTATTCGTAAACGAAAAAAGAAATGATTTCCTGATTTTAGACAGGACTAGACGGATGCGCTTACTTCGTCTAATGCGTATAATCCGGCACTGTCACTAAAACAATTTTAACACAATTAATTAGAAAACGTCCACACGCTAAAAGCACTGGTTTTTCACAAATTATTCTACATAATAAATTATTATTATTATGTTTATCGATGAGGGGTAAGCGGTAGTCTTTCTTTTGCATCTATATATTTCGTCATTTGTTTGCACAAATTTAATGAAATCTCTTTGTCGGTGTAGAACGCCTCGGGGTGAGCAGAACCACCACCGACCGTTCGAAGATCGAATACATCCCAAACGTTTGACGTTTGTATTGTATCAATACAAAATATAAATTATTAGTTTTGGGCATAAATTATGAGTGTGGCCTAATCTAAAAAGTTATAAAAATGTTGAACGGTGAGAGTTCATCGATGGAGGAGGACTTACCAGAAAATCTAACTGGAAAAGATTTAACATATTTTTCTAAATACCCAACCAATATAACGTATTATACAGACGTCGAAAGAAGTTTTTCTCATTACAAAAACGTACTGGCTGACAGTTGGCGATCATTCGCGGGTAGAAAGTATTAATAAAACATTAGTTGGGGAATCCAATAGTTTATCAGGACGTGAGAAAAATAGTAATATTGTAGAAATAGCTTATTGTATTAGTATTTTTATTTATTAACAAGATTGTAGAATTTATTCAAGTAAATTACAATTAAATAATACTAAGATTGGTGAATTCAAGCGAATCAAGATTAAATATTAATACAAATCAATTTGTTAAATAATTTTACTTAAATATACGTAATTTTTTATAAATATTTTTTTTTACATATCAACGGATTTGAGTTCATATTTTCGATTTATTGTGTGCATAATTTTTCAATAGTTACCTCCTTCAACTTCTCTCCTCTGCTTATAGGGAAAAAATTCAGATTGTGATCATGAATGTCCACAAATCTATCGTCAAACGGTACCAAATATCTATCGTGCTCGAATGGTACCTTCAGGTGTGTTGGGCGGGTGATGCTCCAGTCACTTATTTCATATAAGGTACCTTGGTGTATTGTGGTGGAGTGTTGTGATATTTAAATCCAAAAGCAAATAATAAATCAACGCATGTGACGTTTAAAATAATGTACCATTAAAAGACGCCCATTCGTACGATATTGCACCTCATCTGGTGGATCTCTCGCCGATGACGATCACACACCGATGCATACCCACGTACACTGACACAATTACCTCAC
Source organism: Macrosiphum euphorbiae (assembly GCA_949089665.1). Classification (NCBI taxonomy): domain Eukaryota; kingdom Metazoa; phylum Arthropoda; class Insecta; order Hemiptera; family Aphididae; genus Macrosiphum; species Macrosiphum euphorbiae. The sequence goes on along the minus strand of CARXXK010000004.1, from coordinate 24,405,623 downwards.
AACAACTGTATCGCAGACAGTGAACACGTATCCACCACACCTTAAATATATTATCCACATTCCATATTAAAAAAATACAGGTTATTCAAAATGATTCATCCAAATTTAAATGGTTATGTATTTTTAGTTTTTAGGTACTCTACAGTGCTTGAAAACTGTATTAAAAATATCAGTTAATACAGAAAAACCTATTTTCAAAATCAAAAATCAAAACCAAAATCGAAATTTATCATTTAGGTTTCAAGCCCGGGTTTATCAGGATTAGTGTATTATAATATGAATGTAGGAAGCATGAAATAAAAGAATATTATTTCAAATTTACGTAATGCTATCTACACACCATCTAACATCTAGAGGAACTCAAATTCATTCCATATCCGTTGTAATTGACTCCTGTAATTTTTTAGTTCCTCTGTTGTTGTTGATATTAATATTGTGGCAACGTACATCCTTAGCATAGTATAACACAAAAAAGTATAGTTACATTCGTTTTGAATAACCCTGCAGCATAAAAACTTAAAAGCCAGCCAATAAAATATTGCTGTTTTTTTTTTGTCTCACGTCCATCTACCTCTTCGGACGATTTACCTTTTCTGTCCCTACAGTTTTAGACACGGATCCAAACTTTGAACTCCATACCTAGTTCATGACTTCAATAACGTCTTGTTTTTTTTTATCTCTCCACTTGTAGCAATTTGACGACATGGAGAGTAAGTAAGTTAGATCCATCTTCTGTAAAACGGCTTAAACCCACACTTAATTCGGAATATTAAAAGACTTTTAAACAAAATCTATAAATATAAGTATAATAATATAATGGTTACGCCATAATCGTGTATTGCATTATGTTTAACAAGAACTTGCCTATATATTGTTCGAGTTTGTAAAAAATCTAAAATAAATTACATGTTGCATATTATTAAGGTCATACTCATACCAAACGTATCATTAAATTTGATATTTTAGGTACCTATCATAATATGCACATTGCATATAATTAATATTGATGAGTAAAATTGACCAAATATGTACATAATCGGATCGTAAATAATGAACGCTAAGATATAAAACAAGGTAATATTTCTCAGAAGAAATTTAAAACGGAAATGGTTTTGGACAATAATTTTGGAAATACTAATAATACCTGCAAACATTTTGCCTGTACGAATATTGAATTACTTACAACATATTGATACAGTAATGATGTACATAATAGTTGTTTAAAACAATCATTATAATTACAAAGTATGTATCTGTTAGGTATATTCGATTATCTTTTTAGTAAAAAAAAACAAAAGTTTTGTGTTCAAATAGAATAAATTTCTAAAATTGCACGAACATTCATTGAACGTACCTAAACAATTTCGACATGAAAATTAAATATTTTATTTAAAACTTAGGTTGTATTGCAAAATAAATTTTGTTTTATTTCAAATATTTCTGAAAACAATTAAAATCAGTAATAAGTTTTCAAAAAATTCTTTACACAAGAAGTTTTGAGTTTCCAATGATCTTTATTATAATTATTAATTTATAAGGTAATTTTTATTATAAATATTCCATCGTACTTTACTCAAAATAGTAATTTAATTTATATCAGCTGATACAAGAAAAGAAAAAATTAATAAAATTAAATCTTCCTGTAACATTTTTAATAAGAATAATGAAGTTATTATATTATTCAATAACATTGTTGAATAGTTTATAAAATATGTATTGATTTTATAACCTGTATAAAATTGTATATTATAACTTGTACTAATACAGCTTATAATTTAATTTTTGAGTAAAGTTGGATTAAAATATACCATTTTTTTTTTAAACGCAAGAATTTTAACTTTTAAGTATGGAAGTTGATACAAAAAGTTTAAACTCTAAATAAAACTTGATGCTTCGATTTAAATGTAATTGTATTATAATGGTTAATATTGAATGTTATTGTATAACACTATTTAGTAGTAAAACTGAGAAATATTAATATAACAAATACCGTAAAATTGGGTAAATAGGATTGTAAGTTGTAGTAGTAATAGGCAATAGCTTATAATGAATCTAAATATTTTGAATAATTTAATAATGTAAATGTCTTTATTTTAAATTTGGATATGGGAGCTGTAAATCAAAAGGAGCCTGTTTAATACCAATACTCAATATTGCAACAACCATCATAATATTATAAAGTTTAATTTTAACAATAGTATAATAAGTAAACATCTAATGAATATAAAAACATGATGTAAATTAGATAATGTATTGTTAATGTCACATGATCGGCTATTTCCACAGACATTTACTTTAGGTTAACACAGTTAATTACAAAATTTTCTGTCAAGTGTACTTTGTGTATATACACTATAGAAAAAAGTTAAACTTCAGTTTTAAACCGTAGGTACATTTAATTATATTTTATAGCCCAAACACCTGTGGTTAGTACTTAGTCTTTAATAACTAGGGAAAAGCATAATAGAATATACGAATAAAAGTACTTTTAAATTGTCTCGACACTGCATAAATTATAGTCGTCACTTGAAATTTATTAGTAGGTATTAAGTGGAAGTTACAGAGATATTTGCTGTCTCCGTCTTACAAATGCCTAACATACCAAATTTTATGCTCAGCAGATCACATTTAACTCTGTCAGTTAGAAAAATTCGAGTGAATTGACCACTATAAAATTTAAAGGTAAGATTATTATCTAGAGCATTTTATAAGCTCTTTTTTATATTTTTATTTTAAAGCATGTTATGATTATTTTAAAACTTTGAATTTTTTCTACAACTTAAAATACTCATAACTCACTTTAAAATTTAAATGTAACATAAAGCCTATGAGATGCTCTAGATCTTACCTTTAAATTTTCTAAGAGGTCAATTCACTCGAAGTTTTAAACTATAAAGAAGCTAAATGTGATCTGCTGAGCTTAAAATGACGAGCTTGTAAGACGGAGACAACAAGTATAAATGCATTATAATCTATAAAAACTACGAACTAATTAAATTCTATAAAATCATTACGTTCCTTCTGTAGTCGAACGACCATTTAAATTGAACATACTATTTGTTTATTAACAATTAATCAATATTATTATGTATTTATGTCCACATATTTCAGTGTTTGTAAGCTCATAACATGCATATTCTGGTAGTTTGCAGTACATATATACTATCGATAGTACTATCGATATACGATCGTACCATATAGTTTTCAGAATAACTGTTATTCATCTCATGTGAAAGAAGAATGTTTATAAAAAACATGTGTTAATATAACAATGTGTCATTTGCTGATTCGTATAAATGTTTGGCTCCAGCATGTTAAAAATATAATAATACAATAGATAAATATAATAATAATTGTAATAAATCTCTAATACAATATAAAATATTTCAGTATGTTTTAATAACTGTATACTAAATAGTTAACTCTAATATTATGATGACCTGCGTGTGTGGTTATAGAAAACAAACAATACACATTCCACAGACATTCCACGAGCATTTACCATCAATCGTTCAAATGTTGCAAAGTACCAAGGGGAAAGGGTCTATACGAAACACTCTACATTATGCAGTTTCTCTATAAAGTTCGAAAATAGGAGCAATAATATTCGGATACGTATCGTATAGACTGAACGTTCTCTATACAGCCGACGCACACCAAAAGTATAGTGCGGTATTATTGCATATATAACAGAATAATATAAGAGATGACAAAAAAAAAATATATTATCAGCCAACGTTTTTATAGGTAGTTTAAACATCAACAAATACATTATTCTTCTATGCTAGTCCACATCAACGTCTCTGTTTTGTTTGTACCAATGTATTTTGACATAGCCCATAATTCAATGCGTTGGGTCATTTTAACGACTGGTATAATAACGAAACAGTTAATTTTTATAAAACCAATGAATCAAAATAATTTGAAATCATTGATTTTGATTGCCTATATATTAGATCAATAAAATGTATTAGGCATTCGTGTATACACAATTTTGTATTTATATAAAGGGTTTGAATTGTGTCTCGATTTTTAAGTGTTGTTTCTATAATTTAAAATGTCTTATTGTTTCAAAAAAGAACCTGTATATTTTTCAATCCAATATATTTATTTCCCCTGTAGGCTGTACGCATAATCAATATATTTATTTTCAACGAAATACCTAATTTATTATTTTTTAGTTATTTTCTTCAGAGTTCAGAATTTCAGTGTTTAAACCTATTTTTCTTATGATATGTTTTTCACGGACCGTAAAAAATAAAAATAAATAATAATACATCTATAATTACCTATATTATATTTATTAATTAAATATTTTACATTTTTTAGATGGTCACATTCAAGAAAAGGAAAACCAAAATAAAAATTGAAAGATTCATAATTTTTGTCGTTCACTCTACTTTCATTACCACACAATTTCGGCGTACGGGCTACGGATAGGACAATGAAGATTATTGACTGACTAATAATATTTTTTTGCAATAGATATTTTTATCGTCTGATTGTCGTCTTAAAAAATAGTACATAATATTGTCATGAACATTAATAGTAGTATTGAATTTATCAAAACTATTTCTACAACATTAAAAAAAATATCTATATACATTACAGAAGATGATTGAAGTTTTCATCTAAGATGGATAAATAGATAAAATTTAGATTTATGTCTGGATAATATAATAGATAATAATTAATTTCTATCTAGATAAGTCTCACAACAATCAACACTGACTGATACACTCTCAAGTGTTACATATGGCGCGTTATCTCAATATCGTATATCAACTTACAATAGTGGACATAGCACGTCATCGTACACTCATTGAACCGATACAAATCGAATTACGGGTTACATAATAATATTAAATCGTAGCAGAGATACCGCGAGCATCAATGATCTAACCCAACCCCATCAAAACATCTCTGCAATAACCATATAATATCATATTATCGCAGAAAGCGGAAATTACAACCTAGGTAAGTGCATTAAAGAATATATCATGTACAATGTATAATATTGTATGTATACGCACATATTATTATATTATATTATATGGATTATACAGTACACATATTATAATAATAAACAGCAGTGGAATAATACTAGTCGCATACACACACCCCACACAAACACACATACGCTGGCAGGCCAATAGTAAAGAAAAGAAACCACCGAAAGATCTCAAATACGGTTGGGCACACTCTTGCACCTAAAATAATTTATTTTAGACAATAGTACGCTTTGTCGTGTCCTAAATATTTTAACATATTATTTATATATCTCATCGATTAACACTTCCCACACACCAGCCGCAGCCCCCGGCAGTGTGGCACTTTGCACTATACGCGTTGTCCCTTCATTTTTAATTCATGACAGTTCATCGAACCCCTAAATCAAACCAATTTAAAATTCTACTCTCGTATAGTATTATTATCTATAATATAAAGTATCTCTAATCTTTAATCTTTATATTAAGTGTATACGCTTTATCGGCTATGCCCTTACTACCCTACAGCTCAGTTCCGGCTTTTCATCATTTTCCATCATTTTTTTTCTTGTATATTATTCTACTACAATATCTGAAAGTAAACCAAAAGACCTTATCAAATTAAAATTATTTTTTTATTTATTTATTTTAAAAATAAATGTACACTGTAAAATGATTTAAATTTTTATTCGATTACAAAATATATCTATATGCTGACAGTTTTTAATCAAAAACTAAATTTGGTGTTTCGGTTTCAGTTTTGCAGAGCTAATTTGGTAGGCGTAACTTTTTATACGGTTTCAGTCGGTCGCGCAAACACAAGCGCAGTACTCGCTGAATGAAAAACAATTATTCAACCAGATCGCAAATTAGCGACAGACGACAAAAGCTATTAATTATTCGTTAAGTCGGTGTTGGTTTTCAATATAACGACGGATTTTGATGAACGCCAGTATACCACAAAGCTTTCTCTCTCCCTCTCTCTCTCCGTCGCTCTCTTCCTCTCTCTCTTCTTCTCTCTCCCCTCTCCCAGATCTCAGCGCACTTAATATATCTTTTCCGGCTGAGACACAAGAGTTCCAAATCAAAACATTGAAATATTACAGTCGTCTAAAAGACCACTGAACAGCGTACGCACACAATGTAAGTGTACGTAAAGTCGAACTTCCCGGCACTGTCGATTTAAACTGATTCCGTCCGACCGACAGACCGACTCTCACCCATTCCCGAGGGTTACAGATTGCTTGAACTCCGAACCTCCCATTAATGCTACCACAGGTTATATTAAACCGGATGGTGCGCTTCCTATTCAAGACATGTAATTCTCAAAATTTTAAGCAAATCAAAACCTAACCTATAATCAGTATCACCACAGAGTACCGACTAATAGGGAAAAACAGTTTTTATGAGAAATTACCTATTGATTATAAACTACGCATCACTAATATTTAGCAGTCACTCCAAAATCGTAACATTGTCATATAATATTTGATACAATAATTTATTATAGTAAAGGTTCCGTGCAATAATTATTTATTTCTTATATGTGGTCCTGCAGCATCGAGGTAGATTTTAGTTATCAGTAAATGCAGAAGTGCAGCATCAGGTTTAATATAATCTGTATTCTGTGATGCTACACTGTACACAGCGGCAATAAGTTGCTGCTAATGAGATCGTCCCGTGTACAAGCCAAATAGGTACTATAGTATTGTCGTTGATAATGGCTGATGTCTAAATGATAACAATGTCATAATATTATTACAACATTACAAATAATAATAATAAAATATAATTTGGTATACTATAACATGAATTTTAATTGTAATTTACTTATTAGATTCGTTTTTTTGGATTTCATTATCTTCACTGTCATCGACCACTGCACACCGTTTTATATAGGTGTCCAAAATATTCTGAATAAATAAAATTATCTTATGTTTTATATGTTTTTATATGTTATGATTGTATCACTTTTAGATAATAATTGATAATTGTATAATATATTTTCAAAAACTCAATACATTATTATACCTAACTATAACATTATAATAGTTTGTTTGAGTACTAAACTACTTATGTGGTAGTTTCGTTATGTGTTGGTATTATAATACCATATCTGATATCATGAAATATATAAAACATATTATACGTTATATTCTCACATTTTGTAAAATTATGTTATTATTTATTTTGTGAATAGATAAATTTCAAGAAATTAAAACACGTTATATTATATTATTATTTTATTTTTATTTCATTTAATAATATAATATATGTATACAGAAAAGTATTAAAATTATAATTTTTTTAAATATACAATATTTTTTTAAATTTTAATAAATTTATTTATTAGGTATGACAGATAGATAAGTCATACATTTACATAGTTTTATAAAAATTATCCATAACATAAACACAGTTATAAGTTATAACTAATACAACATTATTACAAGTTTGGATCCAAACGCCAACGCACTTATCAAGAAGGCCAGAATGGACGAACTATTGTCTGGAAAACTTATAGATAAAGAACATTTAAAGGAGTTGTGCGTGGCTAAAGTAGAAGAATCAGCACCATCTAACAAAGAAGATATCGATGTTTCTTCGAACGATTATATATTTTTTGACGTTTATGATCAAATTGAAAGTTGGAAAAAACGCATGTACCCTATGATGAATAAAATTGAAGATCTAGTAGACGAATTTAAAACAATCAGCCAGCGTACGTCTAGTGCATATATTTTAAAAGTGTCTAATGTGATGAAAGGAAAAACAATTAAAAACTCCATTGATGATGTCGTTTCGAATTCTAATCGTTATTTATCAAATATTTGATAAGTAATCGAAATTGGTGAAAGCAATAATTTGTTGATAGCATCAAAATTAGAAATACATTTCTACACTCAGAAACTGATAGTACAATATCCCATTTAAAATCAAAGATACAAAAGAAAATACTAATATAGGAGTAGACCCAAAATATCCCGCCCACAAATTCCTACTTGATATTAGGAATTGATACATTACCGTTCGAAATAATATGTGTTTACTTCAAATTCATCCACATTCGTCTGATTTTCGGTTTCCAAGTATGCATTTGTAGGAACCAGAAGTGTTTTTTGGGTCTTCTCTTCATCAATTAGTGGCAAAATATTTTCTTTTGCATTTCCAATTTCATCATGAATATTTAATTTATCAGATTCTGAGTCTAGATTTGTTTCGCTGATTTTTATACCATCATGGCCAGCCGGTGACTGATGAAATACTTCCGATATCAAATTATGGCTTTCACTAATTTCTATGTATTTATCAATATTTGATAAATAACGATTAGAATTCGAAACGACATCATCATTGGAGTTTTTAATTGTTTGTTCTTTCATCAAATTAGACACTTTTAAAATATCTGCACTAGACGTACGCTGGCTGATTGTTTTAAGTTCTTCTACTAGATCTTCAATTTTATTCATCATAGGGTGCATGCGTTTTTTCCAACTTTCAATGTGATCATAAACGTCAAAAAATGTATGGTCGTTCGAAGAAACATCGATATCTTCTTTGTTAGATTGTTCTGATTCTTCTACTTTAGCCACGCACAACTCCTTTAAGTGTTCTTTATCTATAAGTTTTCCAGACAATAATTCGTCCATACTGGCCTTCTTGATAAGTGCGTTGGCGTTTGGATCCAAACTTGTAATAATTTTGTAGAGATTAAAGAATTTATCTAAATCGTTATCGGTCATAAGACCTAAGCAATTTTCAATGTCCAAACTCTGTTCATGTTCTGGTTTAAAACTCATATTGATTGGTATGTTTGACAGTCAAATATAAATTCAAATTTTTGAATAAAATTTAGTTAATATTATTTGTTTGTTTATAAAAAGATTGAATAGATATGTGAGTGTGTTTAATAGTTTATAGTTACATAATATGTGATGCGTTTTATTCAAACCAGAAAATAAAATAGTGAAAATATAATCAGAATAATTTATGTGCTTAGTAAGAAAATAAATGAGAGTTTTAGCTGTTAACACATTTTACAATAATTTATGACAGAATGGTACAATTTTTACAACCTACGTGTGTGGGATAGTAATTAGCATTCTAAAATGATAACATATTATATCCAACCTAAAAAAATAATAAAATTTTCATTTACCCCTTAGCCGTTATGTAATATGGGAAATATAGAAATATGTGTAATTCATTCATTCAAGTAATATAAAATCAATGATAATGACAAATATTTTCAAATGTACTAGAGGTCATTTCTATACAGATGAGTGATGACATACTAACCAATTTGTTTGCTTTCATTTGCTACGAAAAATAGTATTTTTATGTTGCAAATGTAAATTTTTTTGAAGTATTTACATTGAATTTTCATTTTTGTCAATATTGGAAGTGTTCTAGTTAGATCATAATGCAGTAATCGCCAACAAATTGTTATGACAACTAATAATTATATAAAATATGGGAATTTAAAAATATTTTTTCCATATATCCACTTGACTCTAATGTTTTTGTCAAATATTTTATTAATACTTAACGAATAATACCACATTGTGTACCAGATTTCGTGAAAAACTACTAATAGTGAAATATTAACAGATCCTTAAAATGTTTGTTGATATCCAAAATGTAGTCTAATGAATATTTTAATTTATATAAATAATACATATATTAATTGAACGAGTTGGTATAATTCTTGTGCGAAGAACTTTAGTTCTGGAATTCTGGACGAAACTTCATAAAGCTTTGAAATAAAGAGTAGGTACCTAATATTAAATATTAAATTAAATACATTTGTTTGGCTCCACTGGGTTTAAATGTAATGAATTATGTGTTGCCCTCCTGTAAGCGATAACTATTGCACATTATTCCAAATGCTGTTATACACTCATAAATTATTTATCGTATTGTATTTGTTGCTACGAGTTGTTAAAGTTTGTTCGGGTTAGTGTTTCGCGTTAAAAGATAGTGTTATTTTCAGAAACTCCAGTAAATCATCCAAGCGATGCGTATTATTGTATTAGTTTAATGATACTCAACGACATCAATCTATTTTTAAAATAAATAATTATATTATCATCATAAGTTACTTAAAGGAATTAAATCCATAACTTATGAAAGTGTGGAGTAGTAGCTGAATATTCAATTATAACACAGTGCATTGAAAATATTTAAATGTACAGTTTTTCAGTTACTATTTTACTGCTGTTTCTGGATAAAGCAAGAAAATGTGTATTAGTATAAATGTATATTGTTCAATAATATGAGGGGCGACATTTCAAAACGTACTATTTCCAAAATTGACAAAATTGAGTTGCACATGGATTCATATGTAAAAATGTACGAGGAATCTAATGGTGTGGTCAGATTGAACCAAAACGTACTATTTTCCTTGTTAAAATCAATCTGAAACTAATAAATGACGCAAAGAAAAAATTTGTCGATTAAAAAAATTATGTCAAAACGTAGTATTTCCAATGTTAAATAGTTTGTTCATTTGACAAACTGGTGCAAAACGTACCAATTCCTCAAACTGTACAAAAAGTACCATTTCAAAAGTAGGCCATATTGTACTATTTCCCATAGTATGAAGATATAGGGAATATAATTGAGTGAATAAATAACGTACTATTTCCAATGGTAATTAAAAATAGAAAATCGTGATTTCTCAAAAAAAGTGTAAAATGGAAAAAATAAGTTTTGAAATGTCACCCCTATTGTATTATTAATTTTAAAATATACGACATCAAAACATAATAATATATACACTATTCGATGCTGACTGCTGAGGTGGGAGAACCGAGACACCTGGTATTCCGGTGAATCCTGTACAACTTTCTAGGTACAATACTTTAAGCACGATTACGTGGTAATGTGTCAGAGTGTTTTAAGTAAGGCTTAAAAAAGGTTATACATTTATAATTAGTGAATTTGGTAGCTGCAATGTAATGCTCTGCAAAAAAAACGATTGAAATTTTGAACGAATAGCAACGGAATATGAAAAATAAAAATAAAAATTTCGTCAATGAGCGAACATTATGATATTATTATCGTTAAACGAAATATACCATTAATTTCGATCAACCTATATCCCGAATTAATCACTATTAAATATCTAAAGTCACTAATAATTTCTGGACAAAAATATGAGAAATAAAACGATGACAAGTCTACAGTACAACTTTAGACTAAGTGGTAAGTAATTAATTACCCTTAGAGTAAATACTAATCTTGTTCTAATACAAAATTATATTTAACAGGCATTTATAGACATTATCTTCTTTATATGTGTACCTTTACTCGAATTTAAAATGTGTCATAAGTCATAACTATATAATTCTAATTTATAAATCTATTATTATACTAAGTATTATTTAATCGACTGACATCCAAATTGAATGTCCGTTGATTTGTCAATTCTCTTAATAAAAAAATTCAAATCTTCTCGGTTATGTTATATCCTACATTTTCTACCTGGGCTACCCTTTTTATATTTGGAGGTTTATACAATTTAAGAGGACGCCATACCCGCATGCGTTGTCTCCGTCTTATAAACCACGTAACATAAAACATTTAGAATTCAGACGATATATTTTACATTTTTGTTTTACGTCAAGAACGTTACCTAGATTTCTTTTACGCTTAATAATATCATAAGACATAAATATCTTTCCCTAATATATTTGTAAGTATATTATAATATACTATTCAAACATTTATACATTTAAACCTTTCTTTTAATTCAAATTTCTTATTTTAGACTTTTTTCATTTGATAATCATTTGGCGTTTAGTCCATTCCCAAATTTACAATCGTCACTTTGTCTTCAATTGAAACATTTAATAGGGGGGGGGGGGGTATTAAAGGTATCAATGTATTTTGTATTTAAAATGTTTAAGCTACTCCTGTATCTGTTGTCTCCGTCTTACAAACGCGTAACATACCAAATTTAAGCTCAGAAATTCACGTTTTATGCCTTTAGCTTAAAAATTAAAGTGAACCGAATTATTATGAAACTTGATATTAAGAACATTATCTGTGTTTTGTGGGAAGTTTTTTTACGATAATTCAGTTTTTAAGTGAGTTATGTGTATATAATAAATGTAAATAAAAAATGCTCATAACTCATCTAAAAACTGAATATCGTAAAAAAACTTCCAACAAAATACAGATAATATTCTATTACCGTCAAGTTTCATAGTGGGTAGATTCACCCCCCCCCCCCTATTAAATGTTTCGATTGAAGACAAAGTGACGATTGTAAATTTGGGAATTGACTAAACGAAAAATGATTATCAAATGAAAGAAAGTCTAAAATTAGAAATTTGAATTAAAAGAAAGGTTTAAATATATAAATATTTGGATAGTATATTATGATATACTTAGAATATATTAGGGAAAGATATTTATGTCTTATGATATTATTAAACGTAAAAGAAATCTAGGTAACGTTCTTGACGTAAAACAAAAATATAAAATATATCGTCTGAATTCTAAATAACACAAACAAATTGTTTTTTTTTTTCAAATCCGTGTCCCCTTTTCAAATAATTCCATACAAATAAATATTCTTTAAAACATTATAACATTTTAAACACTATTATATTTTCACGTCATACATTTTCAGAAATTCTTTCATTAGGTACCCGCTACTAACTTCAATTTATTTTAATTTCCAATCATTTGACTTAAATCTTGCAAGCGTTGGTCTCATTATTCTAGAATATATTTTATGAGGCCATTCAGCATCGAAAGACTAACAATTATTATTATTATTACCGCTGATTTAAATAATAGTATGTCACGTTAGATTCATTTACATTTTATAGCGGTCTTATTTTCCTGCATCACAGTATTAACAGAACTGTTATAAATTCAGACAATTCAATACAATTTTTTTATGGGGGTATTGTAAAAAATGAATTGAATTATACTTCACATATTATTTTAACAACAAATTGGTATAATGATAAATGTATAACCGATAAAAACGCGTCCGTACCACTGACCACGTTCAGACATCGATGTTTGTTACATTTTGACTCTCATTGATTTTTATGCATAGGTAGCAGATTATTGAAACCCATATGGCCTATATATTATATCATACATTTTTGAAACACTAATATTTAGAGATAAATGTAATATTAATATTATACTGGTTGCTGGCAGGTACCTTTATTTTTTGATATCCATAATATAAGGTTTACAACTGTATTACGTCTGAGACAAGTGTGGATGAATGAAGTGTACAAAAGATGGAACCACAAGTTTCATAACATGACACAAAATAATGTAACAATAATCATAAATGCCATTCAAACTTTAATCCAGTATAAATATAAATAAACACGAAATTATATTTAAAAAAAACTATTTGTATTGATCCATGCATCGTAAAGTAATAATAATATAATATGTGTAACGACAACAGTATCATTATCATTATTATCATAAATTATTCATGACTATTATTATTATTATATTCAATATTGATGTTATGTCATTAATAATTATATTTTGTATTTTTATCCTTTGTCTCTGTTATAAAGTATTATTAAAGGTTAGGTTAGTCTAGAGCATTAATTTTATACCTAACCCCTAGTTTTTTTTTTCTTACTAAGCGATTACCTATTACAGTATGCTATTACTGATATAATTTGATATTTTCTACCGTATAAGATGTTTTTTTTTCAAATATTTATTAATGATGTTACGCAGATTTTCTTATTATTAATAACTGTTATGTATGTCAATGCATTACGGACAGTGGAATATTACTGGATTAGTTTCAGTAATATTAAGATGTAGGTAAGATGTTTTAGATAATGTTCAGCTGATTTAGAACATAAATACATAATTTACCATTAATTTCTAATAAAGTTACGATTAGATAAATATTATATTAAATCATAATATATTCAAGTACAAACTACAAACTTTGGTCTTGAAAATTATTACGTAATCGTTTTTTAACGATAAATTAAATTCATTCCGAAGAAAAACGTTATAAAATAAATAATTATTATTGATTAACTATTAACTTATTAGTTAATTATAAAAGTTACAGAACAATCGTATCAGTCTTATGAACAATAACGCTTCAATTTTTAAAACCTATAATGTCAGATCAATATTTATTCTAATGTTGTGTTCTATGATCTAGTACCTCATGATAACTTATTACTTTTATAATGTATACACTTTTTTTTATAATTTCCTGTAGATATAATTAATTTAGCGATTAAACGTAATATATAAATAGGTAGGTAATTATTTTTTTTTTTAATAATAAGAAACAAAACAAAATTAACAACAATTAAAAATGTATTATATAAACAATAAAATTGATTGTATTCAAGTAATGGTGTAATCTGTATTCTGTTTCATCACCATAGTAATTCTCAAGCAGTTAAGTTGGCATGGCATTCATCAAGTTATGCTTTGTAGTTTCCCACATACATATTAACTTTGACAATACTTTTCATTATGCTCGGCAGATTACATTATAGTCTAAGTCATTGTGCAATTTATTACAACTTTAATTCAGAATTTTCGTTACCTATTCTCAACTTGGAATGTCTAAAACAGACATTATAGTGCCAGGTACCTACTACATTCGTATTTTATTTTACCTACTGAATGAATTAATTTTTAATGTACTCGCTTATAGTCTTGTTCCAACTAACTATAATATGCTACTTACATTTTTTATGACTAAATGCAAACACTTTTTACGTTATCTAATACTACTCAATACTCATTTTAAATGGTTAACTTTTTGTGATTTAATTATCTTTATAAGAAATATGGTCAACTATAGTACGTTAAAATGAAACAACAATTATGTTCAATACTCACTGATGAGATTCTCTTGGACTAATATCAATATTTTAGAAACTAAACTACCGTACGCTATACACAGTAAGTGCAATGCGTGTTTTTTAGTACGTATATTGTATATGATACACATAAATAGTCCTATAAAACATAATTTTTTTAAAACCGTTATGTTTTTACTTTTTTTAATAGGTACATAATTATGTTTAGGGAAATTTGTATGATATTCCAAGGACTACTTTTTGACAAACAAAGTTTACAGTTGATATTTACCAGGGAGATAATAAGGTATTTTACTTGTATTAAAAATATTAAAATTTTTGTGAACAATTTGATATGTTATAAACTTTTGATATTGAGCAAATTACAAATGGTTTATTGTAATTAGTTTAACATACATGCTATAGAAAATACTATTAATAATATTATATTAATTCTAAAATAGATATTATAATATTATGTAGGTACTATTGAATGTTTCATTAAGTGCTGAATGTTTGAAATGCACGGTTTTTTTTCTTTTTGTTTGAAGGTACTCTGAATTGTTTTAATTATTTTGGATATATTTTCTCGCCATGATTAAAAGAAGGTATTTTGTTAATTTTTTTTTATTGATCTGAAAAATCAGCATCTAAGGTTATAAATTTTTTTAAATTCTTATACAATATAAAACACTGGAATACTTTATTTTTTTTTATCTACCTATAATAATATATGAAAATCTCGTGTCACGGTGTTAGTGGCTCGCTCTTCCGTAACATCTCGACCGATTATAATGAAATTTTTTGTATATATTTGGTAGATATGAGAATAGGCTGTAAAGCATTTTTCACCCACCTACTCCAACCTGGGGAGGTGCTCAAACGTTTGTTTTATGAATTACGATGGACATTTTTATTTATAAATGGTTTCTATCGGTTATAGGAGAACAAATTAGTATACATTAGTATTTATTATTTGGTTTCCATTGATTAATAATGCAGATCAGGTGCAAGCATGCATCAAATTTCACATTGCCTACTTGATATGTTGTCGCAAATTGTCCGATATCTGACGTAGGTAGTCGGATTGCCTACCAGGGAGGTTGAGTTGACCAGAAAAGGTGTCGAACAATCACAATTTGTGCACGGGATAAGCTAGTATATTTATATATATAGGTATTCACATAAGAAAATATTATTTCTAAATTTGCTTGGTCACTCGATATGTGTGGTCTTATGGATTCGTATAAGTTTGAGTTGATTTTCAGTTTGAGTCTTGCTTCTTTATTTAGGATCTGCATTCAGTAAAATTTTTTTTGCTGTCATTGTCACTTCACACGAGAAATAAATTTGTTTTGATTCGAGAACGTATGTCGTATGGGTACTCAAACTATCTTATCGTCTTGTATCTCTTTGCTTTGGTTCCTATGAATGGACTTCACACTTTGTGACTTTTTTTATCTGTGAACTATAAAACATTAAAATATGCAAAATTAAGCATAACAATTTCTCTTTTTTTATATTTTAAAGAATGTTTAAAACCTATTATGTTTTTTTTTAGCTTCTTTGACCTAATATAAGTCCCCATATACTATTATTAATACTTTAAAAAATATATTTAATAACCCTGTGAGTGTGATATGTTTATTGCAAGTTAAGTATACAGTATGTACTTCAAGTTTATATAATAAATTCAGTGGATGGTTTCAATGATTTGATAGAATGTAATGTTTTTTTATTATAAAACAGGTTATAACTATGTATAATACTATGTATATGGAATTTATCACCACAAAAAAGTAATTTGTTTATAGTTGCTTGATTTCAATTTTATATCAATCTGATATATTTCTTACTTTAACCACAAACATATAAGTAATAAACAAAGTTAAAATAAATGCATAATGAACATTTTTGAATTGGATCAAGTTAATAAATTATGAAATACTTATCATTTTGTTTTGCATTCTCATACAATTATACAAAAAATAACTTTTATTAACAATGTTTAAAATATAATTATTACAAACAATAAGTTGAAAGAGCGTGCTGAAATAATAACAATAATTTAAGCTTATCGCATATCGTTAATATTCATTGTTATAACCATGTAGTTATTTCTGGCTCTATGTTTTCACTTTGTATATTGCTTGCTTTAAACTATTGTCTTAAAATAATATTTTCTCAACTTATTAAGTTATACTTATCAGTTATCTCATCCTAGCAAAATAAACACTTTTTAAGAAAGCAAAAAACATATCAAAATATTAATCAAATTTACGGAAGATCATTTCAAAATGTATTCCAAAAGTTTTAATTGTTACGTATATACAGTGATGATAATTGTATTGTAACTTTACCTCACAGTTATACAATATCATAACCATACTATACAAATGGCCATTTTTATCGGAAAACAACGTGGGTATAAGTTGTAGGTATTCATAAATAAAAAATATAAAATTCCGACACAAACATAATATAATATGAATAATAAGCTCAAATGACACTATATTGTAAGTCATTCGGTAGTTAATATTATATTATAGTGTTTCATAATTTAGTAATATAACGGAGGTACCTACAACTGATATTTATTATAGTATTATAATAATACTTCTATAAGAATACTACTGTATAAGAATATTTTGAATACCTAGTACTGTTTATTTTTTAATTTAGACAAAGTTCCAACTATACACAACTTTTTCCTAAAACCAATATATAAGTTAAAAATCAAAAATTCTCACTTCTCCGAAAGGGGTCCACAGAAAAACCAAATAGTTTTTTTTAATACAATGCATCGTTGTAGAACCAATACATTCATTTATCCGCTCTAAAGCAAATAGTTAATGTTCTCAAAGTATTTTTTTTTTGACAATTTGTTATGGCTCTTTAAAAATATAAATAAACAATATAATATTATACAATAAATTGTATTAATATAAAATATTTGTGTTTTTTCAACAGAAAATTAATAATAATAATAATAATAATAATAATAATACTGCAATAAATCAATAACAAATTATACAATAGAAAACCACGATCACTGATAAATTTAAATTATATATATTATACCCCGCATGGGGTACCTTAATTGGTAACGGGCATGACAAACCCGCGGATCCCAGTCATTGGCGTAGGGAAAGTTGCGCCCCCATCGCCCAATACACTGCAAAGTGTATTGCAATAGCACCACGCTGACTTTAAGTAGTCGGCGCGGAGCGGCCCTCCAATCTTGGGGGTTGAGCTTCGGGCCAACAACCCGTTCTCGCAAAAAACAATCAGTTAAGAAACCATCAAAAAAGCCTCGGAACTGGATTGAAAATGGCAAACAACTGGAATCGGAAAATGGGCTACGTATAGGAACTTGGAACGTCAGAACACTAAACAAATCTGGAGCATTGCAATATGTACTTGACGCGTATAATAACTATACAATTGACATATTAGCAATACAAGAGATAAGGTGGCCAAATAGTGGAAACCTAAAGAAAGACAATATAACATTATTTTACAGTGGCACTACTAATGGAAGACATGAAAATGGAGTAGGTTTTATGGTACACGACAAGATACTACCAAATGTTAAGACCTTTTCAGCCTTTAATGATAGAATTTGCTATATACGTATAGCGGGAAGGATATTTGACTTAATTATCATAAACTGCTATGCCCCAACAGAGGAAAAAGATGAAGACATAAAGGACAAATTCTATGAAGAACTAGAAAGGGTATATGACACTTTACCGTTACACTGTATAAAGATAGTAGTAGGTGATATGAACGCGAAGGCTGGAAGAGAACATATATATAGACCGGTCATAGGACCTAACAGCTTACACGAAATTAGTAACGGAAATGGAACCAGACTGATAAATTTTGCACATTCAAAAAATTGTATAATAAGCAGTACATATTTCCCCAGAAAAAATATACACAAAGTCACTTGGAAATCCCCTGATGGAAGAACATCTAATCAAATTGACCACATACTTATCGACAGGAGATTTAGGGGATGCATAAGGAATGTAAGAACGTATAGAGGAGCTGACGCAGACTCAGACCACTACCTAGTGTATGCGAAATTTAACCTGAGACTGGCAACAAAATGGAACTTGGAAAAAAGGAAACCTACAATAAAGTACGACATTCAAAAATTAAATGATATTGAAATAAAGCATAATTATATTGAGAGAATTACACACGAATTACAAAATAATAATATAAATCAAATAAGACATAGTACAGAAATTGATACGATTTGGAACAGAACAAAGGGAGCGGTGGTTAATAGTGCAACGGAAATTCTAGGAATGAAACCAAAAGAAAAGAATAAAAACTGGTTCAACGATTTATGTAAGAATGCAGTTATCAGAAGAAACGAATTGAGGAAAAAAGCACTACAAAGTGCATCAGACGAGTGCATAAGAGAATATGAAGAACAAAGAAAATTGACAAATAAAGTGTTAAGGAGAGAGAAACGTCTAAACGAAAAGAAGAAAATAGAAGAAATAGAAACCAATAGATACAACGCAAAAAAGTTTTTCAAAATGACCGGGGAAGTAAAAGTTGGCTTTAAACCACAAACAAGGATCTTAGTGGACAGTATGGGAACTATGATCACAGAAGAAAGACAAGTAATTAACCAATTCAAGGAACATTTTGAAGACCTCCTGAACCGACCCTCAATAAGGCAGGGTTTAAATCCAAGCGAGGACTGCCTAACAGCAGAAATAGATATAGACGCTCCCAAATACGAAGAAATTGTTAATCTGATTAAGAAGCTTAAAAATAACAAAGCCCCAGGTGAAAACAGCATAATAGCAGAATTACTTAAAAGAGGTGGTACGATGCTTGCGAGCAAAATTACAGAAGTTATTAAAACAATATGGAAAACTGAGACAATCCCGGAAGAATGGAAAACTGCAATTATATGCCCAATATTTAAAAAAGGCAACCCTACTAAAACTGAGAACTATAGAGGAATTTCGCTACTGGACACATGCTATAAAATTCTGACAACACTGATATTAGAAAGGTTAAACCCGTATGTTGAAGAAATAGTTGGGAATTACCAATGCGGGTTTAGGAGAGGAAAATCCACAACAGACCATGTTTTCACGCTAAGACAATTAATGTCAAAATACTACGAATTTGGAAAGGACCTGCATCTAGTCTTTGTGGATTACAAGCAGGCGTACGATAGTGTAGACAGAGAAGAGCTTTGGAAAGCATTGGTATTTTTAGGAATTCACAAAAAGTATGTGAACCTAATAAAAGCATGTTACGAAAAATCACTATGCAGAGTGTGTTATATGCAAGGCATCTCAGATCCTTTTGAAGTCAAATCTGGCCTTAAACAAGGGGACGCGTTGTCACCTGCTCTATTTAACTTAGCCCTCGAAAAAATAATTAGAGACACAAACGATGACAGAAGAATGGAGATAAGCAATGAACAAGTTAGGTTAGCCTATGCAGATGACATTGTACTGATGGGCGAAACCAAGGAGGAAATCATCAACTCAACATCTAAACTCATAAATGCAAGTAAAGGAATAGGATTATATGTAAACGAGGGGAAAACTAAGTATATGGTCGTATCGAGAAGACCACCAAATATAGATTCCATAGTAGTAGATAATTATAAATTTGAAAAAGTTGATAATTTTAAGTATTTAGGCGTAAACATCAACAACAAAAATGATATGCATATAGAAATAAATGAACGGATCACTAGTGGAAATAGATGTTACTTCAGTATTATCGAACTCTTGAGGTCTAAGCTGTTATCGAGAGGATCAAAGATACGACTATATCATAGCTACCTTCGACCTGTGATAACATACGCCTGTGAAACCTGGTCGTTAACTAAAGGTGATAGTAGAAGACTTATCACGTTCGAAAGGAAAGTGTTACGAACCATTTATGGACCAATCTTCAACCCAGAAACACAGACATACGAAAGAAGAAGCAACGAAAATATAAAGTCTCTCTATAATAAGCCAGATATACTCTACTTTATTAGGAAAAAACGACTAGAATGGTTCGGACATGTATGGAGGGCAGATGGACAATTAATTAAAAATGTACTTATCAATAAAATAAACAAAACGAAACCCCTAGGACGACCCAAAACCCGATGGATTGACGTAGTTGCCAAAGATATAAAAATGATAGACCAGGAAGCAACTTTAGAAACAGCATATCAGAGAGAGAGGTGGAGAGAAATTTTGATGGCAGCGATGGTCCTGAATGGACCGCTAAGCTGAGAAAGAAAGAAGAAGATATATATTATAATATATTATTTATAATTTTTTTTTATATTATAATATACATAATAATACAATAATAATCCTTATAACAGTTAGCGAAAATACCATTAAATTAACATTATAATAAGATATGTATTATATCACTAACTGAATTAAACTGCCGGATATTTTTCTGTAAAATATTACACAACGTTCGTTATTAAATAATTTGTAAATGTTCATGAAACGAAATCGTGATATAATTAATACACTTTACGACGCAGTAAAACCTTTCAATAATTTATTGACAAACATTGTAGTAATCATATTACTTTGGGTAGGTACCACAAAAACCAAACCAAACGAAAATTCGAAATTGAAATTGAAGGACATAAGGTCATATTAAATCTGTAAAAGTTCTAGAAAACTTTGAGTTTTCCCAACAATTGTTTCAACTTCCGCGAGCTCCACTTTGAACTATACAAAAAAAAAAGTTTTCCCGATTTCCCGTTGATATACATCAGGGTGGCCCGAGTGTTTTAAATCGGTTCGTATTATTTAAATGGAATTTCGTATTTGTTCACGGTGTCTATTTTTATGGTGTTTATTATTATTATTTTTAAATCCTCAATAAGGTATAAATGTAATCGCTCGGAACCGTCGAATGCGTGTAAAACTTGTCGAAACGTACAAATAATACGGGCGAACAAAAGTCCGGTGCATTCGGATTTCTCCTGCTGTTTGTCTTTGCTGAACATACAGTGGAACTACTATACAAGCAGTATTTTCCGCCAAGACTCCGACCCGTTTATTTTGTCTATATTCACAGAAAAGTTTTGTAGAAAGTTGCTCGGGAATGGAAAAAAAGCGAGACTCGTGTAAAATGGTCTAGAAAACAAAATAAACACCGTAAGCTCGACTTGCTATCTACTGTTGTTCATCGGCGATAGGTATAACCATATTTTCCAAGAATTTTCCTCTGAACGTTTTCGTCGTTGTTTTCTTTCCAATTAAAATATGGATTATCAGTTCACCTATGATATAAAATCGATAATAACAGGTGTATAAATATTAAATATACAATTTTTTTTTTTTTTTTAATGCACTACTCCCTTTCGACTTATTTTATTGGTGCGATATATAACATAATAAATAATGTATTAATTGCTTTGAAGTAAAGCTGATCAGAGAACTATATTTTGTGCATTATAATAAATTGTAATTCCAATAACAAATTAATGGTGATTTACTAATCTTAAGGAAATCGTAAAAACGAGACATTTGCATAATAATTAATTTAACTTTTAACGTAATTTTATGAGATGGTAACAAAATTAAACATATTTTCAATTTTGTTTACCATAAAACTTATAGTATACATTAAATAGTTTTTTTTTATTATAATTATCTGTCCACTGCGAGAAAAATAAACAATTACATTTATAATGGTTGACACAAAATCTATTGAGTCAAGACTCAAGATTCTTAAAAAAAACTTCAATCGCAAAATTAATATTTCCTTCTAAACAACCAACATTTTTTATCCTTGCTGATTTCATTGAATTTCTTTGAATTTTTCTCATAACTCGCAAATAACGAGTTGTAAATTTAATATAAAATCAAAAAACAACACATTATTTTGCGAAAATCCATAACTAACTAATTATTATTATTTTATAGATACATGTTTTTAAAAGTTTAAAATATTAAAATAAAGAATTTTCAAAAATTTTTCCTATTGAAAAATGACGGTTCTCGAGTGTACATTAAACATACATATTAATCAATAAATCATGAGATTTTAAAATATATCTTTTGGATTCTACTGGCTGTATATTACATAACTAAGTATAAACAAATATTTTAATCACACATCAATCATGGCATAATAATTGTAGGGTGCTTACCTCAAAAAAACAAAAATACAAAACACATCAAAACAAGTACCAAATACAACTCTTTTACTAATTTAAAAAATATACCAACAGAAGTGTTCCAAGGAATTCTAAAATTGTAGATACTAATAAATAAAATGTATAATATTATATTTTAAAAAACAAAGTTATAAGTACTCTCCGAGTCTCAAGGAGACAAGGAATATGTGTGCAAAATTTGGTGCCAATATTGGTTCAGTAGTTCCACAGTCTATAACTCCCAAAAGTACATTAATTTTTATGTATATAAATAAATATTATATGGAAGATAAATATACATAAATAAGATTTATAGAAAATTATTTTGAAGCAACTAAAACTAACATCACTCTTAATTCATATTTTCTAGTAGGAGAAAAAACTCGGAACAAAATACTTGAAGCAAATAATTTTGTTGAAAAATAAGATATTAAAAAATATATTATGTTCTTAAGGTTTATAAAATTTAAGCGTTGGATTGTCAGCAATTGTAAGTGAAAAGAGGTAAATTTTTTGTTTTTTACACATACAATGATGGGTACAAAAGTATTTGTCGTTCGATGAATTTAAAATATTGTATAACTTTATCTTTTTGAAAAGATATTATTTTGTTGGTTTGAACTGTTTGAAATCTATGTATTACTATGTTATAACTTATTAAACACAAGTTTTAAGTAGAAGTTGATACTATTATACATAGATCTATAGTTCATAGTTTTTAGTTTGTGTTATAAATATGTTTCAATACGTTTAATAGTTTTCTCCGGTAAGACTTAAGACTTACTTATATTGTGGTAAAGATTAAAAGACACAGTACAAATTATCTTAATATGATTTTAAATAATTTTCATAATCAAAATAGTAAGACGATATTATGAAGACTATATTATAAATATGTTTGTTGTGTTAGTTATTTTTAATTAAATTTATACTGCAATTGATTATTTTCAGAAGAATATTTTCATAAACCATTATAATATTATTATACATGTACTTAGATTGTACATTTTTTTTTCTTGTTCAAAAAACAATAAACGAGTGGTAACTGTATCCATCCGGTATTGCTTATTCACCAACTCCAAATGTTATACCTCTAACTGCCCAGAATAGTTGTACTTACGCCTACGTACATTGTGCCTATAAAACTATAAAAGGATTAATACAACAAAAACAATTGTTTAGTTATGTTTTTGACTGGAATATTTGTACTTAAATAACAAAGTCGAACTAGCTGTGCTTTTTAATATAGTTAACTTGTACAAAGATGTATCGGTAAGATTAAATTTTAACTCACATTACACGTACACTAAATTCAACAGATTTCGTCCTAAAATATGTATTTAAAAATTATTTAGGTAGAAATATTTGTTTGTAAAAAAAATAAAATTAAGTATTCAAGAATCATTAGTTCGCATTTATATTTATTTTTAACAAACGCATTCTAACTAAGGCTAAAAAAAGGACATAAACTTCATCAATATGTATTTACTGTCATAACAAAAAAAGCATAATATGTAATATTATATATATTAATATAATATAATATAACGAACTTTAAAACTTGCATTGAATTTCTTTTCAATATGTTGTCTATAATTAAAATGGATCTAACAAATTTAATCATATTTTATATCGTTCTTCATTTAATGATCGGAACTACAGTGACTTAAACTGAGATCGATTGCGAATTTAAAGATAAATAATATTTTGTTTTGAAAATGCATTAGTATCGAAACTATGAACGAAAAATGGAACAAAGAAAAAACTTTAACCATTTAAGTTAGGGAATAAAATCATATAACATGAAAATACTGAGAACTTTTATACATCTAACGTTTTCTATCAATTTTCAATAGTTTTTCAAACTAAGTGAAAGTTTGTTTAAATAAAATGAGACTCATTTGGGCCAGTGTCATCGTCTCATTTTATAACTATACACAGTACAAAATATTCAAAAAAGAATTTAAATTCTATAAAATTAACATTAAGATGGAATTCTTAGTACCTAAGTTGTTTTTGTCAAACATCTTTAAGGGACAAAATTAGCGAAGTGAATCATGTAATATAATCATTGATTAGCCTTGTATTGAATATCAAGTAAAAATTATAAAATATGATTAAGTGCTAGTAGATCAAACTATTAAAGAAAAATATTCTGAATATTTTATTAAATAGATAGTACATAATAAGCATATTTAAGTATTTAATTAATTAAAGTATTAATGGATATAATACAATATTTTTTAACAAATTTTAATGAAGACTGTCGGTGATTATGGATTATTTTAAATCTTTTAAGTGCTAGGATTTCTATGCATTAACATATTTATTTCCTTTCATCCAAATACGCAATGGTTGTAAGTTGTAATGCCCACGATTTGGATCATACCTATTGACTTGAATAGAACCATTTTTATTTTGTATATTATTGCATGAAATTGTATTTATCTAATGAAAATTTGGAATTCTTGTTTTATTCTTCGTAAATATATTAGTTATAAACTCTATTGAATAAAATATAAAATGTTATCTTAATGGCCTTCTGGAAGAAAGTGTGTAGTGTAAATACAACATTTTTGAACATTGTGGGCACAAAATTACATTTAGTGTAACATTAAAATTACACAATATCGAAAATGTCTATAAACTTCAAAGTAATGGTATTAAATATGAACATTTTTGAAGAATATTCCAACAAAATTTCAAAAACTGATGAAAAATTACTTAATTATATTATTTGGAACCAATGCATTTAATATAATAACTAACCATTTTTATTATTTTTAGATTCTTGTAAGATCCACACCGTATTAGGAATCTTAAAATATTAATTTTTCAAGTCTTATTACTATAAAATGTTATAATTTTTTAACTACAACATTATTTAGAAATGGCCCTGATTTCGATTAATTTTGACAACATTTGAACTTGACAAGCTTATAAAAAAAAATACCTGTATAATTTGTATACAACTATAAGCACACATTTTGAGGGATCTTGTATTACATATTCAAGTTTTTTTACCGAACTTAAGAATAATTATAAATACACAATACTTTTGTAAAATTTAAAATGCTTATCAATAGCTTAAAATTAGTCTAAATATTTTGAACATTTCATTAAATATGGAAAATCAGGGAATTTAATTAACAGTGGAATACCTATTTAAAATTTTTACAAATAATATTTTTTGATTTATGACAAAAAATCTAAAACCGCTTAATGAAATATCGTTAATGTAATTTTGAATAACCAATTTTGTCAAAATCTAAACTTCAGAGGTGCAGAACAATATTTGTGGAATTGCGCTCAACTTTTTTTATATAAGTTTAAAACTATCGTAAGAAAAAAATATTCAGAACCTTTATTCCATTTTTAAACTTAAAGTATGAATATTAAAAAAGCGGGCAATAGTTGTCGCTCTGCTGTACAGTAGGTTACAAGTGGGTAAACTGTAATGGATGGTGTAATATTAATACTGAGGGAATTTTTCAAGTCAGTACAGTCATTTTTTTTTTGTTACATTGTAACAACAAAATAAAACCTTGTAGATTTACCATTTTGCAAATTTAAATACATTTTTCACTTTTGACCTCAAATGTTCTTTTGGTACCAGAAACCTCCCCAGAAAGGGCCAAAGTTTAAAATAAGAGGGTTTCTATTAGAGGGTTTCTATAAGAATTTAACTAATGCAAAAATTATAATAATATAACTTGAGCTGCAATTATTTATTTATTAATCATATGGTTATTTCAATAATGATTAAAACAAAACCCAAGTACAGTAATGACTTTAATACCATGTTGTAAAATATAATAGTTATATTTGTTTTATTATATTATAAAGCATAATAGCACCCTAAGGACGCTGATAAAATAAACTGTCAGGTTACTACCATAAATAAAATACCAACTAAAGACACAATACAATATTAAGCGTAATAAAAAATGATTAATAATAAAATCAGTGGAAAATGGCGATTCTAAGTCGATTACTAGAAACGTCAAGCTGAGGGCTTTAAAAAAACAACTATAGAATATGTAAAACCAGATAACTACTAGGAAATATCACATTGTAGTCGATCTAGTATTTATAAATGCGTCAACATTTTCAGAAAAGCTACCCACTACTTAATTCACAATAGAATAGCGTTAGGGATTTTCATTTGAAAATAGAAGTTTGTATCTTAACGGGACGCTCCTTAAGTAGTAAGAAAAATCACAATAATTCTAAAATATTATATTCTTTAAAAAAGTATAATTATTAAAAATTCTAAAATCAGAATTTAAATAAGAGTATTATTGAAGAAAAAACTGATGAACATTATTGGTGAATCACTTTGAGTATTGTGCACCTCATCAAAATACGTCTTATGGTAACATATAAATAAATTGTATGCGAGCTTAGTAGTGCCACTTATTCTGGGGACTCCGCTTCGCAATAATATTTATAAATCCAATCCAAAAAATAATATTGTATGAAATTAACCACCATTCCAAAAAAAGTATATGTTTTAAAAATGTCTTGGTAAATATATTATTTCTTATAAAATGTAGTGTTATTTATAATTAAATATAATATGTAGGTATATGTAAAAATAAATTAGTTCGTTAGAAAATAATTACACGTAACTACTAATGAATTAAATTTAAACACAGATATGTATTTATAGTAGTTAAATGTTTACAGTCCACCACAGTGTGATTATTAGTATATTTTCTATTAAAATTATAAAGTACAATATTGGACTTTACCGAATTAAGTAAGTAAAAAATGTCTTATGATTAAAATTGTATATTTTCTTTGTTTCATTTTAAAACATACTTAACCGAATAACCAATGCTTAAAGTTTGTGGAAACTTTTTCTTTGGTAAGAGGAGTGCCGTTAATATTTATTTTATTCTTATAAATGCAGATTATACATTCTAATTATAAAAATAAAGAAAAAACATGTTTCCTACTTTAAATTTGTTTTTATTTAATGTCTATCATTAAGATTACTTTGCCTCTAAACAGGCAACGGAAAGTATTAAATGATGCTTTTAATTTATTAAAATGCAGCAGAAGTGTAATCAATTTTAATTGAGATTTCTCTAAAACCAATTAAAAACTAACCACACTACTTTCCCCGTTCAAAAAAAAAATATACATCATTTTATATATTCTTATTATATATTCTATATTCTTTATATATAACTCAATGATAACTAATGTCTTATTTTTGTATAATTTATAAATTATATGTTTATATGTATTACGCGCTTTTTAGTTTACTAAAATATATTATACGAATAATATTATACACTCGAACTGAATAATATTAATTATCTTACCGGAAATCTAACTAAAATGAAAGAGACGTTTTCAAGAACTACTGAACTTTCAACAATTGTAAATTGTAATTTATAAAATATACAATAGCTGTTTTCATTGATGTGATAACACGAACACGTGGTAAATGATTAGACAAATTCAAAAAGATAATAAAAATAAGAATCCGACAATTATCAAAGAAGTTATAAGCAAAATAAAATTTTTAATTTTCCAGGGTTCCCAAACTAGCATTAATTATTGATAAACCGAAATATTTGAAATCAGATTTTTGATTACGCTCTAGCATTACTCGCGTTTATAATTTATTTACTGGTTTTAGTATTAATATAATATTAATTTATTAAAAAATATAATATTTCATTGATTTTGAGCTTTTATTTAATTAGCGGAGTACATTTTGGGAAACACCGGCTAAGAGTTATATAGTTAGCTATAACTTAGTAAGTTTTGGTCCAACTTTTTTTTAAAAATTTTTTTCAGATTCAGTGAGTATAGATCTATCCTTATAAGGAGGAAATACCAGTTAAATAATTTATGAAATACAGTTAGCACAGAGCAGTTGCATAAGATTTTTATGGTCAGCAGTGAAAGGGATATTAAATTTTAACATTTTTTTTTTCTAGATTATAAAACTTAAAAAAAACATAATAATGTATAATTTAAGTACTGCAATATGTGACGACAAATTCTAACAATAATTATCGAAGAACAAAATGTTTAATGTTTAAATCAAATAGTACTGTTATTTCACTTTTATATTATATTCTTTGTGATTATAAATGTTTTAAGGTACCTAATTCTACCTTTTGCATAAACTATAATATCTAAAGGCTAAATCTATCATTTATCTATTTGCATTTATAATATGCAGACAACAGAATTTACCCGATTATGAATAACAAAATACTCGTTTACTCAAAGCGCTATTATGCAAAAATATTATTATTATTATTATTATTATTATTATCACGTGTCAAGAAACATAATAATATTATAGGTTTCATAGTTCGATAATCATGAGTCGTGGTCAAGTTTAAATAGTACTTTAAACATTAAGTCACATCATAATTTTGTTTTCATCATTTAGAGTCGAGTCTTTACCCAGTTAACATTAATCTATATTTGTGAGACGGTTGTTAGCTCCTATGGATGGTTTTATTTAATATATTTACTACGGTCACACCGTAACTGCAGCTGAGTATATATATTATTATATAATAATATAATATAGTGTCCACACTTCATTAAAAGATGTCTTCGTCGAGCGGACAACCCGAAAGAGGTCGAGAGAGACGTCCTGTCGTGCAAGGGTGCGGGAAAGCTACTGGTGATAGTAGTGGCAGTGGCGGCGGCGGTGGCGGTAATGGCTTTTCCAGTCGAAGAATCATCGCCCGGTGAGTAGACGCGGATACCGGCTGCAGATTCCTGCCCGTTCCCCCGGGGCCATCAATCTAGATTATATTCTTTACCGCCGTGCAGTCAATACTTATATCCGCCGCCAGGTTTATGATTACTTTGGCGTGCGCGCAAAATACCTTAGCCTGTACATGTACATTATACGCATATACGTATTGATACATATATAAATTTATATTATACGAGACACGACAATAATATACGGTCTGGGCGAAAGCAGTAGTCGGCGTCGTAACCGCGTTAGTGGTTACCGTATTCGCGTACGTGTGGGTAGGTATAGGTCGTAGATAGTATGTGCGACAGAAGGGCGCTCGCGTCCTCAACCTACGTGTTTTGAATGTGTGTGGTATTCGTGTTAGCCAAGTTCAGCGTACTGTCGTTATGTTGCAATATAGGTATAATAATATTATTATGTGTGTGGGGACTCGCGACCATACAACCCGCAAAAAAGGGGCTGAATATTATTCCAATCGAATATCCGACGCACGATACAGCTGTAGTATGTGTATAATATTTTACTCGCACGGCTGTGTTTGTGTGTGACCGTGTTTCGGTGGAGGATTTGACAATTTTATACAGTAATCACAATAATATGTTTGAAATTTGAATAATAATAATATGACAAAAATGATTATCTTGCACGATACACGCCGTTATCCTGCCGCAGTATACCGCCGTCTCTTATTTACGGACACCCATGACAGCAGCACCTGCAGTCGCGATAATCTCAGAGTCAAAGTCAGATTCGTAGTAATGCAGCCAGTGTATGATGATAATAATATAACATAATTTATCCGTTTCTCCCTCAATATGGCTCAACAATCAAACTAGTCAAATTCATTGACAACAGCAAGGACAACTTGAACGTATAAGACTAAAAACTGCTGGGACTCAGCTAGACATAGAAAAAGATTTTATAAGGTATGGCCGCTTATTCAAACTTCTAGAGATGCATGTACCTCATAAAATGGTCTCCATCATGAATTCATTCCTCAAAGATAGACTATTCTGCATACAAATTGGTGACTGTAAATCAACACCCAGCCACATAAGAGCTGTTATCCCTCAGATCCTGTCTCTCTCCCCGCCGGGCTCTCTGTTTACATCAATGACATTCCAACAGTACCAAGAGCTAAAATAGTCGTATTCACATACACACTATTTTTTACGCAGCTACGAAAAATAATTCCTGCGCAATTAAAACCTTACAGTCACAAGTTGATATTCTTGTTAGTTGAATGGTTCCGCCAGTGAAAAATTACTATCAACCCACTTAAAATCTTAATTATCATGTCCAGTAACAAATAAACTGAAAATTGTGGTTGTCTTAAATTTGGAGATACTCTCATCAAATGAGAACACAAAATCAAATACCTGGGAGTCATCAAAGAAAAAAAATTTAATAAAATTCCATGTCAAGAATTTCGCCTCCAAAGCTAAAGTTGCGAAATTTTTACCTCTTCAATACACCAACTACATTCACTTTTTCATCGAATAAAATATTGTTGAATACAATAGAAGCAGTGTTACTTGTATACTGCCCCAAACGGTGATGACAGAGAAAAAAAACACACACACACATCATCTTAAAATCAATACATTCATCGTTCCACTCAGAATCTAAAACATTATTGTTATACCAATAATATACGTATAATTATGTTCCCGAAATAAAAAGGTATCAAAAAAAAAAAATTAGGGATATCCCAGAAAAAACTATCTACTAAACTCCATGTAAAAAAAATTGCTCTAAAAGTTCTGATAACATTTTATACCTAAATCTTAAAGTATAGATACAATAAAATTTATGTTCAAATAGTCTGTTAAATAATTTAACTTAGCTTTGCGACTTAAGTTAAACATTTAAAAATACCTAATATAGCATAGTGAGTAAAATATAATAATAATAATATAGTGTACTATCATTGGAATATATTACTAATCAAGTGTTTTAAAGTCGTCAAGCTAAGTTAAATTATTTATTAGCCAATTTTAGCATAAATGATATCTATTATTGTTCAAAAACTTAGCTATAAAATAATATCACAACTTTTGGAGCAGTTATTTATACTTGGAGTATTTTAACAAGAAATTTGAGTTTATAATACGCTATAATCTTTTATTATTTTTAAATGATAATATAATGCACACTTTACATTGTACATATTATTATTATACACGATATTGGCATGTAGCTACCTATTTTATTTAATTGAAAATCTTGACTAAACGAATTTTGGTAAAATTGATGTCATGCTTGAAACAAAAGTAAAAACAATTAAATTGAAAAGATATAAAACTCGATTTTATGATTTCTAAAACAGAGGGTTGTACTAACTGATTTGTTTTTGCAAGAAAATATTTTATCCGTCCAAAACCCCCCAAACATTTACTAAACCCTATCTGTCGGTCAGAAATCGAGACTTGTTGGTACTTTACTTCATCGCCTATCGTATGAGCTGTCAATACCCATCAAAGGGTTTCAATTACATCCATTTTGGAATAGCCAATGATATTTTGTATGATGACGTACTAATCAGTAATCGAAGACTGAGGATAATATAAGGCTACCACGATTATGTAACAGGTACGTGCGAACTTCGAATCGTAGCCATGACCCATAAATCACGAACAAAATATTATTTTATTACACACACTTTGGTCTTATAATTTATAGTTTTCAAGGTCAATCCAGCCCAAAATGCAATTTTGTTATACGACAATAAAGTAATAGCTTATTTTTTGACTCGTTATCCGTAACAACTATATTATTGTAATGACCGCACGTATAAAAATATAATCTTGTACAATTATGTTATTATTACTATTATATTATAAACCTGAGACCAACGTAAATGCATATGATTATAATTCAGCAATAAAAATAGTTATACTATTTTATACCCTAACCACGTCTTTAAAACAGTAACAAATAACAACGTAGCTGACATAAGTACGACACTTGTCCGTAAACTGCACCGCCGAGCCTCGTCGATGGCGTGCAATACAAGTGGCAATGTGGCATAAGCGTCACGTTCCAATCCCGTTTCCAGGAAAACTTGAAAATTTAAGATGTTTGCCGTTCAACAATTTACTCGAGTCGAAGGGGTACCAAAAGCGTATACTTGTATCAATAATAAATCACTTTGAGAACGTTGTACCGAATTTCGTTGATCAAACAAAATCGTTTTTCATTAAAATCTGCAATTGACGAATACCTCCTCTCCCCAACGGTTTTAATAGGTATCGTATAGGTCGCGATTCGTGATCATATAAGTTTGAAAATCGTAGGGTAAACGCATATGACGCATTGTTTGGAACTGGACTGTTCCAAGTTTTCGGTTAGTCATGTATCGTTTGTGTACCGACAACTTTCAAACGGGCGATTTTAGTAGTCCCATGCAATTCTCAACAGTTGTTGTCTTATTTTAGGTATAATAGTAATTACATTTTTTATCTGAAGGTTTCGTCACGCCGCTGCAAAGGCACTGACAGGTAAATTTACAATAACAATAAATATTGTGTATTATAAAGGAGTTCTATGAATTGTATTTAATGGACAAGACTACATTGCTTTAAAATAGTTATTACTTACATACCTTATAATATAGATTCAGATTATTAACGTTTTTATAAAAATATAAAATATTTATATTGGTAGGAATGATAATATGTCTGTTTTTACATCTCTGGCACACATGTCCTACACATTTCGGCTGAAATCATAATATGTATTTTTATATCTTTGGCGCTTATAATATGTCATACAGTCATATGGAGAAGGATCTTATTTGAGAGGGGTTCGGACGGTTCGGTCCTGTATAATTTATTATTATTATGCCGGGTCTCGAGGCGAATCAACCTTTTCCGACGCTTTAGTAATAATAATATTATCATGTTTGCGTCGATACTGCAATACCGTGTGAACGACGCACTGTTCCGAGTCCTAAGTTTAGCCGTCGGGGTTTTCCATAGAGTAGGTACCTACTACATTACTCGATGGGGTTTTCGCGCATTACTAAAGCAAAACGTTCATAATACCATTGGCCGGCGGTGCACATCGGTTCCTTCACGAAAAACCCTCCTACGATTCCGTTCAACGACTGTGCGATACAAAATAAAAACAGCAACAGTAATAATCATATAATGTACACTAGCAGGCTATTACGCCTTCGCATTTCTGCCCGAACGATAAAATATATAATATTCGTCAAATCTTCCAATCGATTATGTACAATCGTCGAAAACTACCGTCAAACACGAAATCAAGCTTTATTAGGTATTATCCGATTCGATATTAATCTTAATGATCGCGTACACGCTACGAGCATGAATACTTTCGCTATTTATGAGTCGGACTTATAATATACAGTTCAATGTTATTTCCGGATGAACGAAGAAAAACAGAAATTAACTAATTGAAGAATTATTGCAGGTTACAGGTTACTATATTATAATATGTATAATAATAATATTATTTAATAATTTGAACGTTGTGTTGAAGTTTTTACGTTTAAAAAAAGTATACCTACAGGTATCCAATATAGTATATACTTATACTTTTTTTAGAATCACATTACCGCGTTATACACAAATCTCGTAGTGTTTTTTTTTTTTAAGTAATTAAGAACGTTATTCATTAAAACAATTTAATAGGTACCTATATATTAATGTCATGAAAATAATTAATAGGCACGCAATATTTTCTCTGACAAACGAATTAACTGAAAAATGTATGTTTTATGCTGAATAAAATCAACCTGTATAATCAGTGATCCTGTATAATCCATGGGTAAGAGAAAACACACATTGACGTATGGCAAGGGCACACAATTATTTAATGAACACTGGTTTCAATATCATATATAACACACTAATTATCTCCCTCCTCCCTGAATCCCATCATAAAAACCATCAGTAATATTAGGTGGTGTTATGATTGAACGTTCGGACCTGAGCAATGACTCAACTATAATATATTATAAGACCCGTCGATAACAACTATTTTATATTAAACTAACCAAATCTTCACGTTTTATATTATAATATGACGTGTACAGTAATGTTATGAAAAACACGGTTCTATAGTTCTTATTCAAATCAAAATATTATTTAATATAAATTGATAATTTCAACAGATTAATATGTAATAACTATTAAAGTAGATATAATGTAAATATAACGGTTTTTTTTCTTTATGGAAATTCGGTTTCAAAGTCTCCCATATCTGGCCTCCGCTCGTCGTATTATACAAACACGTATTTTTATGACCCAACCGTTATCGAAATTCTTCAATTGAAAAACAAGAAAGTTATTGTGAAATTCAAAAAATATCTCTTATTGTAAGTAATTGTAAAGTACAATGTATGTAGAGAAAACTGCTCAATGACATTATTTGGTTATTTTTCGTTTTCTTTTTTAACGTCAGCGAAAGTTCAATATGGGAGATGATAGGGATGTATGACTTTGTATTTTGGATGTTTTCGTTAGATAATTAAGTTGTTAATAATATATTGTCGTTTATTGTTTATTGTATTTCATCAAGCGTTTTTATGAGATTTTACTCAGATGGACTTGTACACTGATTTTTATGACAATTTTTATTGATTTTCTCAGACACTTATTTTATAAACACATTATATTTCCGGTACAAGTCGGTGTACTTTAGTTCAGTTAAACTTTAATTGGAAATCGCAATAATTATATGTTATACGCTCATTTGGTCTTCAATTTGGAATATTTCGTTCAGAGTGAACGAAGCATATAAGCTTTATGATTTTCATTCATTAACCAAAATTAATAACACTTATGATATACCGGAAAAGTGGATAATCAGTCTTTTGTAGGTAAATTGCCTATCCAAGACGCCGTGCAATAATGAAATAAATAATAATATATTATAATATTATTAAGATACCAGGATTTTTACCACCATTAATACCATAGAAAGATGAAAGTAACATAGAACGTGTTCACAGGTTTTTCGGTAACCTCTTGATTGTTCACAATTTAAATACTTTAATATTGTGTTTTCTTGTATATTTTTGTATTCGATATTTTTTCATATTGCAATAAATAGTGATGAGCGTTTTAATATGTGATCAAGTCAATATAACTTGCAAAATAATTATTTAACTTAGAAATCATCCCAATAGATTTGATTCGAATATTAAATTATAAATATATTTCATGCTGATATATTATTATAAGGTGAAATGCCATTTCGGTCTGATATACCAAATAATTTATAATACAATTTAAGATTTAACGTTGGTCATTTACAATACTAACATTGAAATTTAATGATTTTGAACAGTCTTATAGTTTTGTTTCAATCATATGGATATTAGTTGGTAAATAATTCTCGACATTTCTAGAGATATTCGAAGTTGATAGAATCCTGAACTGAAATATTATAATTAAATTTAAATTTATAAATCTATAGTTTATAACATATTAATTTATTAATCGATAATATAATTAATGTACATATAAATATATAAATTCTGTTAATCTTATGTTTGTTTGTTACGATATTTTGTTCGTAAAATCATGTGTCGTGCATTGTTATACAAATAATAAAATAACTACTATGATGATAAGGCTTTTAGGCAATTTATAAAATTACGACGATTCAATATTAAGTGAATTATATTTTTATATAAAGTTATATATTTACAGATTTGGTTTACAACTAACATCGACGATATTACACAAATTGTAAGATTCTACAATTATCATCACATTGTATCATCAAATTCCGTACATAGGTAGAAGTATGCGCTTTGTAAAACATTCTGGGCTTTCCAGACCTTCCACGTTCCACGAAAGTGGATCAAAAGTCAAACGTGAGCTTATTAGATAGTGACCTCGTCATACTGAAGTGCCTTTTTATTTTTCTAACTCCATCAGCGTATAATACTTGAGACTAGACGTACACACTAATTTTACAATAAAGTAAACATAAAAGACATAATAGAAGGTACGAAAATTACACTTATAAGTTGAAAACTAACCGTCCGAAAAGCGATCACGTCGAAAGGAGTTTTTTGCGAACATGGTCGATCAAATCTAGGCTAGACATCGGGCTTTCCGATCTAAAACTAATCTGGTCCATCCAATCCGGATTTAACTACGGCTTCGGGCTTGCGATGGAATTTAAATTAGTTTTATATTATAATATTATAATGAATATAAGAAAGTATGGATACACCATCAAACATAATATAGGTAAGCAGGGACCTACTAATAAACTTTTTTGTAATGTATTTGTTAAATTGTATCTACTTATGATACAAATCTTGATAATATTATAATATTTTATTTTATAAATATAGAGTATTTAAGTATTATAAAAATGTATTGTTTTTATATTTTATTTTATTTTTATTTTAATTCCATACACTGCAACATAATATGAGTAACGTTTTACTCGTATTTCAACACGGACCACTGATCCCATTCGTTTTCTTATCTCAGACCACCGGCAATTGTTTGAATAGCTAATCCATCCTTCTCCTCCCAGAGGAGTTACCGCTCAATATCAAACTGAATAAGTGAGGAACTGATAAACAATTCGATATTAACGAGAAGTAATCTTACTTTACTAATGAATGTGTGTTTGCATGTTAGAGCAGAATATCAATGATTTAAATGCTGACATTTCGCGGGAAATCACGTACCTATATGTCAAATCGAACGGAGAAATTCATAATAATTAAAACTCATATTTTGGACATAATTTATATAGTAAGAATAAGTTATATTATTATATTTTTTTTGTGTCTTTGGATATAATTGCAAGTCATTGCTTAAATATTTTCTGCGAGACTAAAATGTATGTAGCTATAAATTATTTAACTATTATCTATACGACTATAGAGTACTATACAGTTATAATAAAATAATATTTTTAGTAATGTATTTTTTCTACTCTGCGGGATACTATTGTTTAAATATTTTCTTTTTTTTTTTTGAAAATCAACAATTTCAACTATTTAAAAATTAAAAACGATGGCATTAAAAAAAATTGGCTCAATTGTTTTAAACTAGACAAAAATCCATAACTGAAAATAAGCATCAAAAACTACATAATTATGAATAAAAAGGTGGGAAAGTGGGTGTCGCTCTATCATATTATTATCTTCGTCTTTTTCTTATTTAGACAGTCGGCCTCAACTAGTTAAGATCAATAATTCAGTTTCAAAAACAATCAAGGTCCTATCATGTGTTCCATAAGGTGGTCATTTATCCCCACTCCTTTTTATTTTATTTATAAATAACCTAAATAAATGTTTTAAAACTTTTAAGTTTTTACTATTTGCTGATAATTTAAAAATACTCATGTCAATCCATTCGTCCAATAGGACTTACCTGCAACTTGATTTGGATTAATTTTCTATTTGATGCTAATTAAATGGCATGTCTTTAAATACCACTAAATGTGTTTCCATTTCCTTAGCCGTTCTAGATCTCGTATTGATTATGAGTATTTTATTGACTGTACGTCTTTACAATCTGTCAGTCAAGTTCAAGATCTAGGTATTATCATGTCGTCAGCGGATTTATCCTTTAATGCCCATGTTAATTAAATTCATGGTAAAAGTCTATGTGTTTTAGGGTTCATTAAATTTTGCCAATGTATTTTTAATATTTTTTAACTGCTAAAGTAACAATATATCAAGAGCCTTGTATTACATTTTTACGCTATTTTACTTAGCAAATAAAATTTTATTAACAATAATAGAAAAATAAACTAAAAATGCCCATGACCACCTCAAAATGAGTCAAAATATTTTGAAAATGTTATGGTGAATAAAAAATGAAAACATAAATATTCAGTGAAATTCTCATGTATCTACATTACAACAAAATAAAAATATCGCTACATGAGAAATCGAGTAAATATACCATGTTGTAAAAATATGAACTAAAAATAAAAACAAAATAAAAAATTTAATTTGACTTTCTCGTAAACATTTTTTTTTAGATAAAGATAGTCAAACTTATGAGGAATCTTGTATTACATTTTAAAATCGTAGATTTAAAATGAAACATTTTTATGAATTTTTAACTCAAAATAGTTTGCACATTTTTATGATATTTATGTATTTTGTTAAGATTTAAACTTTAAAAATGTATAAAAAAACGTGACTATGAATTTTTTATATTTTTCAATTGTCATTGTAACAATAAATTCGGAGCCTTGTATTAAATTTTTAAGTTTTTCTACCCAACAAATACAATTATATTGACAATCATAGAAAGTAAACTAAAAAAATTGGAAGCTAAAAATGTCCGTAAATAGTTCAAAACATATCAAAATATTTTGAAAATCTATCATTATAGAGTTACACCAAAAAAACAAAATGTATTTTGTCAAAATCGATTTTGTGTGAAAATTCCCGTTTTACCTTAAAATTTATTTTGTTTTTCCTGGCGCTTTTGAAAACACACATCATTGTTTCATCAATACATTCATCGCTCCACACATTTTTTCAACATATATATAAACGAAAATTGGATCGTTTATTTTGTGATCATTGTACAGATTTTAATTAAAAACTTAAATTATAGTTACTTAATAACTTTAAAAAAAAAAATAAATATATAAACTGACATAATATCAATAAAGTGCATAATATCATTTGGATCATTTACAACCATAAGTTTAATTTAAAACTGAAACCTATGATCAATATTTAAAAACTTATTATATTCCCGGTGTTGGGAATAATTCCCGGGAATTTGCCCATCACTGCTCATAGTCTAAAATAAGTTTTAAAAAAAGGCGTCCCATCAAGAAGACCTAATCTTTACATTAATAAAAAGTTTCCGAAACATTTTGTCGATGTTCTGAGTATACGAAAAAACTTAATACATATTGTTTTGAACTAGTTAGATGATTGGAGAACGGTGATAAAAAATACACAGTAAGCAATAGTGTAATTACAGGTAAAACGGGATTAATACTGTTGAGAGAAGGAGAGTTAGGTATGTATAATAATATGTTATTGTCTTGGCATTTGTTCATTTGCACAACAATAATTATAATATTATACACGTGTTTCAATTTGTAAAATTTAATTTTCTCTGAAATAAACTAGACTGCTGAGGGGGGTGGTTTTAAAACGATTTTTTAAAGCTCCGGATAAACGTCGTCGCACATCACAAAAAAACAAAAATGATCCTCATTAAGTACCATTATATTAATATATCTTCTTCTGCATTGTGCATTTTGCGCTTATAAAATGTCATAACAATATCATTGTCCCGGTAACGGTTTACAACAATGATAGTACATAGATATGGGTACTTATATGGTTACTAAGGCTATGATTAAACAATACCCATATATACATACTTAATAATAACAATATAATGTGCCCATTGTAGTATACAGCTCGACGTTTAAAATGCATTTAAATGCGAGTCAGTTACATATACTAGTCCATATTTTGTTTCAGTCAGATGAATGGAAACTCAGAAATAGTGGAAGAAATTGTATACATAACAACATAAATGAAGCGAAATCAGACATTACGGCTGTGAGTAAAAACCGTTCGATTAAAATAATTAATATAACCGGCTTCCAGCACAATACGTTAAGGGTGGATATCATAATAATAATAATAGTAATAATAATATAATATGACGCATTATATACGTATTTTGAGTGCATTGAAGGGTGTAAAACCTTCATCTTTAATAGTTCGTTCACTATAAACCTTTAAATTGTACATAATAAAAACATACAGACAATATAGATAGTGCCAGATCTTAGTGCACTCAACACAACAATTTGTTTAAAATGTTGAGTCTTTAAAAAAAAAATGTGTTCTGGTGCAGAATATTTTCTATTTTGTAGTACGATTTGCCATTTGGTATAATCCTGTAACAATTCTAATAAAATATGTTTTAACAATTCTAATAATATTTAGTTGATATTTCTGCAAAAATTAAAAATCGAGAAAGTGGACCAATATATCAACCCCGAAACGACTAGTGTTTTTTTTTTTACTCAAAATGTTGCCGTCACCACTACCAAGCTCATAATACTATTAAAATTATTGAAAAGAC
Organism: Macrosiphum euphorbiae; assembly: GCA_949089665.1. Lineage (NCBI taxonomy): Eukaryota > Metazoa > Arthropoda > Insecta > Hemiptera > Aphididae > Macrosiphum > Macrosiphum euphorbiae. The sequence continues at coordinate 24,364,803 of CARXXK010000004.1, read as the reverse complement.
GACTATAAAAACTGGTATACATTAAGGTGGAAATAGTAACAAAACCCTCGACAAAGCTAGTACGGAAAATGCGGTTAACATTTGTTAATGCATAGCTAGTAATATTGAAGTAGAATAATAATATTATAATATGTACACAGCAGCTTACGACAGTATGACACGCAGTTCGTAAATATTACGTTCGCCCAATGCAAACAAACTCGCCTCACTTAAGCATGCGAAAAAAGCCCTAAATATTTAGTAATACTTGTACGACACGTATAATATTATAATTATTATTGTTTGGTCGCTAATCGTTTTGGCCGATCATTCTATCTATGTTATAATCCTTTGGGCCGGAAAATCGTGGAATTCCGTGCCATATTAGTAGGTAGGTACTATAAGTTCGCGAGCTTTTCACCGTTCCGACCACAATATCCAGATCGCGACTGCACTTGATATCTAAATAATATATTGTGCGAAACAGATGTAGTTAAAAGACTGCGGCGCATGGGTACGTCCTGACGAAATTATTTGGTATGCTTAATCAAAACAATGGAGCTCCATTACTTCCGAATAGTTTGTTTCCCATAAAGGGATCTTTGGAGTAGGCAAGGAATTTCGTATACGTCACTAGGCAACACAGAAACGTCTGTGTTTAGATGAAAGAGAATAATATATTATAATATCTTAACCGGGAGTGGAGTTTTAACGGTGAGAAAATTTACATTTTTCTGCACTTCCCTTCCCTCCTCACCCCCTACTATCATGTCCATAATATGAAATATTACGAAGGTCTTTTTTTTCAAAGAGATTTAAATTGTTAAAGTGTTTTTATTTAATCGTATGTTTAATTTACCAAAGTACGTATTCCGAGTGCAGTGAGTAAATTTTCAATGAAGTCGCTTGACTTAATAGGTTCACAATTTCACGTATACAGGTGTGTGTTCAGTAAAGCAGTGCTAACGGTTTTGTGTGGCATCCGCTATAATATATGGATAGTAATCTGAATACATTCTAATACATCATTATTCATAACACCTATAAGTACTCCAAGTATTTTGGAAGATAAACGATTAGATAAAACAAAATATTTAAGAAACGTAATAGTAAATAATATTATGTCATGTTTATAGCTTACTATAGTAAGCTTACGTACTATAGTTATGTTTTTCTTTTAAAGATATTTAAATTGTTAAATCATTTTTAATTAATCGTGTATTTAATTTTCCAAAGTATGTAGGTATTTTAGATTCCGAGTAAAATGAGTAAGTTTGAAATGACGCCATTGTCTATTAATCTTCACCGTTGTACGTATATGATATTGCAGAAAGGTAGTACTATCTGTTTTGTGTGTCACCCACTATATGAATAGTAATACACCGCATAGATAATATATTATTGTTCTCAATACCTATATGATTTCCAAGTATTTTGGAGGATATACGATTAAAAAAAATTGAAGGAATGTAAGTAAATACGTCTTATTTCTATAATAAAACCATGCAATGGTTGTTCTCTAGTACCTATCATTTTTCAAATTTGAAATTTGATGCATTCAAATTAAAAATAACAATAAGCATAACGTCAGTATTTCAGAGTCATCGATATATCTCAGATTCCAAAAGTTATTTTAGTTAATATAGTACCGCCCATTACAAATAAATATTGTTGTCTTTCATATTTTTCACTTGAAAGCCTGTAAGCTATATCCTGACATGGTCCTCAGCAGTCTCCGCCAAGGTGGTAGAGGATACCTAGTCGCACTGGTCGAGTCCCAAAGTAGTGGTTGTCACTGGTCGATGGGAACGATCGTCATCGGTGCTTGTACTTAGCACTGGCAACTATTGAACCACATTAATCCGGCATACGTCAACTTCTGACATTCGTTGCTACAATGTATTTTGCCAATAACCATCTAAAAGTATAAAGTAATTATACAGGTTGATCCATTTAATCTATACCATCTCTAATTATTTCAAAAACTAGGTATTTACGTTTTCAAGAATATATGTTTTACGTAATTCAAAGACACACAAAAAGTAAATTTTTCTAAAAATATGTTTAGGGATATGAGTTTAAAAATGTATGTTGTCATTTATTTTAAAAGTTTAAAAAATGATTACGATAACAAATAGTTCCAAAAATGTTGTCTTGTGACGACTTTAAATAATGAGTGTTTTCCGTTCAATGGATCAAACCGTATAACATTACATATAATGTACATATAATATGAATATTACATTATTAATATCCAAAAAAATAATTGAAGAAAATACAGGTATTCATGGTTTTTGATCAAAATTCTTCAATTTACCGTCATAAATTCATATCACCATCGGTCATTAATCATACCTGTATTAATAATACAGTATTATGTAATGTTTTAGAACCGTGAAATATTCATTTTTTAGAGATTTATGGTCAGCAACTTCTTCTAAGAAGTGAAAGGATCCATCGAATAATATAATAGTATAAATGTGTGACATATATATTATATGTTTGATTTTCAAACACTCCAATCCAGATAGAAAGTGCCCAATACAATACAATGTTATGTTATCACGCAGTCTGAAAGTAAATATTGTATTATATTATTTAATATTTGTGTCGAAATTTGTCACCAAAAATATGGGTCAGGAAACCCGAGCTCTCATGATGTATTACGCACATAAAAATATATGCGTCATCAATTTTTTCTCAGTCTTGTGATTTTGTCATAGGCACACGAGCTCAGGTCGTCTTTACAACTTTAGAGGTTATACCAGGGCTTGAAACCGATTTTCGATACCGGTTTTGAATACCGGTTTAAACCGTTAAAAACCGAAATCGAAACCGAAACCGAAATCGGAAAAAAATAATACCGGTATCCAAAACCGAAACCGAAATCGGAAAAAATCGATACCGGTATCTGAAACCGAAACCGAAAACGGAAAAAATCAATACCGGTTTCCGAAACCGAAACCGAAATCGGAAAAAATAAATACCGGTATCCGAAACCGAAACCGAAATCGGAAAACATAAATACCGATATCCAAAACCGAAACCGAAATCGGAAAACATAAATACCGATATCTGAAACCGAAATCGAAATCGGAAAAAATAATACCGTTTTTTGAAACTTAAGACGAAATCTTAAGAAATAACATGATATCCGACGGAAGTCGAAAAATTATAATATTAATATCTAACATTTAAAAAGTTCTACGCATTTAAAATAAACCTATAGACTATAATTGAATTTCTGTTTAAAAGCTATGAATAATATAATTTATAATGCATATGGTAGAAAATAATGTATAATAAAATATGGGGTAATTGTTTACTCCGTGCGCAAAACGAAGAATTAAATTAAATTACATTTTTTTTACATGGAGTTGACATAGTATTTTTGTTGGTATATTATTAGTTTTTATAAATTATCATATAAATATTATATATTATTATTTATTTTAATAGTTTATAATATTTATATTGCCGTTTCCATGGCGCGTTTATAATAATAGGTATTATTAAAAATTATTAATTTGGTCCATTTATTAGACCTGTAGCCTAGGTCATGTGCTATGCCTTCTTTTTTTTTACTTAGTTTTACTTAGTTTTTTACTGGATTCTAAAATATTATTTCGAAAGAACCTACCTATATAGATATTTATATTATTATGTATACTTTCTGAGTTCTGCAGTAATACAATTGACATTAATAATGATTAATGGTGCCTAATATATTATATTATTATAATTAATATTTTATAATATAATAATATATTATTATGTAAGTAGGTCTAGCTGCACTGGTGCAGTAGTCTTCGTCTGCGGGCACCCGTATGTTTGCATAGGTAATTTCACAGGGTATATAAATATTATTACACGCATAATATATTATTATTACACGCAATATAATAATTATTACCTATATTTATATATTATATATTATTTTGGTAAATGGATTAATCGTATAGTCGTATTCTAAAACAGAATACTCAGAAATACGCCATAATAAAAATTGTATAACAATAATACTATTATTATTTACTATATTATAAGCTGTCGTGTTTTTCTGCCGCCACAGACGATCAGAAGACAGAAATAACTATGTGGCATAATTTTCCTACATTAAATTAACACAATAGCCAACAATAAATTATGAAATACTGAGTCAATAATTATAGTATAGTTATAAATAATTTAAATAATTTATAATTTATTATAATACATTTTAAGGCCTTAACATAATTGTCTGGGTTTCCCTAAAAGCCGTCGACTAAAAAATGTGCTCCCTACCAACCCACCACCAACCATACTCTATTGGATTAATATACCTAATCTAGATTGGTATAATATAATCAAGCTGTGATCAATTTGATTAATGTGGTGGGTGGGACACGCATGAAGTTAGCCCCTCATTGAGAAAATAGTTTCAACTTATAAACGATGAAGTTACACAAACTCTTAAAAAATTAGGTCGCAAATCATTTGGAAAATGTGTTATGAAGTGGAGAGGCTATAACTAAATACGTCGTAATTACGTATTCATTCCAGTGTAAATATTATCATTGATTGCAAATCTTATAGTACTTGTCAGGCAACCAGACGCTAAATCGTACGCCACGCAATGTTTGGCGATTGGCAAGTAGGTTCCTACGCCAGTATTTTATGTCATTATAAATTATTATAAATACAGGGATTAAAACCGATATTCGATACTGATTTTGAATACCGGTTAAAACCGTTAAAAACCGAAATCGAAACAGAAAAAATGAATACCGGTATCCGAAACCGAAACCGAAACCGAAATCGAAAAAATTCAATACCGGTATCCGAAACCGAAACCGAAATCGGAAAAAATCAAAACCGGTATCCGAAACCGAAACCGAAACCGGAAAAAATTGATACCGGTATCCGAAACCGAAACCGAAATCGGAAAAAATTGATACCGGTATCCGAAACCGAAACCGAAATCGGAAAAAATTGATACCGGTATCCAAAACCGAAACCGAAATCGGAAAAAATCAAAACCGGTATCCGAAACCGAAACCGAAACCGGAAAAATTTTTTTCGGTTTCAAGCCCTGGGTTATACAGTATCATATATATAATAAACGTATTTATAATAGAGGGCGTGACAGTAAGATGGTCTTGAAAATAAAACCAGAATTTAATATCCTTATTATACGGGTTGTTATTAGATAAGATTACCTAACCTTATTAATTTTCAGACACATACTTTGAAGTATAGAAAAAACTATGCATGGAGTTTGCACGAAACAATTAACTATCCATATTTTATACTCGTGAAATAATATCGAAAAATGAATTCAAGTTAACTTATACCCACTGTTTAAGTTAATATTGAAAATTATTTGTAACATGAAGGGTCCAGTGCAACAACCGGGTATGTCCACTTTTATTAAAAATTGGATTTTCGTGGAATATTATTCACGGAAGAAATATCTATATTTTGGTAGAAAAATCAGAAAAATCGCTTTATTACGTCCAAAGATAATACAAAATTATTTCCCACCAAAGGTGGTACTTAAATAGGATAACGAAATGTCTTTTGCTCTTCCTGAACAATTGATAAAAGTGGACATACCGGGTTGTTGTATTGGACTAGGAATTATAACTGTTATTATTCTAAAGCTTAGTTAATTCTGTTGACAAAAGCAATACTAAAAGAAATACTATAACTGTTCGACATTTTAAGCATGACAACGTCATTCCATCTAATTAATAAAAAGTCATTGATTTTTTTAAGAACAACTAAAAAGTAAGTATAATAGTATAATTATTATAGTTAATATTAAAACCTATGTAGTAACCAAATCAATGACTTCAGAGTTTTTAAAAACGTCTTTACTAAAAAGAAAGAAATATATTAAATATCAAGTAAACTTAGGTTTTGTACAAACAACGAATAATGTTTGGTGAAAATTATATTTAAATTACTTACCTACTCTAAAGTTAAAGGTTCAAACTGAAATTATGAAAAGTTGGCCAAGCCTTGATAACAAATTATGAAACTTTAAGAACTTGGTGTCGTTTCTCATACAAAACCAGATGTTGACAATTGAAAAAAAAAATTAAACGATTTTCAGTTTAGTTTCCTTTGAAACAGTTGCTTTTGTTTAACATTATATAAAAAAACTAACATTTTTTTTAATTAGTTCTCGTAAACAAATTATGTACGAAAATAAATATCACAGATCATTATTCAAAATGAGACAAACCGGTTAAATAAACAATCAAAAAGAATATTTTAGAATAATGAAAAAAATTAACTCACGTAAATTCTTTATAATGAATTTGAAATTTAAATCAGTTATTCAAAATATTGTACCTCGACGTTGAGTTATTTGTTGCTGCTAGAACAATGGAAAATGTGAAACACATTACTTTAATTTAAATTTAAGAATTTTAGATTGTAAATATTAATATTCAATCACGCTATGTGAAATCGTGCACAGTGACCAGTCATTAATTTAATAGTATGGTATCTATATGTCTACATAATATTATTATTGCATAATGATCGGGGACAAATCACAGAGCTTACTTTGGTATAATGTCCACTCAAATAATATTACAATAACATATTATTATTATTTTCTTGTATAAGATATTGAAACAAGAGTTATGTTATATTAATCATTTTTAGTTTTCCACTCATATCACATAGGTATGCAGTGTTTGGAAAGAACGTCGTTCATGAACGCACGTTCATATAATATAGTGAACGATACTTGAACGTCACTCGTTTTTTGCAAATAGAACGTGAACGTGAACGACGTCTATATTTTTAATGAATTTGATCGATTTTTAAGACGTTCAATTTATTTACCATTTAATAAATATTATATGAATAATTGTATAAAATATAATAATTAATTATATCATAATAATAATATTTTTATTTTTCTTATTATAATTCCTATAAATATTTGTTTGATTGCAAAATATATAAATTAAATACGTGAAATTCCAGTGTCCCCGGCTAGACATACAACAACAATAATATCATGATTTCCATGAATTTGTAATAATAAGTACCCAAGTATTCGCTTAATTTTATCACTAGGAAATCCTTATCAAGATGTAACTCAAATAACGTGTCAGATATTAAAAATTAATTCAGTTTCTTTATAAATTGTATATGCTCTAAAGTCTAAATTGTATTTTTATTTCTTGTATATGTTTATGGGTTTTTAATTTGTATATTGACTGAAGACTAACGATTCATAAACAATTAAATTAAATGAACCACCCAATGAACGCGTTAGTATTTTAAAAGAACGTGAACGTGAACGCGTTCATTTTTTTAGTTAACTTTCCGAACACTACACATATGAGAGATATTATTATATTTTATTACCTATCAGTACTATTTTAAATGTGCAGAAGGGCGGAAATTGTAAAATGTCAACACAGTCAAAACAAAAAAATTTTGCTTCTTCGACCAAAGAGCGTAGGTCATGTTCAGTTAAAGGTTTTTCCAAGTCTATATCATCATTCAATACTTCACCAATATCAAAGCAATAAATTATAAGGGTTGCCATATTTTAATGTTTGAATAAAACGTTTGATATTAAGTACCACACCCTGACACCCATTGTAATATTATATCATTGGTCATTGAGATAATATTTAATTAACACAATAAATTGTCCTCATTATCATCGAAATATTATAATCGAACGTGTTCTGACTGACTGATTGATAAACTTAAAGCCTAAACTATGATAGCTGAAAACTTGACATTTTGACATTTCCTTCGTTCCGCCATATTACAGTATATTAAGAAAGGATTTTCCAAAATTTGCATTTTAAAGAGGTAAAAACACAATTATTTTGTGAATCACGCTGGACATTTTATTTTTGTTTCTAAATGGTTGCCATTGGTTACAGATTACAATAATAGTACTAAATTAACAGTAAATATATGTATATTTTATAATATACAACTGCTTGCCACTGGATACACAAAATAAAATTTATACTAGGATTGAATTTAATAATTTTAAGTAATTACTTACTCGTAATAAAAAGAGTTACTTTTTACTATCCACCGATGTAAAATAACATTTTTTTTCTATTTTTTAAATAAATTCTAGATCACCACCATAAACCTATAAAAAATTTAACACTAAACTTCAATCATATAATAGTTTTAATTTTTTAAGGATAACGAAGTTTGGCACAGGATCAACTAAACATTCATTATATATTGAAAACATTATTGTATAAATACATTTAAGTAGTAGATTCTTACAAAATACAATGAGCATCCAATTTGAGATGGTAAAATATAATTGATTTATGTTTCCAAAGTTTATTTTTTATGATATAACTTTGATATTCGATATTTCAAAATCTCCACCTCATGCAGATTGCAGATACATCAGACATGCATTTGTCTTGTGAATGTAATACATCCATCGCTACGCTCAGAGTCTAAACAAGTACTAGGGGTAACCTACAGACTTTATAACATTAATTTAATCTTTGTTATTGTTTGGTTATCATTACAACTGTAACCTGTAAACTGGTAGGAAAATACAATAATATTTTAGGCTCACAGCCTCAACACGATGACGTCACGTTAACGATCTAGGTGTCACACAAATTTATAGAATGACTCCAGCCATAGACATATTTATGTCAACATTATTATAAACAGTTCAAAATGGACTAGAAATTAATATTTGCTTTTCATTATAGCGTCTATTTATTTTATCGTTATGCTAAATCTAGTTTAGTTTTATTTTATTTTATTATTATTAGTCTAAGGCTGCGACGTCTGAGGTCATTAGCCTGTAAGGCTGATAGGGTTGGTATGGTAAGGTTGGAACTATCAGTACGGTTGATTAGGAATACGTGTATATGTGGTACACTACTAACCAGGGTGTCTCCCATTCAAGAATGAAAAAGATTGGAAATCTTTCGTCCGGGGGAAACAGCGTCTGAAATTTGTGTCTTGCTTTTGTAGTTGCGGCAGCATGTCAAGCAATTCAAAAAATGTTTGCAAACTCATTCTAAAATATTTTAAAAATTTTCACTCATCTTGAATAAGGTCTGGAAATAATGTATAGAATTCTCCATGCTTGGCTCTTTTTGTGTTGATATTATGAACCCATAACCGTTTTTTTTTCGCCTTCTCTTCCTTCTCTGCAAAACTTGCTATTATAAACAGTTCCTCGTCGGATGAAAAGTCCATGGTAAAATTTCAATACAGGTGGAATAACAAAATTAATTTTAAAAAAAATACTGATAAAAGAAAAACCAACGACCAAATATACTATATGCTAAAGCAAAAATGACAATTATCGGGAGGGCAACACAAACAAGACGGAATCTAGACGTATCTAGTGTGAGTTGCTATAACGTCCCGTCACATCACGTCTCCGACCATCTACAAATCGTATAGAGACTTGACTGACGGAACGGAAATGGTGTGCTTTACTGTCAATCACCTTCATCCATCCCGAAGAACAATTTATGGGTGGGGGGTAGACCTATTAATTTGCCGACTCAACAAAATTTTTTATCGCTTCGCTCGAAAATTTTATATTATTTTGAATTACAATTTAAGTATTTAGTATATTAAGAACATATTATTATATATATTATATACAGCTTTATTTAAGGAATAAGGCCCTAGTGTTAGGCCCTGGAATGGTTGGCCGTAGTGACTTTAAAACAAATGACTGTAGATACATGTATTTTTCACTGAATGTTTATATTTTCTTTCCAACATAACATTTTAAAAATATTTTGACTTGTTTTGTCTTGTTCACGGATATTTTCAGTTTTCAATTTTTTTGGTTATTTTTCTATAAATATCAATTAAATTGTATTCATCGGGTCAAAAAGAGTGAAAATTTAATACAATGCTCTTAATATATTGTTAAAACAGCAGTTAAAAAATATTAAAACATGGGCACATATTTTTTGTAAACAATTTAAGTTCAAATTTTGACTAAATATATCAAATTAAAAATTAAAAAAATGTATAAAAGAATTAACTTTTATAGCTGCTAAGGATTGAAAATGTAAAACTTAAAATGTAATAATTGATGTCTTGTACCTAGAGAACAAGATGCTACCACTTACCTTAGACGAATAGTCGAATAGACGACAACTACAGACTGCAAAAGTTAAAATTGCAAATATTTTATAATACCAAGAATTTTTCAATAGAATACCTACGGGTTACGTGTTGTACAGTCACACAATACACTGATAGTAGATAAACGTCTATTTTAAGAATTCGGTGTGTTCGAAATGTCGTTGTCGTCGTTTTAATCAAATATCAAATATACATACAAATATTTTTTGAAAATAATAAAAATACTATTAGATACCGAATTGCCGAAAACTTGGACCAAGAGCCAAATTTGCCGACTAAATATTTAAAAAAAATCTTGAGTGGTGGGTGAGACACCCCCCCCCCCCAAGACCCCTCAAAGGACGGTCCTGATCAAAGTGATTGATTTAAGCCACTGCGCCGGACAGAGTTATCGAGTTTAGTTTTGATTTGTACTGAATCATGCATATTTCCAACTGAAGGCTTTAATGTGAGCTTTACCTGGAATTAAAAACCTAAATGATGTTATATTATGTAATATTATAATATGTAGGTAAACGCATACATTTTCAGATTTACCTACCTAAATATTATTAAATATTCATACATTGCTGTCTATAAGTCTATTGCATTGGTGAATTTCATTCTCATGAAATCCAAACGAAGATTAGTTATTTGTATTTCGTAAAGATATTACATGTTTAGCACGGAAACAAAGAATTAGTACTGTTTTTTTTTCCTGAAATGTCTTATAGAAATAGGTAATAACTAATAAGTAGGTATAATATTAAACAAAAGTACAAAAAAATCTTTAGCAAAAAAAAATATAATTGACCAGTTAATAGTATTTATGAACACAATAATATGTAGGTACCTTAATAATATACGAATAAGTAGATTTTGATGAGAATAATTAATTATTTTTGTCGGGGAATAATAACGTTATGAAAACTGACATTGGCGCAGAATAACATGTTATCCTTCCGATTTTTAAACACACGAAATGAATATTAATTGCACTGTATTTCTTAGAAAACGGTTTTAATAAAGTGTACTTATATTAATTTTAACATTGAAATGTGTACGACATGGTGCGCGATAAATTTCGCTCGAGTTCATTGTTCTTAATTAATGATTATAAATCGTGAACGAAGGGAAACGGAGTTAGACAACCTAAATGAAAATTCCGATGACTTATTCGTGACGTAGTTTCCGCGTTTGAGTATAATATAATACTTATTATATAGGCTTTGCAAGACGTATTTTATTAATTTAATAAGCTATATAGGTACTCCATTACACACACATGCACTCATCATTTTCGGCGAGTCTGCTTCACTTGAGATATTATACTTGCGCACCTGTACCTCGCACCGAAAACGTACGAAATCCATATAATAATATAGGTACGTTTGTGTTAAAATGTGTAGGCACACTTTATTTGGCTTATATGAAATACATATTTTATACGTTAAGTATAATAATTCTTTATTAATAGACACCACCGAATACAACGATAAAAATAATTATAATTACCGAATATAATATTTCCCCTTGATAACGACTATATTATTATATTGCACTGTGACTTTAGAGCTTGAGTTAATGTTACCATAATATAGCTGATATGTATAGATATATACACAGGACAGCGTGTACAACTAAAATAATATACTCATCAAATAAAGATAAAAAAACATTCTGTCGAATTAACGAAGATCGGTTGATCGAAATATCAAATTATTATCTTTAAAATGAAGCGTGTTAACAAAAAAACTCAAATCCTTAAAAATTGTTTACAAAGGTATGAACTCCTGTAGTTATTGGATAGTATGATAGGCCGAGGGCCTTATTTACAATTTCATAATCAATTAATCAACGTTTATTACGATAGGTAAAATATTAAGATCATAATATTCTACGTTTCGTAAATACGTAAAAAAAAAATACTGCTATGCACTATAATGGATAGGTGTGAATAGCGGTGGGCTAAGCCTAAGCTTTCTCTAACTGCCGTAATTAGTATTACCTCCTGACATAACTTGACGATATAGATTGAGTAACGAATTGCGCTCTTCGGATCTGGTCGGTTGCACCGCGTCATACACGATATAAAATATTGAGGAAGAATAATCGAAAACGTCCTTGTACATGGTTTATTTTGATTCCTCTTAGGACTCCAAAATTGTATAGTAGTTTTTAAAAACATTTTGAATTTAAAGCTTTACAAGTTATAAATGTCAATATAATAATGAATACAATTGAATCCCACACGAATTCTTATCGAAGCCTCCAATATTCATTCCTAAGAATTCATATTTAAAAACCAAGGTGTTACCTATTGTTATATATTTTTCAATTTAATATTTTATGTATACATTTCTCTAATTTATAATTTAATAACAAGCATTTTTAAATAATTTGCTTTTGGATCTGCAAAAAAATTAACTCATTATTTTAACAGGTACAAAATATAAATCAAAAAAAATTACCACATGATTATATAAATCATACGGCTTCATTTTACCATCCCTGATAGTTATAAAAGCCTAATAATTTTAATTAATAGAAAAACTGTTTTAGAAAATATTGTAATAATAATACCACTTCTTACGCTTAAAAAAAATCGTATTATCATTTTAATAATATTCAATTATAAAAAATATATAATTGAACACAAAGCCAATCGAATAATGAAAAAATGATTGAAATTGACCTTTATATTTTTACACTGGAAAATATAATAAAGACAACAACTTGTTATGTTTATTCAGAAGTATATTTATGGAAATAATAATATTTTTCTTTATTAAATATGTGTTTTAATAAGTAATTTGAATTCACAGACCTTATTTGAATTTATTCAACGCGTTTTTTTTTATTATTTTATTAAATTGAACATTTTAATATTATAACTGTTGTTTTTTTACTGTACTATTGTAATAAATTTCTGTTGACATTTAAACCACATTTATGTATTGTATTATGTAAGGAAAAAATACATCGTGTAGGTTTTCTTTCATCAATTTTTCAAATATTTTTTTTATTGAACTTCGTCAGAAATGGAGATTTGAGATATCAAAAACCTAATGCATACGAAATATGATTTTATATCGGCTTCTGTTTTCGTATAATACATATATAACCTATCCCCGTGATACGTGGCTAGAGGATGGCATGTCAAATAGTATAGTAAAATACCTATGAAATGTGCTGTTGAACCTGATAAATAAAATCGCTAAATATAGATAAAAGTTTCCAAATCTATTGATTTGTAATATTACTCTAAGGTCAGGGTAAAAACAAGAATTTCAGCGTTATTCAAATGTATTAAGAGCAATCGAGGTTTTTCTATAGAGGCACAAATACGGTGTTTAAGCGCAAACACGCCCCTCTCCCCATTAATCGTAAGTAGGGGTCGGTTAATTAAGAGATTTAAGGCTTATTTTTTAAATAGGTAATGATCAACTTTTAGTCATAATTATTGTTTTTTTGGCAACCAAAATCGTTCACAATAATAGGCAATGACTCTCTCAAAAGTATATTATCTAAAAATGTTTTAGAATAGTGAACAGTGTTTGTATTATTTTCGTACAGAGCTTAGAATTGTGATGAGATGCTTGCGGGGAGTTGCTAGTTTTTGTTATATAAATATAATAATATATTATATTGATCGGATAGGCTTTAAAGTTTGTTGTACTTGTATGTAAATAATATATAATTTTGAGTTTTGAAGTTTATATAATGGTAGTGTAAGTACCTGCGTTAGAGTATACAATATGCATCTGGGTGGTCCAACCTTTTGTAGTCGTCGGGCCAATTTATGTAAATACTAAATACTGAGGACCAGCAAAAGAAAAAAAACCTATTTTAATTAATATTTTATGACTATTTTCATACTGATTAGTGATAAGCCGCAGAATTATTTTCATTGTTATTTTGATTATTAGACGGTGATAAATAATATGGTCTACCACCGCTTCATTGTTGTTTTATTTCGATCACACTCATAAACATTTAAAACTATTAAATATATTATTACTACATAAGTCTTCTAAGGAGGTAAAAAAACTGAGGGCCATGGGTTGGACCAAGCTCTGTTATACACCACCCTGTTATACATTATACATACCTACGCAATGGATCATTATAATATATAGGTAGGTACGCATTATTCCAAACATGGATAAACTAATATTTATGTTACGGGAAAAGTAGGAAATCGAAAATTTATATTGTGCTCAATACCCACGGGTACTGTGCACAATGGCCGATTTTAGTTGTAGAATTAGGAAGAAGTCTACATTGTCAGACGTTGTAGTGAAAATAATAAAATAAATGAAATGAAAAAAGCAAAGTGTAGAAAATATCAAAATCAACAACATTTGATTCAATAAACAGTATTTAACTAAAATAAACAAAACAAATTAAAAATGGTAAGGAATAAAAGAATATCTAATGTTTTTTTTTATTATATCAAACTTTCTACTCTGTGGCGTGGACCAATATTATTTTTATATGAACTACTGTTGTGACTATTAAAATGAGAAATAAACTAAAAATCTATAATATCACAATTATACAGGGTAAACAATATTTGATTAAACATTTTATACAAAATATTATTATAAGCAATGCCATGATTACCTAACAAATTATTATTTTAATTATTTTTTTACCCAAACTACATGATAAAATGAGCAATTTGTTAATTTGACTTTTCAAAAACCATTATTATAATATGGCTCTTGGATAGGTTCAAAGCCGTCCTGAACTTACAACTATTAAAGGTATTTGTGTGCTTTACTCTTATACCAAAGCATTCATGTATAGCAATAAAATCATTATCCTTATTTGCTAAACTTTTAGTACAACTATAAAAATTACTCAATAGTCCCTTAAATTACAGATAAATTGTAACTAATGGTAGGTATGATAACTATGATGGATAAACTTCTTAAAAAAAAAAAATTGATCCCAATTTAAAGTACACCAATACATTAATTAGGTTGAAATGAATTAAATATAAATATTTTTACTTTGGATTTCCAGTAGATCCAGGAATAAATTGTTATTATACAATTTAACCAAAACTTTAAAAAAAATGGTAGGTAAGTATTGGAAAAAAAATCCTAAAAATTATTCATTTATTTAAAAATATTAAATTGAATACAATATACCTATGACAATTTATAAACTTCTAATTTTATTCATAGCAATCAGCTGATAAGGTATAAAATAATTTTAAGTTAGAATTTAAATTATTTTTAAGGGAGATATGTGAAATCGGGCAATAAACACTGTTACAAAAATGTATAATCAAATAGGTAGGTCTAAGTGTATAACTATAAAAGAAAATATTGAAATATAATCACCAAAATAATATATTTCGGTATGAAGCCTGTTTAAAACAATGTTGCACCCACTGACCCACTTTAAGGCTAATATCGAAAAATAATTAATAACATTTTCTGACTCAAAACCCAATAATATATTATTTTCTGATTCTAGGTTAGAGATAAAGTGTCTGGATTCTATTTTCACATTCCAAATAATCAATATTTTCTGATAATGTGGTTTATTAATTAATTATTGTATTCGATTAAAATATTATATTATATCATTATTCCGTCAATTGTTATTAACGTAATACTACTATTAGAATATTATTAAATGAAATAATAAATAAAAATTATGTTTGGTATTAAATAGTTTTTTCCGGAACTTATGACGCCACCTATGTACGAAATATGGTCCCGAGAATTACATGATACAGTGAAGTAATAATTTGTAGATGGCGTTGCCGCTATGAACGGTGCAAAATCAATATTCACAATGTGAAACACATGATAAAATGTATACATAAAATTATAACAATAATACTATATTATTATATTTGACAGCATCCGATCTAATAAAATCATCTCAATTTTAATGAGTAACCGTGCATTACATTTATTTATTTATTATTATTACATTGTATAAAATTACGTATAGTAGTTGTAAATGTTACAAAAAAAATAATAGTATCATAATATAACTACATTATTAGAAGACGTGTATCGACTCTCGGCAGTCTTAACACTTAACTAGGTAACATAATATTAACTAAAACTGTCGAAAGTCTTGAATTTGAAGTAATTTTTGTGAAATTAACTTTATGGTGTCGTATCAATTAAATAATTGTATAATAAAATAATTATACAACTTATATTATAATGGGGACACCTTATTTTTGACTATTGAGAACTACATTTTAAAATGTGACAAAGTGGCTGCTTTATTTTTTATTTTTAAACTAAATCAAACTATAATTAATATTATTAGTTTATAATGTCACAATAATTCGCATGTCTGTATTAAAATTACTAAAGTAAATAAATTATAGACGTTCCAAAATCAGATCAATACTCACAACTTAGTGTTTTTTTCAACCACATAGTAAAACAAATAATAATAATGAAGGTCAGTAAATGATATAACGCTTTAGTATTTTTTTTTTTTTTTTTTTAATGAGACGTATTATTTTAATGCTGACGTTTTTCTTATGAAATAATTACAATATACTTAAACTAACTAATACAATTAAATAATTGATGACTAGAAAATGGATATATATTATAGTGTCTTAGATAAATGTATCAATGGTACAAGATACAATCAATTATATACATTGATAAGTTTATCACAATTTGTAATTGTATATTTTTGCTCGTAACGTTACAATATAGTACCACAGTAAAATACCTAATAGATAATAATATAATATGAATTTCATTCACTAAGCTGAGAGATTAATGTATATTCGTTTTGCAATGATGGGTGTGGTGTGGGTGTATTATTTTGTGTATCTAACCAGACATTTATATTTTCATATTCAATATAACTAAGCGTTATAATTTTGAAAATATTTTAACACTTTTTGAGCTATTTGTGGGCTGAAATATTCAAATCTTTTTAGTTTTTATTCTACAAATGTTGATAATATTGAAAATTACTATTTTTCTCATAAGTTGTTCTTCTAAGAAATGTTTTTGCCAAAAATTAATTCAGGCAAACGTATAACTAGTAGTAAAAAAGAAGCGTGCAACTATATATATAATCTCTGCAAGGAAAATTTGTAGTAAGTCTAATTTGTATATTGACTATCTTTGAATGGATAACATTTTTTGGATTGTGATATTAGCGATAATCAATACTATGAACTCGGAAATAAAAATGGCACTCTTTTTTAAATTTATTCAAGAAATCAATTTTTGTATGTTCTGAACTATTGATAGATATTTTAGAACTGTCGTCTACAAAAACAGCATTGCTCGAAATAGCTAATGCACAATTTATTTCCGGTGGTCAAGGTATAAATAATGTCTGTGTAAAAGTGCAAAGTTTATCTAATATCTAAATGTAAATTTAAATCTAGTGGAATACTATTCAACTACAAATACCACCCAAATTTGAATTGTTCAAATAAATAACTATACTTATTTAATTTTTCAAATGTTTATATTTATAAAATAATAACTTAATAATACCTGATTTACTTAATAGATAACCCTATAAATAATTTTTTCGGATAAATATGATTTGGTTTTTTTCTACTTCATACTTTATTCACAGCACACTGGATAATGTATATATTGTATATATTATTTAAGGCGGATAATGTATACATTTTACTGTTCATATGGGTAAGGTTTATATTAACCGGGTAATGTGTACACTACCAATTTTTGTACTCTACCCGTAACATATTATTATATACTTCTACTATATCATTATATTGTTGTTTGGTTAGAAAAATAATGTGTATTAGAAATAAAAAACCAACAATAAAAACATATTTTTTGAAAACAAATGATTTGGGTACCTATAACTAATTATAGTGTAAAATAAGAGTTTTAAAATAACTATCTTTTTTACCTATGTATAAATGTATTTGTTAATTTTCACCTCAAATTAAATATTAATTTTTGTAACACTTTATTGTTGTATTCACTTACCAGCATTATTTGGTTTTATATAATGTATATAGTATATATGCCTGTCAAATGCCAATTTCTTATGGTTTTTTAAAATGTTAAAAAAAACATTGTTGTTAAGGATTAAATATATTATCTATATGCTTATTCAAACATATTTTGGTTACAGATACGATAATAATATGATATCTAGTCATCATTCCAGTAACTTTGATTCTTGGTTTTATTTTAAGCTTTACTCCAAAGAATTTCAAAGGTCTGTAAGAGTGTAGAAATAAAATTAAAAATACACAAATATTATATATACCTTGGAGGCTCAGCGCGTCGGATGATTATTATTGTTATTGTGCTATAGAGCCTGCACTGTACATAATTTATATATTATTATTATTATGATTATAGATAGGTTAGGTCGTATAGGTATACGACCGAATTAACGATAATAATGATTATTGTTGTAATGCGTGCGTGTTATAACAATCATTTTATATAACATACCTATAGTCAGTCGTTACTCGTTGAGCTGGATTTTTCGGATTATACGCTTACCTATACATAAATGCGGGTTAAACGATGTATGATGCGTAGGTACAAGAAGTATTGAAAAAAAAAAATACAAGACGACTTAAAAAAATATATAAACCTATAAAAAAAAAAAGAGAATAAAATCGGAGCAAAATTTTTCCAGCGATTTCGCATGTGCCCGTTGTGGAATGTCGCAGCTGCCGCCGCCGCGGTTCGAGAACAAAACGCTCCACTCGAGAAATCCGCACGGGGTCGTGGTTATAACCGCGAAACGATGACGTGAGCTGTCATACGTGTGCGCAAATCTAGGAGAGTGGTACCAGCTCCCCCTCCCCGTTCAATAATAATAATATAATAACAAACACAATAGCGTGGCTCGCGCACTGTTCCGGGGACGAGTTAAAAACGCCAATTAAACGTGTACGGTGTAGGTACCTATTATTGCATCCAGCTACCCACTTACCGTGTATGAATTTATTTTACCAGGGTACGTACGTGCGGCGACACATAAAAAGACGAAAATAACGGAAGAGTGAAGAGTGTGTCCACGGGAGACAGACTGCGGAGACTGCTGCGGGGAGCTCAAATGCACTTAGGTACCTTCGTATTATTATTGGTATTACCTGTATTATAATATAAGCACGTCGTTTTCACCGAGATATCAGCGTACGTCTCGAAACCACTTGTATTATTTAAAAAAAAAAAAAAAATGTCATAGCGTTGTATAATAATATGTTATAATAATAATAATATATTATGTACCTATGGTTAAGCGGTCGTCCCTTTATATTATTATATTCACCGACATGGCCACTTAAACGTACATAATATAGTTATACGTATAATACACTTCTACCACATTGATGCAACTTCGCAATTGCCAATTTTTTTTACCAGTGTTTTTTCAGGCTGTGTTTTTTGAGTCACCACAGAGACTTCACACATACACACACACAGAATATACAGTTTTTTAGGTGATAAATTATATGCCGGCGTAAAGTAATAAATACCCAAATACGCATATTATAAGCATATTGTAATTATTATATCAGTGACGTATCCAACTGGTGTTTTAGTTAATATGAAATACATGGAAAGGACTTAGCTTGGGCCACAAAAACATTGTCTTGTTATTTTGTTGTATATTTTGTTGATCTTAAACCTGATACTAAAATAGTAAAATGCTCAAGAACGTTATTCCTTGAAACTTCTTCCATTACATATTTTTATACTATAGGTATAGTGAAAGTTCTTAACTTTTAATTCAAATGAAAATATCCTCAACATTGACTTAATAATATAAAATCGGTAAAATATAAAGTGGTTAAGTTATATACCTAATAATAATAATATATAATAATATTAAATAGTTTTACCAATTGTTGTTTGGTCCTCAAACACTAAACACAGTAAAAGAAAACCAAAAAATGCCAACACTGATAGGTACCTGTATAATATTATTACAAATAATATGTATACCATAATAATATATATTAATACGGCTATAATAATATGCTCATAGACATTCGCAATATTATAATATTATATAAAATGACTGCGGTGCATAACATTAAACACTTTTACCGCGATTTTCTCCCCCTTCGCCGCGATGCCGATATTAAGATACCGCACGAACCTAACGAATAATTTATTATTAAAACTCCGAATAATATGCTTTCCGTTTTCGTTACCGATTATACTACGATATTATACTCGCCCCGACCGAGTCGCGTTTCTTATTCCCCCTGTCACCACTGTTCTTTTTGTTTTATAGTTTACCACTCATCGAGGGTGTCGGTTTCGCTATTGAATAATTCAGTTCGTTTATTATTCATTAAAATCGTTAAGTACTTCCAGGCCCCCTACCACCAACGTAAAATAAGTACAATGTGATCTCCTCCAATAATCCTCCAATATCTGAGCAATATTTATATAGCTATAATATAATTATAGGTGTATATATGCGATATACTAGTATTATATTATACATTCCTATATAGGTACTTATAACACTATCTGCAAACAAATTATTAAATTATTTCATTTTTTTTAGCTTTGTTTTGTTGATTTTTAAATATCTTTCATGACAACTCTTAAATATTTTTATTTCATATTCTGGCTCAAAATTGTATTTTTATTAAATTTCCAGAGTACCTAGGTATATATCAAAATATAATAATCAATGATTTTTTACCTATAAAAACCTCAAGTTGAGATAAAATAAACATATTAATATAATATGTATCGAAATGTTTAGAAAATTAATTTGACTTAAATAATGACAATAAAATGTGATTATAAATACATAGGAATAGATGTCACTGTTAAAAACGATACTATAGTCATACTACCATCATAAAAAATGTTGATGATTAATTACTATTTCAAGTGAAACGCGATGAAATTGAATAATTTTATGCATCAAATCCTACTATTTTTACACGCAATTCTTCGAGTTTGTTGCGGTAATAATAATATTTTCTTAAAACTCTTTGGGTCACAATATTTGGCTACGTCAACATATTATTTTATTGGGATGTCGGAGTGAAATGTACAATCAAAACACGTAAGCACACAATAGTCGTACAGGCACATGATGCATGCCATGTATTTGATATATACATAACAATAACAACAGTAACAATATAATATTATAATAACGCACGGCTGCGATTGGTCCGCGTACTCGTCAGCGGGGGGGCTGCTAATCCTGTTTTTCGTTTTCGTACCCACACCATAACATAATATAATACTGTACCTATATTACCACAGGGCACTGGGGTCCGGGGAGGGATTTAGGGAGTGATTAGCCTCCGGGGGCCCGGAGAAAAGTGAAAGACCGGTTTTCTTTGCAGGGGCGTGTGTGCAGTACACGCACACAGAAAGGGTAAATCGCGCTGTGACAATATTTACGTGGCGGCGGTGGTCCGTTTTCCAGTCCAGAGCACGTACCTATATACAATGATATACATAATATAACCATAATAATATGATATTGTAAGCGCGGGAAATAATAGGTAGGTGGTGGTATACGCTCGCGCTCACACAAAACCGATGGAAATCCGCGGCTGATTTATTGTTATTTATTCTTACAGTAAGAAAAAAAATAATAATCACAAGACTTACGACGAATAATAATAATAATATCTGTGTGGCTTTGCTCGCAGTGGCGGTGCCGCGACCACGGTAGTGCGCGTAACCACCGGGGTGAAAAGAGATTGTTTCCGGGACACGAATTTTCACCGGAGGGGGTGCGGCGGCCCGGCCTCCGAGTCTCATACGAAGGCATATGCCGCCACAGCGACACGCTCAACTTCGTTTTTACCTGCCTTTGTGGTTTTACCGACCGATTATTTCATTATGCTTGTTTTCTCTGCCGAAAAATACAACCGGAAAATAATAATCACAATAACACCTCCCACCATCGTGCTTTTATCGCACACACACCCACGCACGCGCGCATGAATAAATATAATACAATAATATAATATGTATTATAATGTATATTGTTATTAGGTAGTTATAATATTTTGTGAATAGTCAAATGGTACCCACGCCATCGTGCTTAAGCGGGTACCTACTGCACGCTTAGTGTCTATACCTATGATGATAACAATAATAATAATATAATAACAACAACGAAGGTGCTTTGGTGTCCCAGGCTATATAGTGTCCCACTCGCTCCTTGTTTGAACGATGTAGGAACGCCGAAAATGATAATAACGCGTACAATATCCTATAATGTAGGGATACTGATACCCCTATACAGAGCAGGAGGTTATCGCGTCGATGGCATACTTTTTCATTTCTCAATTTTCTTATTGTGCTTAATGTTATATTCAATAGGTACTAAAAATGTATGAATTCAGTGGTTCCCAAACTTATTTGGTATGTCTTATGGCTTGGGTCGTTCTATAATTTTGTAGAAATAACGGAGAGCGTTACCGTTATGGCTGCCATGACAACCAAACAATAACAAAGATGATATTAATCTTATAAAGTCTCTAGGTTACCCCTGGAAACCGATGATTAGTATATTTAGATTACCATAGCAACCTAATTATACTTTTTTACATTTTGAGCGTAGCCATGAATGTATTACATTTACAAGACATATTATACAGTATATAGGTACACAGTGTTGGGTAAGTTACTTTTAAAAAATAATTAAGTTACTTTACTGGTTACTAAGAGATAAATGTAATTAAGTAACTTTATTCGTTACTCAAATAAAATTAATTTACTTTTCGAACAGAAAATGAAGTCTTTATTTTCTCGTTATAAAAAAAAAATCTTTAATTTCTTGGCAATTACCTTCTTCTGATAAATTGAACAAGCTGCAAATTCTTTATAAAACCTGTATAGTTAATAGGATCGTATAAAACTTAGTTTTCCACTCAAGCTATTCATAGGAAATCTATTTAAAGGAATCAAATTAAATAATAAATTTAATTAACTGTTTTCGTGATTTGTACGATGCAATTAGACATTTCAAATGTCAAAACCATTGAAAACTGAATTGTGGAGAGTTAAAATTAAATATTTATACATATTAGATTGGTAAACATAATAATACCCATATTATACATATATTTTTTTTCAAATAGCAATATGTAGGTAGGTACTTAACAATTTGAAACTGTAACGCGTTATTCTATTGAAATTACTTTTCAAAAGTAATTTACATTACATTTTCGTTACTTGGAAATAATTCTATTGAAATTACGTAACTTGTTACAAGCAAAGTAACGCGTTACTTTCTTTACGTTACTACCCAACACTGCAAATACATGTCTGATGTATCTGCATGCAGTGAAGATACTCCTAGTTTTTATTCTTGAATTAAGATGGTCTTCTTAGGGCACCCTTCACAAGTCATAGCATGGCTAATCATAAGAGATAAAAAAAAAATAGGTAAAACCTGAAAATATATACGTACTATAATGGGTAATATGAAAATATATATTTAATTTAAATTATTCATAATTTATACATTTTTATTTACATAATCGTAATTGTTTGAATCACCGCCATCGTCGGGTTTTCAAATTTATTTTTGGACTATATAAAATACTATGAAGTGCGGCGCCCCTGTGAAGACACCGCAATGTACACTTCGGGAATCGCTGTATTAATCAATTTATTAGGTAGTCATTTTTTATTTGTGAATATTATAGTTAACTAGTAACACGGCATCGTAGTATACCACGAGTATACCTCGGTAAACAGTTAAACCAATGATGATGACAATAATATAATAATAACAATGAAAATATAATATGCTTTGGTAGTTTGGTGCCCCAGCCATAGTGTTCCACGTGTTCCGTGTTTGAACGATATAGTAACGCCGAAAATAAATTATAATAATAATATGATTTATTGCAGCTAACGAGAAGTACATACGATTTGATGAGATTTAATAATTTTGTCCATTAGTCATTGGTTTATATTCATGTGCCATATCAAGTATTTTTGTACTAAAAATGTCTAAAGACGGATTATTAAACGACCATTCAACAACACTCACATTTAGCTCACATTTATAGCTTGAATTTTGTAACACTCGTCCTTTATCGGTTAGTCTTGCAAATTTGTAATAATTACACAATATACATGCAATTTTTTCCTCTAAATATTCAACATTTACATTTTAGAATCTGCGTGAAACGATGAATGTATTGATTTTACAATGATGTGTGTTTTTATATTTTTTTTTTTAATTTTTTTAATTTTTAATTTTTGTGTCTGTGTACAAGATAAGTAGTCGAAATAATGTTTCGATTTTCGACTTCAGTATCTTGTTCGATTGGAAAGTGAATATCGTTGGTACATTGGGGAGGTCAAAAATTCCCAGTACTTTTCAAAAGCGCCAAGAAAAACAAAAGAAAAATTAAGGAAAAACGGGAATTTTTACGCAAAATCGATTTTTCAGAAAATTGAATTTGGTTTTTGGTGTAACTTTAAAACAAATGACCGTAGATACATGAAATTGTCACTGGTTGTTTATATTTGCATTTTCTATACACGATAACATTTTCAAAATATTTTGATTTATTTTGAACTGTTTAGGGACATTTTCATTTTTCATTTTTTTTTAGTTTTTTTTCTAAAAATTTTAATAAAATTTTATTTGTTTGTTAAAAAAACTTAAAAATTTAATAGAATACTCCTAGTATATTGTTTCAAAGGCAGATGTAAAATATTAAAAATCGTTAGTCACAGTTTTTTTTTTATAAGCTTTTAAAGTTCAAAAATTGACAAAATATGGAAAAATCATGAAAATTAGCAAATTATTTTGAGTTAAGAATTCGTAAAAAATTTTCTTTTTAAATCTAAGATTTTAAAATGTAATACAAGATTCCTTATAAGATTATCTACCTTTATCAAAAAAAAAATGTCTATAAGAAAGACAAATTAAATTTTTATGAGCGTTTGAAATTCAAATTTTTACAACATTGGATATTCACTCGATTTCTCATGTAGCGATTTCCTTATTTTGTTGTAATTCAAAAACGAATAACTGTAGATACATGAAAATTTCACTGAATATTTAAATTAGCATTTCCTATACACCATACAATTTTGAAAATATTTTGACTCTTTTTGAGCTATTTACAGACATTTACCGCTTTCAATTTTTTTTAGTTTTGTTTTCTATAAATATCAATAAAGTTTTATCTGTTGGGCCAAAAAGTGTAAAAATTTAATACAAGGCTCCTGATATATTGTTACAATATTAGTTGAAAAATATTAAAAATATACTGGCACAGTTTTTTTTATAAGCATTTAAAGATCGAATTTTGACAAAATTTATCAAAATCTCGAAAATTAGCAATCATTGTAATTAATAAATTATAAAATATTCAGTTTTTATAGCTAAGGATTGCAAATTTAAAACAAAGGTTCTCATAAATAGTTCATACTGTAACCAAAAAATCTAAAAAATATATGAACACAGTTATTTTTTACAGACATTTTAAATTCAAATTTGGACGAAATTACATAAAAAAAACCTAGAATAACTATTTTAGTTATTTTGTTGTGATTGAATAATATTATTCGTGGATACTTGAAACTTCTAAAGTGTACTATTATATATCTATGATAGTATAACGGTTTTTATTGATGTATAACGAGTTATAAGTACCTAATGGATATTGTTATATGATTAATTTGGAATTTATTATAGGTACCTATTATGGGTCAAATTTTGGTTTAGTACCATAGATATGTATATAATATGTTGTATACCTAGACTGACATACCATCTCCGCTCAGAATCGTTTTTCTTATACAATGATATTATATCGTTGAATTTAAATTTAATATCATCCATTATACAGTGACCCACTTGTAACCTACTGTACAGCAGAGCGACACCCACTTGCCCACCTTTTTTTTTTTATTCTTGCAGTGTTTTCAATATACGCAACTACCTACTAGTGACCAATGATTATTGTTTAAGTAAAATGTGTTCAAATTTTTCAAAAATATGGTATTCATAAAATTACCTATGTTTAATTTGTAGTTTATAATATTGTTATGTACTAATATGTAGGTACCGAATTGTAAAAATAAAATATAGTAATAGTATGTACCTAACGTCAAAATAACATCTCAGCTGTAACTAATAATAATATGGGGGACGGAGTGGCAGAGCAGACTAAGACGCCGGCTGCGAAGCATTCGACCAGGGTTCGATTCCGCCCATGGGCGGCATTTTTCTTCGGGCAAGTCACGATGTCCGGAGAAAAAGTGCCGCCATTCCCCACCCGGGGCATGCCAGAAACCTACGGGTGCCCCATTACAAATTCTGCCACAACACAACACACACATGTGTACCAACCTACCCAATATAAAACTCACAGTTCCATCCTCACACCCAATGGCCTATGTTGCCGCGGGTTATCCAATATAAAATAACAAAAAAAAATAATAATATTTAATAGGTACCTAGTTTATTTATTAAGTAAATACAAATTAAAAATGAAAAATGTAAATATATTTTTACTGTATTAAACTTATGAGTTTATTGTGTTGTATTATAATTTTTGTTTATGTAATATTTCATCATCATCATCGTATAGTGTGCTGTAGTACTGCCACCGCATCAATTTCACCCTACCTATTTATTATTATTATTATTATTATTCATAGCTACCTACCAGTTGTAGTATTATATTCGTGGACGACCGTTTTCGGTTAACCGATTACCACTATAGATCACATAGTACAATATATGCATAAGCTCTCGTATTATAATACTATATATTGTCATCGTGCATATTATATAATGTTTTCCGTCCGACTACTGTCGTGTCGGTTTACAATAAAATATTCTCGTGACCTCGGTTAGGTCACCTTAATAATTATTGACCCTATATCATTATAATATCAATCATATTACTATCACACTAACCTACTGACGCAGTTCGTGATAGTTAAACTGAACGTGTGCCATCATCCGATAACGTACGATTATTATTAATTTTATAGGTTTTAATTTTTTTATGCCCGTGTCCCGATAGGGGATATTTTACTCGTGGGCGTTAAGAATTTATAACACAAAATATCATACCTATTACCTATAGGTACCTAAGTACGTTTTCCACTGTCAAAAATACAGTTTTAAGTTATAACTCACATTTTAGTAATAATAAAAAAAAATTACAGCATTATTATTCCTCTGCACCTGCAGTAGCAATGCGTCTACAACGCTCTATAGCGAATCTGCAAAAAGTAATAATGCTTTGTCTCTGCAGAATGTGTTTTTGTATATTATGTAGGTGTACGTACCTAGGTACATAATTATGTATGTTATTCGTTTCTTACGTAACTTTTATGATATATATTATCCTACGCAATAACGTAAGTATGTGTAATTTCGTTTTACTGATATTTCGAATTGTTTACGATATATACTATTAATATTATATGTTCGTTGTTCGTGTAACTGTTTATAATCAATGCACATAGCACATGACATAATATCGCTTAATGAATAATATGGACTCGGATTCAAAATATATTATTGTCTCTACAAAGTCGAAATTTGCCATTTTTAGTCCATATCCCATATATGATTTTGTCAGACGTGCATATTATTATCTCCAGCTCCTCAACCAAGTCAAAAAATATGCACAGTAGTTTTACATTATGTCGGTGGATCTTTATCGTCATCGTACCTACCTACCTAAGTAAAAACAACATTTTAGTACTTCCCTATTACAGTCAATTATTAGTTCGAATTCAAATACATTTATAAATGTTTATAACTGTTTTTGGTTTTGTGACAAAAGAAAATTGCATTTCTACAAACCTTTATAAATAATACCTACAATATATAGGAGTTATAAAAATGGGTTTTTTGACATTTCACTTATTCCTCCTCCGTCGGGTTTGAAATTCTTATAACTTTTTTTGGTTTTCTTTATAAACGAATATTGTATTTTTAAAAACCTCTACAAAAGGTTTATAAACTTAATATAAAATTGTTATGCTTAATGGTACGGTTTATTGATTTATTTTTAATATTTAACTAAACTATAATATCATTACCTACTGGTAACGGAAATAATTCCAAATAAATTATTACTATAATATAACATTGGATGACAATATTTTACTATGCACAGCTGACATCATTTCATGTTTATGTATCAAAACTTTATAATATATTATGTCTTATTTTATGATTATAGCCTGGTACTTACACATTTCTTTTTTTATTTGTTCAATACGTTTTTCTATCTATTCGTAGTATTGTCTCTTTTTATAATTTTTATTACGCAAATACAGAATACTTTTGGTCTTTAATGAATTTCTTGTATCTAAGTGTTCGTACAAATAATTTATAGTCTCATTTTATTATTCTCAAAACATTATTAAACGACATTTTGATCATTAAGCTAAATGTTTTCCGTCTCATATATAATATTATGCTCGTTCATGTCACACAACCGTAATTAGTTTAACGTATATACATTTCATCCCATATAATAATAGTATTTATATTTTTAGAAGATGAAATGTTGTTTCATCTACAATTTATTTCGATATACAACTCAGGATTTTTACACGCTTTTGTTTTATCTAACAAAAATAATTATTTTATTTTATTCTAAATACTTTATATTATTTTACACGGTCGATTACAACAACATTTATCTTTATTTATCTTAATAGTATATCTATACGAACATTAGTCATTTGTTATCATACGAACTACTGCACGATTTATTAATTTTTAACGTTATTTTTAATTTAAAATAAGACACATAAAGTCGACAACTATATCTTGACGGTTCTTTATTTTATTACCGTATTTTCGTCTTCTTATTCTACTTAAGTATTAAGATTGTACGAGCTGCGAGTTATTATACGACTATGGCTTAAACACAAAATACACTGCATTAATACTATATTTATTCTATATGTGATTGTGATACGCAGGCGTTATACAAACAGCCGTATAGACTATATTATTTTTTACGAACGAGGAGATTAATGTGTTAAAACAATAGAAGTAAATCTACAATATCTTAAAAATGAAATAATCTAATATTTGTCTAAACATAGTTAACTATACTAACAGTCACCCGTTTTGGTGTGATGTAAGAGGATGTATAAGAATTTTGTTATTTTTTTAAACTGTGTTTTTTTTTATGTTTCATAAAATCATCACCAGAATATGATCATACTGATTTCATATCTGATTAGTGATTATCAATATTTAAGTCCGTATCATGATGACATGATATAGGTAAAGATGATATTATATATTATATTTATGATAGATAGTTACTATGTAATTTGTATAACGTACTATGTAAGAAATATTTCTATAATCTTTGTTATTAACACTTAACTAAGTAGGGGAGTTTACTATACTTTATACTATAGTTATCTTTTGTTAGTATGAAATATTACAAAAAGAATCAATTTCATGAAATTTCAGAACCATATATATCAGTTAATTCAATGCTACAGACCGTTGATGGAAAATCAAGTGGTGGGACCGACAACATTAAATATACATCGTGTCCCTTACCACCTCAATAATTAGTATAAGTTTGGCGTAAGTAATTGCACCATATGTATCATTATGGCATTAATATCTATACACACATAACTGAAACTTCGTGGCAACAATTCACCAAACTGTATGCATACACTTTTTGGCGGAAGTGATGGGTGATTTAACACCTCTATTGAAATCTAAATCGTGGTGTCGCTGACTGCTGCAGCAAGTTCTTAGATGACATGTCTACAATACGTAATAATTACAATAGAAATAATATAATAACCACAAACAATACGATATTGAATTAATAATATTATGGTATTGTTGTTATTGTTAAATACTATACTATACACGAGCGCGTACCTGGTGACGGTCATCGTTCTTGCCTATATATACATTATCATCATAAGACAGTATTCCGTTAAATTACGGCCGTGCATGGAATGGCAGTGGCGGCGGCGCTATCAAAAGTTTATGCGACGCGGGGCGGCGATTTCGTAGGGGGAGCGTGCGCCCGCATGTATAATCGTCTCGAATCAAGTCGGTTGGTTGGGCCGCCCAGTGTAGCTTTTCCCATCGGATCGGCGAGGGTGGCTGTGGTGGCGGTGGGGTGGATGTTTTTCAAGCACAAGAGCAAATAGTATGATATTCGACGAGGAGCCGGTTGGGCGACTGGAACAAAACGAAAAAAAATATATATATATATATATAAAAAGCCCGAGCGAGTCCGACGGGATGGTGATGGGGGGGGAGGGGATAGCATAATACAAAAACGAGAGGAGAGTTTGTTTTTAAGCAGAAACGCCAATAAAACATCATTTGCGGGGCGGGGTGAGTGCATATACGTATATAATCTATAGTATATATATATTATATATGTACGTATATAATATATCACCGCGGTGTAGGAGAAAAAGCTGTTCAGCTCGGTAATCCCCGTACGCGGGAATCACGACACACAAATGAAAAGAAGAAAAAAGCGCAAACGCCCTACCTCTCACTCACTCTCACTCTTTACACATCCCTCGTCCGTCACCCGCGTATTTGGGCGGCTTCGTATGTCACTCCGC
Source organism: Macrosiphum euphorbiae (assembly GCA_949089665.1). NCBI lineage: Eukaryota > Metazoa > Arthropoda > Insecta > Hemiptera > Aphididae > Macrosiphum > Macrosiphum euphorbiae. The sequence continues at coordinate 24,334,144 of CARXXK010000004.1, read as the reverse complement.
GCGCAGTCCTTCTCGTCGACCGGCCAACGTGCTTACAACTACAGTTGTACAACACACTCGCACATCACTGTACACACACACACACACATATATATATATATTACATGCGTATGTATCTAAAATATTATACAGTGTGCATAACTACCCCCAACGAGCACAATACGCAGAGTGGTGCTCGACACTTGTACACCGCGATCGACGACCGGGACCTTTGTGCAGTTTTTTTCCCGCTCACTCTATTTTTTTTTTTTTTTTTTAATGCGTCCGGCAAACAATCGTTTGTATTTTAATCGTTATTCGTTCGCAGCTGTTTTCGGGTACGGCGACGATGACGACCACGACGACGACAATATAATAACAACGTACACTGTATTATGCATTATTATTATTATGTATAATATTACGTGTGACTGTGTGAGGCCCACTTGTGTCACCACGCGAGGTCGAAACTGCTCGCCGTCGAGCTTTGAAGCAATAATATGATATTATTATTATTATACATAATGTTATATTGTACACTGAATATCGTAGAGTATGGTATTTTCTCCAACGATGTTCGGTGGAGTTGTTTTCGTGCCACTTATCGACACACCGTTTTAAGTTTACACAGATCCCCACTGTGAATATCATAATATACGAACGAGCTCCGCCGCATCTGTCAAAAATTGTTCATTCGATATATTATATATTTTAAAGGTACTTAAACGTGTAATATCACAATATGCAAATTCATCGTTTGGAGTTTTTCCATGCCTAGAAACTCGTGGTAATGTTATATTATACTATATTGCAACCACTCCGCAGCAATGTTTAATAAGTAATAACAATATCGCTCGTACTCTTCGGTGATCGTATCAAGGTTCTTAAAACTATTATTATTGGAAATTAATTATTTCTATGTCAAAAACGATACATCATTTAAATTTTATAACAAAAAAACAATACAACAACTTACACTTCTTGTTCGATTTTCAATTCATATAATAGTATATTGTATGTGACATGCCAGGTTGAGTTTCGTCCGATGAGATAAGCTAGTACATATAGGTAATAATATTGTGGCTCTTTATGAAGTTATAACCATTTTGTACAATTCTTCCAGAAGCCAGTTTATATTTTATAATACTCAATACATATGTCCTATATAGCCTGCAGTTTCTATCTGTACAGTAATTTTTGGTTAATTATTGTTTAAAACGCGAAAACAAAACCAGTTCGGACACCTATTGAACTTTGAGTTCATAATCACTAAGCTATTTCGAACAAACGCAATAATACACAAGACTGTTTATTCATTTGGTTAGGATGGATATGCCAAATACCATATTATTTGGAAATTCTTATATACATATACTTATACAAAAAAAAAAAAATTCATTTAAAAATGATCAAATTGGGTTGCTTCACGAATTATTGTTTATTTATAGCCTTATAGGTACCCAAATCATCATGCACACGACTTTAATGACCGATCAGCAATCTCTATAATATGTATAAACATTTTCAGACCAAATACGAGTATATTATTATCATATTATACTATAATATAATATATTATTATCCATTCAATTTTTAGAATAAGGCATTAATGTTTTTATTTTTTTTTTTTTTAATAGTATTTAGGTTGTACCAGCGTAGTGACAACACATATTAGGCTATACCTATTATGAAAAAAGCAAACATAATAATTTATATCCAATATCACATTAATCATTATTGTACTAAATAATTCGATTAGTCACTTTTGTACAATTGTACCTATACCTAACGAACCTAAGTAGGTAGGTACTGATATTTTTGTGATTTTATGCTTTTGAATACAAAATACTAAAATAAAATCCTAAGTGTACTTTTATTTTAAATTCTATGATCATTTCTCTATTGACTTGGTCTTCACCTTTTTTATAATGTTTTTAAATCTCATTATTTTTGTTAAGTAAAGTTGATCCAATTGTAAAATACATTTTTAATTCAAAAAGAATAAACTTTTTTTTAAATATTTTAAGAAAATTTGAAAATAGGTACTACTATAATAGGTATTAGTTAGTCTAAATATTTTTTTTTATATTAATAAGTCTTAACTCAAAAAAAATCATAAAAAATAAACCACTTGAAATGTTTTTACAATCAAAATTGATTGTTCTAAAAACAGATTTACAAATTGGATATTTTCAAATTTTTTAAATAAATTTTAATCAGATTTTAAATATTTTATTTTTAGTATTAAAAAATAAAAATAAAATATGTTATATATTTTAATATGTGTAGAGCATAAGTCAATAAATTATATAGAAAACAATTTAAAACATATTGATTAGAACAAAAGTTATTTCATTTGTCAGATCTTACTGTAGTTCACTCTGCATATTCTATTATAATTATTTACTAAGTAACGTTATTATATTCGTTGGTGAATGTACACAAAAACCTTAATATTTCTGGAACTGAAATTAATGTTAGTTGTACGAATATCATATTTAGGTATTGTAAACATTTACTTTTTCTGGATATTATTTCTGATGATTATAATAGTACTATATGGAACAGAAAAAATAGAGCCTTCAAGACTAGTTTTTTTTTTTATATAAAAGAAAATACCTTATTAAAAATTATAAAAAAAAAAATTGAATAACTGAACTTTGAAGTCAACTTGTTTTTATTCTCCCCAATTTACGTACATTAATAAATTGTGTTATTGTTTAATGATGTTTAGGTTTCTCAAAAATCAAGCAATGCTATGGAATAAAATGTCATTATTATTAAAAAAGTTTATGATCATCAGTGGTATTCTTTCTTATATAAACAAAATGTAATGTTTATTTCTTCTTTAATAAATAACAAATTAGTTACGAACACAGTAAAAAAACTGTGATTGAGTTCAAAGTGATTTCAAAGTAATATTTCTCTCATTTATTAAAATGATTAAATGAAATGTAATAAATTAAACAAAGTTGTTGTTGAATGTTTAAATATAATTTAAATGTGTCCTCGATTCTGACAATTATTGTTGTGTATATTTTGTCATACATACAACACTGCAGTTATATTTGTACTTTTATTAAATATAATATTTTGATACTATGATTTATGAACGAAAACCTTTAAAATTTAATATTTATATAAATAACTTTTATCTGTTGAAAATTAAAAAAAAAAAATCGTTGCTATTATTATGTAATATAAAGAAATGTTTTCTATATAGGTCAGTGTCGGTCTGGCAAACCAAACGTCCCTTGTGCCGTTATTTTACGGGGTCTAGCTCATAATAAAATATAAAGGCCCCTCAAAATATTGTAGGAACATGAAATGTAGGTAGGTTTCATTAAGTGTAAGTATATAATATCCTTAAATATATCTTACTTTTTACAGTTAAAACGACACATTTTATTGAGTGTAAGTATAAATTATCCATAACTATATCTTACATTTTTAAGTGAAGGAAATAGGGTTAACAATAAATGAGCATAAGACAAAATACTTGGTCGTAACTAGAAATATTTTCAGAGTAGGAAACTTGAATATTGGTGACGACAAATTTGAAAGAGTGGTTAATTTCAAGTATTTAGGGGTGGACAATAACAAAGATGCAAATAGCCACGAAATAAATAAAAAACAAAACTATTAACAGCGGCTAACAGATGCTAATTTGGTACTCATATTTAAATCATGTATCATGGGAGTTGACAAATTTCATTAACATAACGGCACTCCATATAATATTGGCTATACCTCTTGTGACACATACAAATATTATGAAAAAAGTGCATACAGATCAGTAGTGGATACGTAAAATGTGGGGTTGTGAAATGATTTTAGAATCAAAACAGATCAAATTTCTAAAACATCTTCGGAAGACTTAAATAAAACTATAATTCGTTAGATTTAAAAATAATAATTGCCATATTATATTGCTATACTATCAGTATCATTTAACAAGATATATTTGAAAATTGTTAGTGCATATTAAAAATGCTCGTTCTTATTTCGTTTTATTATTGTTATTTATTTATTTATATTATTAATGATTGTGTTTTATCGGGTATCTAAATATGTATTCCGAATGACTTTTGCTCCTCAAAGTATTTTACAAAAAAATGTTTATTATCATGAACCCGTCGATATATTTATAAATGGCTGACCGAATACGCAGAAACGGTCAAACGGTGGGCGTACAGAAAACTTTCCATGTGGAAACACTCCGAAGATTTCTTTCAGACTATATCAAAGGATCGCACGCCGTCGTGGAATGATATTTCCTTGACAAAATATGATTTACAACCGCCTATGGGTTATAACGGTTGTAAAAAAAAAAAGGTTTTTTTTTCAGAACACACTGATTATTCACACAAATAATATTGTTCGCCATTACATCGTAAACGGCATTTTAGTGTTTTCTTTTTTTAACACACAAAGTCGCAAAACGATTTAATGTGCCGTTTGACTATAAAAAAAAATACATTGTAACTATCGGATGCCAGTTAAAATAATAAAATACGCATGTTTCCGTTGCGGCGAAAAATGCGTATACTCATGCGATATTATTATATATGCGTAGCGTATTAAAATGTGCACCGAATGACGTGTGAACATCCGAAGCAATACAATTATAATATATATATAATAGAGCGAGCTATTTTAGACTGCTCTATACCGCACTAGTATATATTATACTGTATATCATGGTCGTCCGCAGCAAAGTCAATAGTGTTCTTTAACGTTTTTAATTGCCTATGATTGAATCGCCAGTAATCTTTCAACAAGCGCGTGCGATAAAACACGATTTTCACGCGACACAAAAAATTGCAGTATTAAAAAAACACACAGACACACTAAGCCAAACAATTTTTGTTTATTATTATTATAATCTTTTATTTTTTTTCTCGTCGCCGCTTAAATTTTCTTTGGCAACTGATATCGAATTTTTAAATAGATCAAAAAAAAAGATAAAAATAATAATAATTAAATAGAGAATGAAAAAAAAGAGAGAGAGAACAATCACCAATTAGTCCTCAGTTATTGTCAAAATATAGCACACACACACACTGACACATGCAATACACATTCCATATTATTCTTGAAATATGTGTCAAAACGATTTTCACTCGAGTTGCAAACAGCTGCTGTAAAAATTATGTTTTTAATAGACTCGTATTATTCATGTCATCTTTAAATATTGTTTGTGAAACGCCTATAATATAGAAATATTCTAAATATTGTAAGACATTTAAAAAAAATATTATATATTTGATATAATATTTACAAAAGACCTACTCTTTTTTGTATTTGATATGACGTAGTAATAATATCATACATTTTATAAATTATAGATAGGTGCCAATGTGCCAGTACCTAACCTACCTAAACGATAATGTAGCTGCAATTTTGAAATTAAAGTTAATACAAATTATTACGTTTTATTTTGTAATAAACTAACAAACTACAACATAACAATATTTAAATCCTATTGATTTGCAATATTTTTAAAAACCCCCAAATAGTAGAAAAAACCATTTTAAGTAACTAAATATGATATGTATATTATATTATATTATATGGATGGACACTGCAACCTTAAGTTTACTTATGGGAAGTAACCTTTTATAACCTGCTATTATAATACAGCTTATCCGCTTAGTGGAATTACTTTTTCTCAAATAAACGTATAGGTATGACGTACTTTGTGAATAAAAACCATAATATTGGAAACGAATTAGAAAATTATATTATATTTCATTCACAAAGCATGGACAACTGTTTGTTATTTGCATGAAACGATAGTACCTATTATCATAATTTTTTTTTGTATATACGCCTCAGCTGCTGAGGTTATTGGCGTTTCTGAAACACATACTTTATAATAAGTTTTTTTTGAAACACTAGCCATATATTTTATGACTTATATTTTATTTTGTAATACTATTTTTTTATTGTAATATACATTGCATTATTTTGGTTTTTATTAGAATAATATTAAATACTAGTTCAGTTAGAAAAAAAATCAACATTTAAGGATAAATAGAGGATACATTTCGTTAAGAGGATATCACGTACCGTGAAACTAGTGTGGCAATTTAATTTATTGGCCGACATGACAGACCACAATATCAAGTCAAATCAATAATTAAATACAACAGTCAAAAATAGATGTTATGGCTGTTATAATAAATAATGTTTTAAATGTTGTATTTTAGATCAAATTAACGACACAGGGAATATAATATAGTATACTTTAATACTAGTATGATGTATATGTTTAATTTTTAATTAAATATGAATGCAAACATTTTAGTTGCAGAATATTAGACTAAGAAAGTGTTAGTAGGATTTATTATAGGTATATATAGTTCCTTTGCAACTTTTACAAAGTTTAAAATTAAATTTTACTTTAGATACTTTGGTGAATAAAATTATTGTAAACATATCCTCTTCATCAAAGAGATTTTAAATTAAAGATTTATTTTAATTTGTTACCTAGAATGAATCATTTAATTAGTTCTTACTATAATTTTAATTTTTAATGATAATTATTGTATTTGCTTGTGAACGATTTAATTCAAATGTCTTTAGTAATAATACACTTATACTTATATCTGCGCTTGTTACTTGTTTAAAATTATGTTTATTTAATACACCTCTAAAATAACGCTATATTGCAGTAAGTAACATAATATTATATTATATTTTGATGGCACATCACTTTACGATAGATACTTAATAGGTACACGATATGATAATGTTCTGAAGGCGCTATAGAGGGTTATCCACTGTCGTGGTTTGAAGAGTTTTTTTTTTAAATACAATTTTTTTTAAAAAATTCCATGAAAATGTAGACGAATTATTATTACCACTTACTTTTATTTACCAATTATAACAGTGTGATAAATTATGATAATGTAATTTTTAACGATATAGGTAATTTATTGTTGTAGAAAATGAAATATCGTATGTGTAAAACCGTTTCCTCTCAACACAAACAACAAAAACTAATTGACTGGTTATTTACTTTAAGACATTTTTTATTTGGTGGCATCGAATCAACTTGAATACATGAGATTCCTATACTTGTATACAAATATTATTTTTACTTTAATATTACCTACCTATATTTGTATTGGATACTCGTCCGAGTAATAAACTAGACTTATTGGGAATTCCTCCCCTTCTTATTAGGTATTATACGAAATGGGGTAGACATACAAAATCGAAGTTATAATATTATTATGATTACTAAACGCCTCAAACGTGGCTGATGCTAAGACCTACTTAGCACGTAAGACTCAAATGTAAATGACTTAGCCACGTAAATGCGGCTATGATGAGTCTTCTTATACGAGCCACATATAATAGTATTTCTCAATGACATAATTTAAGTTGTATAATAAAAGGGTGCCAACATTTGAGCTGGCCAATTTTTCATGAAGGCTATTTTTTCTTCATCGATGTCTTCTATTAGAAGCTATATTGATGAAAATCTGGCAGCTATACTGATGGTTAAAAACCTCTTGGATGATTTTTTTTTTAAATCTCCACAAAATGACAAAATTCGATTTAAGATTTTTTCTAAACACGTATAAGTAGTAAGTATACACTATAAATACCACTATTTGAAACATATATACTCAATGTTTTTTATATTTTGTGTGATAGCTATATAGGTACTCGGAGGTTCCAGATGTAAGATAATAATTAATAATGTTATAAAGTCATATAACTAGTCGCTTTAAATAATACCAAACATATAACAATATCCAATTTGACGTCACCGTTCAGGTGCGTTTTTTCGAGTGTTTAATGTTTATATATAAAATTACAAATTGTGAGCAAGCGATCAGTTGAGGATCCTAGGGGGGGGGCTAAGGGGGCATTATATTATTCGTCTTTGCGTTTCACAAATCACAATATATTATTATTTCAGTATTTTTTTTTTTTTAAATTATTTCTAAACGTTTGTTCGAGGCATCTGTGGCTATTGGATGTAACATTATATTTTATATAAATGTTTCCATTACATAAAAACCTACTCATCTAATGATAAACAAAATTATATTTTTAGGAATAACAAATAATGACAAACAATAAATTAAATAATTAAATATAAGATAACATATTGTAGTGAATAATAGAGGTTATATTGTTCAGAATGAACGCATTACAATTTGTTTATAAGGTGAGTTTCTGATAAAACTTAATGACCTTGGAGACGTTGTTGGATTCAGGATTAAGTATTTTGTTTAGGTGATCTGATATTTGGCATTGTCTTCTCTCCTTTAGTAAATTCTGCATTCAACTTGAATGTGCTTAACTATAAGGGAGACCCTACGAAAAGCACAAATTGGGGGGGGGGGAGATTGGTCTTCTTTATTCATTAAATGGGAGTGGATGAGGCGGGTGTGTCCTATCCTGAGACCAGTTGATGCAGGTCTATTGCGTTTTCTTGTTGTGTCGAAGGGGAAAAGAATAGGTTGAACAGACTTTTAAATTTAATTTAGCTAGGTGGACAGTAAATTCCATTCCATCTCACACTGCATTAATATGTCATCTTCACTTACTATATTTAAGTCGTTATTGTTACAACCATAGGTCTATGAACTAAAATTTAGAGGTCTATGGTTACAAAAAATATGGTAAAATCATGACTTGCCCACGCAATTTTGGTCTAGATATTTGTCAGCTCGCGGTGAAAACCTGCTGCATCGAGTCGGCTGACGGTGACCTTATATCGAATTCGGATGACATCGGTTATACTGCGATATTATCATAATTATCATATAATTTATTCTATATTCTAAAATTCATAACGTAGGTAAGTACTTTTCTTATAATATTATAATTTATAACAACTTATATGATTATGATCACATAAAGGCCGTCAGCCGATATCGTCCGAAATGAAGATCCACAGGTCATCGTCTGCTGACTCGATTCCTCTGCTTTTCATAGATGGACGATTTCAAAAAATCGTATACAAGTATTGACTTACTCTGAAAACAGCCTGAAAAAAACACATGTGCCTGCAGTGGGGTGATGGACCTGTAGGTATAAGAGCAATCGTGGTTAAACCTAAACGACACACGTTGTGGAACTGGAAGAAAAAATTTGTTCAAACGTATGTTTTGTTGCGCTTCATGTAGTCTGTATGACTGTACCCCCATAGGCGCATTAGACCACTAATACGTGGAGTGCTATAATTGTAAATGCTTCACAGAGCCGTTACGGAATTTTCTTCAATATAACCAAAGTAGTTTTGTTTTATTTTCGGTAAATATTTCATACTTTAAAAACATAAAATTGATGGTATTTCACTATAGTAATAGTTTAACCTAAAAAAACAAGGGGTACTAAATTAGAACTTGGGGGTGGTAAATACCGTTTTTCACCCACCTAGTTGCGCCATTCACTCTACCTAATATTAGATAGAATATATAATATTCGAAATTCAAATAAGAGTTGAAATGAAAAAATATAAAAGATCCTAGAATATAATAATATAATAGGGTGGCTATATACTGCAAACTTACTTATTGATTTACATAAATAAACGTAATTGTTACCTATGTGGTTTTATTAGTTTTTATTTTTTATATTATTATTAATAAATGCGTCAAAACGCTTGATGAAAATTAATTTATGCGGCTTGTGAAAATCGTGATTAGATATGTTGTACAGCCGTACAGGTATGCTATCGGTTTTTATTTTTTGTAACTTGTGAAAAATTCTCACGAGGAATCTATTGTATCTATTGAATTTAAAACTTATTGACCAAGAAAAAATATTATAAACATAAGGTACGTCTATAAAACCATCAACACTGGGATATCATGCGAATTACGAAGTTGTAAAAAGCAGGAAGTTGATTTGGTTTTATAACAAATTATTATAATTTATGATGAGAACTTATAATTTTAAATGTAACATTATAAAAGTTACCTATATCGTTCAATGGTATAATAATATTATGCATTATACAAGCTCAGAAAAATGATACTTGTATTTGGGGATATTTGATATTAGCTTAAATGTTTAAAATATATACATTTTTTTTTTTAATATTGCAGTATTTGTAAATGCGGGTAATAGAAGTGTGGTAATTTATGATTTACAATAAATAACAAAAAATGTAATTTATTGTACCAAATGCTATAAAATTATTCTGAATAAAATATATAGATAGTATTTAGAATATAGAGTTAAATACATTTGGGAAACAACTGAGATCTTAAGTTATTCTGAGTACTTAAAAATTATTCATATAGTGTTCCATGTCTGCCAAATATAAATTGACATCAAACATACCATGATGGATACGGCATACCTCCAATAAGTAGGCCAGCTGGGAACGGAGAGAGAGGGGGGAGCGATGGTCGTCACTCACACCGAAGCTTCTGAGCCATAAAGAAACTGACATTAAACGGGAGGAAAAAAAAGATGCAGAGATGTATGTACGGTTACCTTTACCTGCAGGCCCATCACACCACTGCTGTCACATGGGGATTTTTTAGGCTGTTTTCAGAGTAAGTCAATACTTGCATAGGAACAGCCTAAGTTCTATTTCGGCCGCACCATCTATGAAAAGCGGATGAATCGATTCAGCAGACGATGACCCGCGGATCTTGATTTCGGACGATATCAGCTGATAGCACTCATGTGTATGTAGGATGTCTGCAGAACAGTGTCTTCAGTGTTTGCTCATCACTGCAGATTTGTAGACGAGTCCGCGTCCACGATAGGTCTCATCGATCTGTCGATCGATTCTTCTGGCTGTGCAGTGGACTTGGAAGCATCTGCTCAGACAAGACGATTATTATTATTATTGTTATTATTATTCCGGTCGGACCCACCGCGCCGTTTGGTGCGTACGTCACGGCGGCAACTTGTCTGAAAAGTCGTCGTTGGCATGGATCGAGCTCGAAGTTGGCCGGCTCATCGGTCACGTACGGCTATACAGTACACATATATTACTACTTAACCATATTATTATAACTGTATTCTATAATAGTATAATACGACTGCACGTACAGACGACATGTGCGCTGATGCTGACAAATTGCCCGGTACTATATACATCAAAACGGTCTCTCATCTCGCTCCAGAGAGAGGGGACCGTTTCGGTCTGGGCCCATCGAAGTATTTCGTACCGTCGCCAGCGTATATATTATTACATATTTCATTATTGTATACACGACACACACACACACACACACACACACACACACACACACACACGAATGCTTGACGATTATTTCACATACATTACCATATGACATGACAATAAGTTCGTCACGATGTATAGGTAGGTACTACGATCAGAAACGGTTATGACATTATGTTTTTGGACGATATGAGAACATATTTTATATTTTAGCGGTGGTTAGAGCAATAATATTGTGGTGTAATAATAAACCACACCACAAAAATATTATTTAATTATTTAAAGTAGATCACCAGGCATCACCAAAGTTCATCAGCATTCACAACGTTACAATCAGAGAGTTTTTTACGGTAATATTTATAACTATATATTTGTAAGCCTATCGTTAAACAACCAATGCGTAAATTTGACGATGACAGGAGATAATGCGTTTTTGGAGTTTGAATTATTTTTTTTATTTCCTAAATTTGTAAAATATAGGTTGAACACTTTTGAAAAAAAATATTAATATAGCTGTAATTTCGTATTTTTCATTGTTAGATTCAGTATAGTGAGTTATTATTTTAATAATCGTTTTCCTGCTTAAATCATGTAATGTGTTAAAAACATAACGTCCAACTGTTCTATATAATATATTTATTTATTGTGAAGAAATAAAATTATGCCGTTATATTGTGATTTGTGGGTGTCTATTGATGGTCGATGGGTATTGGCCATTGGGTATTAAAACCCCTCCTTCGATTATTAATAATTAAGCTTCACGAAAATATTCAAATTCGTTTTATTACACATTTTAGTGTTCGGTGATACTTGTAAACTCAACTTGTTAACTCAACTGTCAAACGAAAAATCAGTTAAATTTTTTTAATTAACAGGTATATATTATTTTACCCGCATACTAAATATCATGGTAATGGTTAATATTCTATACTGTATGTATATCGATTAGAAATAATTCAGAATTCAGGTTAAACGGTAATGTAATGACTGACACAAAAAATATAATTAAAAAACACACATCACTATAAAATCAATACATTCATCGCTCCACTCAGAATCTAAAATTGGTACAACTAGCTAAAATAATATAGTATAATATTAAATTACAAAACCTAAAAAAAAAATGCATGTATATAAAATCTACTTGACTACGTGAGATTTATTATTTAGGGGTTACAACATTAATGGGATACTATTGTAAATTTCAATACTATATAATATTATATACTATAAACAATCCAGCTGTGGAGGCCAGTTCGAATTAATCAATCGGCCGTTTAAAACCACGTCTGAGTGTCAGACACTATCACAAGTCACGACATAATTATACAACTATATATACAACTAACTATACTATTGGCAAACACAAATGATTTATATATGAACGTTTTAACTTTTAAATTTAATGATAAACATATTATTTTAAAATTAGTTAAAGTTTTAAGAAAGACTTTCTTTTGAAATAATAGCGTGACGAAAATGATTGACAATGAGAAATTATTTGTATCTCGACGACAAAATAATAATCTGTTTTAATATGTAAGAATAGAAGTATTGCGATACACATTATTTTTATAACAAAATAATTCATAATATTCCGAAAAATAATGACACAAACATAAAATAGCGAAGAGGACTCATCGTAATGGAGGTAATAGGTTATATACTGATCGAAGATTTAGCATACAATTCAGATTTTAACCGCGACGAACCGGCGGTAGTTAAATACTTTAAATAATAATTGTAATGACATTGCATCAAGTTTCAGGCTACAAATTTACTTGTAGAGACGTAAGAAGGTAAAAACAATGACGGGATGATTTCAAACTTAATGGCAATCAGATACATCTGATGACAGTTTCCAAAATATTCGCTTAGATTAAATTAAATTAACGCACTTAGGTATTCAACAATTCGTAAAATAGAATGGACGAAGCGCTACAAACACATAACAAGATTACATTTCACTGTTAGCCATAGAATAATAACAATACAAATATGCAACGACATATATAGACAGTGTCATACACTCATAATATGATCATTTTCATAGTTTTATTTTAATAAATCAATTGAAATTCAGAATGACTACGACTCATTGTATTATTTAATATAGAATATAGCTTCATATTGTTAAATGGATTTAAATTTATGGAAACTAAAATATGAGTCTTTTATTATGAAATAAAAATTAAAACTGGTTAACATGAGTTAATCTTATTCTAATTTTAAATGAAATACTAGTATGATACCCCAGTTATACCGATATTTAAATCTGAAACAATTTTTGATGTTTTACAAAAACATGACAATTAATTTATACCTAGGCTTAGCTATCTGTATATATTATTTAGGACAAAAATCCTATCCTGGTTGTACACACTACAACCTCGAGCTGCAGGCGTTATAGAAAAAAACAATCAACAACCAAATCGCTAAGTGAGTGATTAACGTAATAACGTGCTTAAAATATCAAACCTTCAAACCATAATAATATTTATATTATAGTTATACCTTATGAGTGAATTGTACATAAATATTTAATTACCTATCGTTTTGAATACCAACGGAATGTATGGAATTTACAAACATAATAATAATATAATATACCTTTGGCGTTTAGTCATTTCAAAAAAAAATCGTCTTTTTTAATTGGCCTATAGGCTACAGTTTTTCGTGAGTTATGTAATCAATTTTTTATTAAATATTATTAAACAAATGTCTCCTCCCCGTACTTTATATGTGTAAATAAAATCATTAAATAAATGACGGAAAAACATATTAATAAACGTTAAACGAATATTATGATTTTCATATGACACCAAAAAGTCTTTGATGTGCCTCGCGAGTTATGATTTATAATGTAATTTGCTACACTCAGTGATTAACTCAAACTAATCATGTAACTTGCTCTGTCTGATTTACGTGTAAGTTATATTATTATTTGGCGTACGTACAAAACGAAAATCGCTCTTCTAGAAAAATATTTCAGATGACTCGTGCGTCTAGTATTAGTTAAACCATAAGACCGCGGTGAATAATAGTTATCATAGCGCGGTGATTAATAATATTTCTGATGGGTGTTTTAATGAGGCGAGTCAATGAGTATACGACGAAAAAGTGAAAATACTTACTACGATACCACTACGACGCTTGTCGAAACGAATACGAGAGAAACTATTTGGGCATCGAAGTCGTTTTCGATCAGAATGGACAAACATTTGCAGTAGGAATAATAATTGCGCGAATGCCATGGACCGATTGCAATCACTGCAGCAATAGACCACAGGGTATAGACTCAAGATATTAGCGGTGTTGTTTGTTGTAAGATTTTGCAATATTGATACAACTACGAGATAACTCCATTTGTAAGAATTTTTTAAGAAAAAGTTTTGTATAAAGTTTAAAGTAAACCATATTACTTGACAGTTACACGACGTTTATATTTTTATTTTTGTTCTTTGAGAAATGGACAAAGAAAATTATCAAGAAGAAAGTAACATGCTACTAGATATTTTTTATTTACTAGGAAAATTTAGGAGATATGTATTTTTAATCATATACCTACCTATAATATGTTTTTGGGCTGGACGCATATTTTTTGTTCTTATAGATTTTTTGTATCGTAAATCAACAATTTTTATAATATTCAATCAATCTATAATAGCATGCGACTAGATATTTTTCCTGTGCACTAAGCCCAAAAACATATTATATAAAATGATTCCTACATTTTTGCGGCAGAGGAAAAATATCTATAGCGACATGGTACTTTATCTTGGGAGGGAGTTACTGGTTACTCTTTTTATGTTTTGTTTTTATTTTTGTTTTGCATATCTAAGGCATGGCATATACAAAACGTTACACAAAAATGGTTAGAAAAAAAAGTTGTATCCAGCCCAAGAACATATCTTTGTTAAAAAATAAACTTTATTAGAATAATAATTATATCTATATCGATACCGTTCATTTATAATATTATGGAATAAATTTATTTTTTTATTTTTTTAAATAAATAAGTATACAATAAAAAATAATAAAAAATGTGATATAAGTTATTTACGTGAAAAAGCCACCCGGCATGATAGCACTATACCTTTATATTTTTTAATTTAATTTTTTAACTATTATCGGATGGAATATTAAAATAACCTTTAAATCATTTTCTCAATCCCTCAAAATAATTTAAAAGCAAATGACTCACTGGAATTGTCTCACTATTGCTCAAATATCTCATGTTATTTAAAAGTTTAAATATTAAATTATGTAATTATTATGTAAGAACTAAATATGAAAAAGCTGAGGTAATAATCTTATTAATATTAATTTATTATATTTAAATGACAAAATCAACTAGTATAACCAATCGACTTATCTGTTTGTTGAACTCCATTAATAAACATTCAGCATCATTTTTACTAATCATTTATTAGACTAACCTAACCAGAGCAGTATCTACTGTTATTTCACCCACTTTTGAATAATTTTTTCTTGTTCGCATGTTATTTTATCATAAAATGAAGTTGTTGTCTGGTCGTTGCATTGGACCCTTCAATGCACAGTAGTGACTTCTTTTAAGACCCACAATTATAAAAAACCTACTAAGGACCTCCAAAAACAGCTAATGGTTACAGTCGCCGGGATTAAGTTCAATAAAAATAAATAAATGTATATATATATAGATTTATCCTATACTAAATAAAATAATAAAATTATATGAATTATGCAGGTGATTTTACAATCCTATAATATTTACATTTTAAAATAAAATATTTCTATATTGATGAAAATTCAACATTATCTTAACAAGATAATTAATAATAATAACTAATAGTATTGTCGAACACATCGAAAAATGTCAAGTCAATAATGCAATTTACTTAAAAATAGTAAAACTAACTTAAAACTGCTAACCATATAGTTAACGACCAACCTTGGTCTTGCGTTTTATGTATCAATATCATAATAGCCAATAAGTATAAATTACATTAATATCGGGCATCCCAAAAACGTGAAACCGTCACGCCACCGGTGGGAGACCTATCAACTAAAATAAGCCACGATCACGACAATAATACGCTATTATAGTTTAGACTATAGTGTAAAGCTTTATAATATCGCCTTACGAACTGACGGACGGATACCAACGGAGTTTGGGACGACTGCAAGGTGGTGATTGATGAACAAAAAAAGTCCGACTTCTTACGTGTATATAGTGTCGACCGTGGACAGAAACAATCGGAATAACGTCGTCGTTGTGCAGGGGAAAATAAATTACGTCGTCTATCACCGGTTTTTTTTCCGTTTAGTTTCGCGTCCGCTAGACGACCACAAGTCGACGAGCTCGTCATCGTGGCAAAACTACAGTCGTGTGGCTATGTCGTACACGACAGTCGTCTTCTTATAACGTATCGTAGTGCAGCAGCAGCAGCAGCTCTGTGCGTCTGTTAATTAGAGCATCAGCGCGCGACGTCAAAGTCGGTCCAACTCGAAGCAATAATAATAATAATAATAATAATGATGGAACAAGATAGTCGTAATACGCTACTGCACACGGCTAGTATATATATGTATGATAATATACAGAGTGACGAGAATCCCATTAACGCCACCGTCGTCGTCGAGGACGCGTTTCCGACCGTTTTTAATTTTGTCGACACGCGTTTTCACTCCCTTTGCGGTGACAAATTGATCTGAGACTTAGACCTCCGCCGCCGCCAAAGTCATTCGTCCCCACTCGCCGCCCGGCAGAAATGTTAATTAACTATAATATATACCATAGATACCTATAACTATGTACATAATATATTATAATATAATATGAAACTATACTGCACTGACTCATCTGGCGACTGGCACACTCGCTCGCGCGCTGTACCGTAACAAGACGCGTCTCGCCAGATAAATACTTCATATTACTATTATAATATATATATATATATGTATACCGACTATACCAAGTGATCCGTTTAACCTTATACATTAATTATTTCTAATACGGTTTGGAAAATAATGTTGCTATATAGACTAAAGTCCTAATTCTTACTGTACATTGTTGATGAAATTTAATTTATATTTTCATCACGTTTTTGTATGCGTGCTATTTTTTTTCCCTAACGACGACCTGAAAGTTGAAACAGAATACATTTTGTATGAACAGTTTGAATAAGTGAGTATACGTTTTATACACTTTTGAAGCAACAGCTGCGCAACCTAAGCATCAAAGTGAACACAAGAGCTGGTATTGTGAAGTGGCAGAAGAAAATGTTATACTTCATCCAAATTTCTATAACGCACTCTATTTATTCAAAAGTCCATAATTATTATGTCAACATGATATTAGAAAATTATTTTGCTTTAGAATTCGAAATTTGAATAGCAGATCACAATTTAAAATTGTTACACACTCTGTTTAGTGTATATACCTACTAATAAGTAATAACACTTAAGAGAACACCCAAAATTGGTAGGAATCGATATATACTGTTATATAGTGATATTAAATAATAATAGCATGGATATTTGTTAAACAAACACACAATTGCACAATAATAAGAGACGAGAAACAAAGTTTACCACTCGTTATTGCTAAATGTTTTAATATGAGTCTATTTAGACATAAGCCTCACAAATGTTACAACTTATAGGGAATCGATGGACTTGGGAGACCACCAAAAGACAAGACAGGATCACTTAAACTACAAATCAAGATCCACACTTAGCATACTCACCTACACCTTTTTGATAATACTGTATATTATTAAGGCAGTGGTGGCGTGAATTTTTTTTTTCTATGAAACGACTATTTAAAATAAGTACCCACCTACTAATTTTTCCCTGGGTAATGAGGATGGCTATAACCCCACACCACCTCAACCACCAAACCCAAATCATAAAAGTATACGTATAATTTATTCATACATTTATTATAAAAGAACCCATCATTAAAATACTCACCCCCGCCTTTACATAAACGGTCGCTTCATAAAATAGATATTTACGCAGCCACTGTATATTAAGGGTGCGTCGAAGAAGCTCACGAGTGGTCTGCACTTTTTCAGTCAGTATAGGTCTAAAATCAGAAATGTCTTAAGTGGTTTTCAAACAGTTACTGACGGATATAGGAGAGTAACCAAGACCATCCAGAACAGAATTCTAACATTATCGACATATTTAATGTAAATAATTTATTGGTATTGGGAAGCCATAATACAATATAAAGGTTCGTATTAATAACACTTACAAATCATATTAAATATCAGTGGTTACACCAGCAGCAAAGATTCAAAGCAGTAACTTCTTTTTCCTATTCCTACAAAAACAGAGTGGTTGGCACAGAGCTGGATTATAATATGAATAATATTATTATGATATTGTTAATACGCTTAGTCCGTCACTAGTTTATCTTGAAGCAATTCGTATTATAATTATGTAATTGCGTAGAAGTTATCGTCGAAAGTCATATTTACCTTGTGGCACTCGTCAACATTGCCCCAAAGAACAAACATCGATTCACAAATAATATGACTCGAGATTTTTTATCTGTATTGTCTTTGAGCTTAACGCTACTGAGGTGTATATTACATACAAGATTTACCATGTTTATCGCCCGCAAAGGTGTAGGGTGTCTGTTAAAATATTGTATGCATATGAATTCTGGTGGCCAACTCTACGCTACTATTACCACGGAATTATGACTACCACGCCATATTTTTTAGGTCAAAACTGGTCCAAAAAAAAAGTTCACTTAGAAAGAACTGTCAATGATTACTGCGTATTGAATAGGTATTATATAAATATAAAAAAACGTCCGCCGCAATATTAATTAATAAAATATTTTATAATTTTCTCGTTATTTGGCCCAGACCACCGCCGCATAGTCGCGACCACTTTGAACTTTCACGGTCATCAACACCGGTCGGCCATAAGCACATGTATACATATTATGAGTGTAAAACTTAGACAAATGATTCGTTTAACAAAGATTGATTTTTCGTTATTTTTAGTATACTTCCTGAAAACAGGACATTTCAGTTTTACTCGGAGGCAACTAGAAACGGGACTGTTTGTGACCATGGTCACCTTATGCAGTTATAGGACTTCTAACGTTTCTAAGAATTTCCAGTAGGTATCCCAAATTCGACTTGTGAAAATATTATAAAAAGTGCATAGCATAGTATCAGACATCGACATCGGCATCGCCTACTTTATAAAGTGCAACATTATGTTGATACTACCTAAGTGTGGACACTATCAAAATAATCCAATGCATTATACGTGGGTATATCATCACCGAAACCGCGTTCAGAGTCGGTGCGCGAGCATAAACCTATTATTACTACGCTGTAATAGATTCCTGCAGCGGGCAGCGGCAAGTACCGATACTAGTATACCCCGCATAATATAATTAATAAAAAATATAACACAAATGGGTGTTTATCACTTTACAACGAGCTTACGGCCCAAGACGACACCGATCCGACTAAAAGTCAAACATTTGTATTTAATATATCATTATTATAATATAATAATAATAATATACAAAACTGGCGTATTACAACAGTATTAAACCGAGCGTTACACTCACGCTGCAAAGGGATTTGACATGCATGTTGAACGTTATTTACGCGGGTCTGTGTGGTGTGTGTGTGTGTGTGTGTGTGTGTGTGTGTGTGTATGTTTCTCTCTATTATACACTTACACAATTACACAAACACACACAGGCGCACACGCCGTCGGCACGCCCGAGACGCAACATAAATAACCCACGAGATTAGTAGTTTTGACTGCGCCACAGCCGCTGCCGCCGCGTCAGATTCGGATGCCGAGCTAATATTTTCCACTCAACGCTTCACGGCGACGACGACGGCGACGTGCTATTATTATCACTCCCGGCGTCGTCTCCGTATAGTGATACAAACCAAACGGTATTATTTATGATGAAATCGTCGTGATATTATTACTGCCTGTACACCGCAGTGGATAGGGTGCGCAAACTATAGCACAAATCGGAGAGGGGGGTGCCCCTCTCCAAAACTTTTAAGTACAACAGGCTTCAGCCACCCCTCCCCTGGTCCTTAAAATTATTATTAAGTACCTAAATATCTAATAATAATTATTGTAAAATGCGTTTTCGATGACGATTGGAACAATGATAAATAATATTGACGTGCGTTTTTTATCAGCAGTCATCCGCAACCGCCGTCCTGGTTTCGGTTATGAAAATACGTAATAATATTATATTTGAGCAGATAATAAATTAGTTCTAATTCAATTATTTGAATGACTTAATAACTATTTCTGTTAATAATACTTTTAAAATGTTTATGAGTAAGGCACCTAAATGTGTTTGTACTTTCTTATGGTTAAATTGTTTAGAACTTTGTAAGTTGTCTTGTTGGAATTATTATAAAAATTGCAAGCAAAGCGAGCGGCTCTAGTACCTATAATAGGTGTAATGAGCATTATAATATTATCGTCTAATTATGTGCCTCTTTAGTGTCAGATAGTCTATACTATGGCCAATTAATATACAGGTATGATCTTATTAAGACGCATTTTCGTTACTGCGCACGTACAATTAATAATTATTGCATGATTTAGCAGGGAAAGGAATCTCCACTGGCAGTAGTTTTTAGATTTGATTAGCCATGTAATTAATAATTTGTATAGTTTTGTTAACAGATAAATCGAAGTGATAATATTCACTGCTAGTGGCGGCCATGACACCTGAGTATCACAAAGTTGTGACCATACCTATATATTAAATATTTAGAAATGGCCTATACATAATCTAACGAAAAACCTGGTAATCCAAGAAAAATAATAAAATATTGATCCTCTCTACCACTGCCACTACCTACCATACGTAAATTATTGTGTATACTATATATAGTATATGTCTATAATATATATAGATAATAATATGGCGATCTATGTGAAAAAAGCCAAACGACCGGTATCGTCTTTATATTATATATGTAGTATATTAATTATTAGCGTTATTGCCCATGTTTCTTACCTGGGGACTGGAACCTATCCCCTCTCAACATATTATATAAGCTGCATTGGTGTACAAACGAGTAGCGAAATAAAGACGAAAATAACGGACGAGTTTAGAAGAGTGAAGAGTGTGTCCGCGAGACACAGACGGGCTTCATACTACTTAAGCAGGTACGCCTATTATTATAGGTATTATCTGTATCATACACTCCGTTTTCACCAATATACCAACGTGTGTCTCTAAACCACTTGTGAAATATAATGAAAAAAAATGTCATAGTATTATATGTTATAATATGGTAGTGGTCGTCGCGGCTTGTACAGTCGCCAAACTCGACGAATAGGTAGGTACCTATTATGTTCACTGACACGGCCACTTAAACATTTAGTTCAATATACTTTTATCATAATATATATATATATGGCCATATGAGACTTGAGATATGCACGATGTCGACGATTGGGTGCGGCTACGCAATTGAAAATTTTTTATGCAGTTTTTTTTCCAGACTTGTTTTTTTAGACGACCGCTGCAGGGACATACACATCATACACACAATATACCGTCTGGGCAATAAACCACCTGCAAGGCTGGCGTTTTAAGGTTTTTGGTTTGTTTGTATTTGTTCTTTTATTATCCCGGGTTAGCTGCAGCAACGATAACCGTCTAGGCATCTATATATTATATCTTTATGCATATAACATAATACGTAATAACATAATATTCAGGCGTCACTGTTTTCCGTTCACCACCCGTACAGCGTAGTAAAATATACATTTCCATTTCCCGCCAACAAAAAATTTCGACTTTTATTTAACCCCTTATTGTAATATCTGACATATTGTATCATAGTCCCTATATAATAGGGGAAATTAACATTGTAGCACATCCCCTCCTTCCAGTAATAACACCGAATTTCTGCTTATGGAAGCATTAATAGGGGTCTTTCATGTTGTATAGTCTGTATATCCTATATCCGTAAGTAAAATGTTGTAACTTTGTTTCATGTATTTTGCCCCAAGTAACCACAAAAGGCTCAATATGAGTTTTTCTGCAAAATTAAATAATTGGTAACTTGGGGCAGCTATACAAGAAAAAAATAATACAAAATTAAGAAATAAGTACCTACCTACAGAAGTTTCAATTATTAAAGTACCATATAATTATTAAGCCATATTATTAAATCAAGAAAAAAATTTTCATATAAAAATTTCCCCCTACATATTCAATGATTATTTATACTGAAATACATTATGATTAAGTTCAAAACTACCCCAAGTGTCCCACTTTTATGGTACTCCTAACGATTAAATTGATAATCCTATGTAAATAATAAAATATTGAAACATTTTCTAGATGCTACCTACGACTTCCGCCATTACCACGCGTATATAGTATTGTGCATAGATATACAATATGCTTAGGCATGATTATCTACGTGGAAAATCAGAACGACTGAAAATTATCTATACCTACATATTATATTATATTATTAGCGTCATTGTCCTGGAAGTGAGCTTGAGGCAATAGTTGTGAGACAAACTGGTAGGAAGTTGAGTAAAGTTTTGATTTGGAAGCGTAAAGTGTGTAAAAAAATGAAGCTGTTTCGTTGATTAAAATGTATACTAATACAGTTATACCGAATAATACATGTATGATGTATATTAGGGTGGTCCTTATTTATAGAGGTAAGAAAAAAATATTTATATTTTTAATGTAGGACCCCCTCACTTTTTTCATTGCTATAAGAAAATAATTTTGGTTAAATTTGGTTATGACTACTCACCCCCTTCCCGTGCCCCTGGGGGGTTGAAAAATAGCCAAAAAGGGTAGTTTAGTTGTTTATTTTACATAACTAAAAAAGTATGATACTTAGCGAAAAAATGTATAGAACTTAAACTGTAGAACACAATAGTTTCAATAATAAGCTTAAGTATTAATTATTGAAAGTTTATTATTTTTAAAGAAAAATAATAAAGTACAACTTTTAACTACCTACTAATAGATCTGAGATGATAAAATAAGTTGATTATATACGTATTTCTCAGTTACTGTGGAGTGTATGTTAGTACCTGGAAGCACTATTGAATACTACCCATTGAATAACCTGGAAGCAAATTACTGTCCAATATACAAGTATTAAGAACTTTATTTTTCAATCTACGCATTGTAAAACTTAGCGTCAGAGATAGTGCAAAGCTTGTTATGAAAGAAGTGTTGATATTTTGGAAAAAGCTCGAATACCAACTAAAAGTGACAGTTCATATTCTAGTAGCACTTTCTGAATATTTAGGACATGATATAAACGATCTAATAATTAATAGATCGTCTATTTGTCGTTGTCGGATGAGCAAGATAGAGCCGCTTTATCAAAAACAAATTTAAAGAAACAAATTTAAATGCTGCTGTTTTACACTGGGATGTTAAACTACTTACACTACTTCCAGCTCTAATAGGTAAGAATATTGTTGACAGACTTGCTGTGAGGAGATAACGTGTGGAGATGTAGAGAAAATCGTTGCAATACCACAGTTAGAATGTGGTACAGGAAAAGAGCAGTCATCTGCAATTTATGACACATTATTAAATTGGGATTTTCAAAAATCAATAAAAGCATTAAGTTTCGATACGACTGCTGTAAACACTGGTCGACCACGCAAGGTGGATGGCTAAGGCAATATATTGTCTAAAAATATATTTATTTCGCTATGAATTTAAATTAACCAAAGCAGAAGAGGAAGGGCTATGTGACATTTCAATATTTTTGGTATTTGTATATATTGAAGCATGGTTTAATGCAACTTTAGCTTCAAATGCACCTTACCATGATCTTAGTTTTATTAAAAAACTTTATAACTACAAAACAATTGATGAAAGTATATCAAGAGTTTCGTTTAATAAATTTAAAAATCATTTGTGGTATTTATGTCTTGAATCGGTTGCCTTAGCTTTTTTTGATATCAATATATCGGTTGAAATAAAAAAAATAAATGTTTAATAATCTTAAACTTGAAAAAAAACCACTTGGAACATATAAACATGCTGATTTTATGAAGTCTGAAATTGAAAACTTTATATCAAGTGAAACCAGTGAATTTTTTAATAGATTCAATTTCGATATAAGTTTCCTTCAACAAGATCCTTCTACTTGGACTGTTGACAAATCATATCTAAATGCATTAGAGGTTGTAAATAAACTACATGTTGTAAATGATGCTGCGGAAAGAGGTATAAAACTCATTGAAGACTACAACAATTTACTAACAAAAAATGAAAAACAAAAACAGTTAGTCCTGCAAGTAGTTAGTGACTATCGTAGAAATTATCCAGATTGCAAAAAAAAATAACTTGAAAAAACCATTTTAAATTTATTAATAAGATTGTTAAAATTTACATAAATAGTAATAATAATTAGTTTGATATTTATTGAAGTACTAAGTGTGCATTTATATTAAAATGTTCTAATTTAGTTTTAATTATCATATAACCATTTTTTTTTATTTTTTTTTTTATATATTATGACAAATTACTGTTTTTTTTTAGCTTAATATTTTATAAATCTGACTCAAACAATGGAATGAATGATCTAATGAAGATTTTACGCATACATTTTTTGTTAGAAAATATAGTTTCATAATTTTTATACAAACATTTTGATTATAACTCCACCCATTCAATAAATATGTTTAAATAACTACAAATTATCAATTTAGTCAAAAAAATTAAAAAAGTTGTACTTTATTATTTTTCTTGAAAAATAATAAACTTTCAATATTTTATACTTAAGCTTATTATTGAAACTATTGCGTTCTACAATTTAAGCTCTATACATTTTTTCGCTAAGTATCATACTTTTTTAGCTAAGTAAAAAAACAACAAAACTACCCTTTTGGGCTATTTTTCAACCCCCCAGGGGCACGGGAAGGGGGTGAGTAGTCATGACCAAATTTAACCAAAATTATCATCTTATAACAATAAAAAAAGTTAGGGGGTCCTACATCAACAATTAGAATGTTCAAAAATAAGGACCACCCTAATGTATATACATATAAATATATTATATAGTTGTAGTTATGCAACATTATAATATTGTCACGTGAAGAGTATAATATTTTACATTGTACCTTATACCTATGTCTACACAATTCGTGATTTATATTTCATGTTGTAACATCGTACCAGTTTCGAAGCGTTTTCCGAGACAAAGGTTTTGAAAGTTTTTGCAACACGCATACCTATACATTATTCATGATGTGCTACAACTTACACGCTACATAACTATATATTACATAGTCACATATATTTCGTATGAGTATAGTCATTTAGTTATGGGTTTACCATTACCAACCATTATAATATAATACACAATAATTATACTGATTAACTGTTTCTGCCGGTAGCGGTAATGTTAACCGTTAAATTAGAAAAGCTTTGTTTTTCTCTTTCAGTCACTGTTCTCATCCTTATCCTTTACATCCAACAACCATTGATCAACTACCTATACGGCTATACCATAATATCCATTAAAGCTATATTCTCAATTATTATTATCAATGGTTTTGCAACATTTCAACTTTAATTTGACTTGAAGAATTTTTTGTGAAAATTCTCTGTAAATGGCCTAAAATTAAACACATATATTATACTTAATAGTTAATATTGACGTTTGTCGAAAAATTATCAAATATCTAAATGCACTTTTTGGCAATAATGATTGCAACAAGTAGGTTGTTGGACGTCGTTAAACTATTTTTGTAATTGTGTTGGACCTTATAAGTTATATTAGTTTTTCTTAACTAGCAACTATCACTACTGTGGACACAAATACTTAATTGCACATTTTTATTCACGTACAGCAGTACAACAAAACGGTAGCAACACGTCTGGCGTACAAATAACAGCCTTTAAGGAATACATAGTTTTATTTTATTTTTGTTCTCGTCATGAACAAAACCGCAAATTTAAGTTATACTGCCGCTCACGGGTGAATTCATCATTGTAACTCATACACTCAAATAATATAAATATATATTGTATTATATTATAATATGGACTGCTTTAAAAAAGAAACACGCATAATATACAATATATTACGTTGAAATTGTCCCACTCGAAACACAACTCAAAAGAGTACTGAAGACAAATAATGCTAATGACGATCCCACTCGTCAGCGAGTTTCCATCACGTAATAACGCGCACAATGCACGCTAATAATATGAAGGAAAAAAAACGAAATGATAGTACCTATTGCTAAGTATGATATTGTGAGAAAAACACGCATCTCCATTATCCGGACGACGAGGGGCGCGGTTTCATTCGCCAGTAAGATATTATAAATGTATATGTACCTACCCAAAACAATGGGTTTGATTATGATGAAATGTTGAGAATTGACATTTCCAACCAATTTCCCGGATCTTGCAACGGACGCTTTGAGTACCTATATCATATTATAATATCATGATAATCAGCTTTTTATTAGAGTTTCTTGCGTGGGAAACTCCCTAGATATAAATACATAAATACTATCGACAGTTGTGATGAGTATCATTCGAAATTGGTAGGTATAAGTCAATTAATTGAAAGTTTGACGTGGATCACATACCTACTTATATATTCACATTTCACATATTATGATACACAAGGCGGTAAACTTGCCATGACGTATCGAATACAATTTAATATTATATTATTATCCATCAATTAAGAGGCTGCTGTTAAATTGTAATTTTACTATCGCTCACTCGTGTTTGAACTTTGAACGCACTATATAAATGGGTTACGCTAAAGTACATATGTAAGGACCACATTCTCTTCGATGGAACAATTATCAATAGTGGATAAATGTCATGTGCAAATAACGGTGCATTGCGGGACCCCGTCGCTTTAAAATATATATAGTTGGAGCCTCAGATATTATAGATATCAAAGTATCAGAAATGAGGGCAATATGCAAACGCATAAACATCCTTGGCAGGATTTCACTTCAAGGGGGGAGGCAGATAATTTGTTATATATAGGATAATTTATATATATATTATAACTATAGGATCTTTAATAGGTCTGATAACCACTAATGGCCGGTGGGTATTATAATTGATAATGATTTTGAGGGGTCCTAACATTTTCTCAGAGTTCAATATTCAAGACCCAGCACTGGCACAAATTCTATCTCACGTGTTGTGTTATGTACTCATGTTATAGTAATACACTGTAACGTGATTAAGTAACCTGTTTTATGTATAGAAGGGGGAGTTTTCAGAGGCCTTCGAGTTATAATTTTAATTTTTAGCATATACTTACTATGGCTAGGAGGCTTGGGGAAATACATAGTTAAAATAATAAGTTCCAGCTGATATATTTTATTATTTTACAATCCTAACTAAAAAATATTATTAGACAATCTTAATTAAATATTTTATTATATTATAATATTATATTTTTATTTATTATATTTAAATATATATATTAACGCCAATCGGCTTTTGAAAAAAAGAGTATAACAAGAATACGAAACATTACATAACATGACATAATATATGAATCAGATAAATATTAAAGTAATATATAAGAATGACATTATAACCGTAATAACAAAATATAAATAGATAAGTAGCCTAGGTACGAACGGTCACAAAATATTTGAGTTGTATAAGTGCATCATTCTCAGGAGAGGTGCATTAGGAGCAAAGTTAGATCTACTTGTTGGTATATAAAAAGTTTCTTGGGATCGAGTGCTGCTAGGAATTTGGATGCTGAGTCTCTCTAACAAACGAGGTGCATCTATTTGTCCGTTTAACAATCCCCTTATAAAGCATTACGAAAGACTAACAAATATTTTAATATAGTCATCCGGGGTTCCTACTTCTTATAATACCTATATAGTGTGAGCGGGATGCGGTTGGTGTAGAACTTTACTATATTGAATTTGTCATAGTGGGCCTCTTATATGTGTTTAAGATAAATAAGTATCTACCAACCTACAATATATGTACCTATATTGTATAAGCCAATAAGTGTACACGAATGACTACGATATATTGTTTAACAAGCATTATTCCTTATTCCGAGTTATATTTAAGTTTTAACGATATCATACTTCATCCGTGATCCATAAATTAATTGTATATACTTACTAGCTCTCCGAGCGTCGCTGGGGGATACCCCCAGACCCCCAGGTGTCGGTCATGAGTGTTTTCGATTTCGGAAGCTGCAGTGGTCTGTTGGTCTGGTCGTCAGTCTCGACTCTCGAGCTGGTGGGTGTGTGATAAGGAACTCTGATAAGGTTAGGACCACCGTGGTTCGACGTGGTGGCCCGGTAAGCAACAACGTTCGACGACAAAGTTCTTTACTGCCGCCGGAAATTCAAAATTCCGTAAAAAAAAAATAAATCGTCGTTGTATTTTTGTGGGTGTCTAGCAGGTCAGTCACCTCGAATGACGTTCGCCGTAGTTATAGTATTTGGGGTCTAGCAGGTCAGTCACGTTCCTCGACTTTGGTCGTAGTCACCCTGGAAGGCAATCCGACAATACTCGACGGCTGGGGAACGTCATCACGTATGCGATCCGACTGCGTCGAATCGCGGACGACGTTCATTACTGTCACCGAAAACGCAAAATTAAAGAATACATTTCGTGAAGAAAATTCAAAATATTTCGGGCGTCCGTGCAAATCATATAGCCACCGTCTGATTTTGGTGTCTAGCAGGTCACCCATCTATGTTATCCGGGTAGGCAACGTGCGGCCGGGACAGCGTCCATTACAGTCACCGACAACGCAAAATTAAGTTATGAATTATGTGAAAAAAAATGCAAAACATTTCGTAAGCAATCCGACTACCGAGTCACCTTCCTCGACGTCATTACGCCAAAATTTAGGTCTACGATTTTATAATTATTTATATATTATTAGTACTAATAATTAGTTATTACCTACTTACACCACAGATGAAAAACCTGATTGAACAAAAACCGAAAAAACCTCTACATCAAAATATAGGTTTCGGTTTCTTTTCTTAAAAAAATGTATTTAATTGTTCCGGTCCGGTTTCGGTCCTAAGATTTTCAAAAGGTTACGGTCCAAAACCGGTCAATTTCGGTACGGTTATAGTCCCTGTTATGTACTAATAAATGCATACTTATCAATATAATATTACAGTTGTTATTTAAGTTAATTGGTTGAGGTAATCAAATAGCCACTTTCTTATTTTGGTAATTAATAATTTAATGTAGCATACAAATACTGTTTCTGTATAATATATATTATTATATTAATAAATAAAAAGATCTTTATATATTTAAGTAAAGTTTGTAGGTAGTAAAGTTATTTAATAATTGTATAATATTTTCTATACTATTTGATATTACTTACATATATAGTTGTACTTACCATGTATATTTATTTAATTATGAGAATTAAATCAAATTAATAAATAGGTCATTTTATTGATGAATAGCAAATTTGATTGACCCGAAAAATACTGCCCTATTAAACGTATGTATGTATAAATGTATACACTATACAATGCATATAGTTTGTATTTTTTGGCATTTATCTTACTAAGTAGGTACCTAATATCATAATATTTTTCTGTTATATTGTATGACTGTATATCATATATTATGTACCTACCTACCAATTTATTTAACATCATATGATATTTATGATAGTTTAAATTATTTAGTAATTATAATTGCATACATTATATAATGGTGCATCACTGTGTTATAATGTTATATGAGTTATGTGTTACGTGTATGCAAGTGTGTATGAATGTAGTTTATATTGTATATACTTAATACATCTATGGGTATAATAGTAATACATCTATATTATAATACATATAAGTCATATGTAAGTACATAATATATAATATAAATTTGTTATTCATCATTTATTAATTATGTATTTGTTTTATTGATTTGAAACTCATGTACATAAATATACATGATAGATGATAGACCTACACATATTTTGAGTAATATCAAATTATGTCTTATCATTAGACAACATAACTGCCAGAATTTAATTGAAAAAACGGCAAATGGAGAAGTCATATAGTCGTACTATTTGTTAATATAGTTTATTAATAAACCTAGTCACCTACTGAGATGAAAATCAGAGTCAAATCTATGACTCTTAAGCCGCGTTGCCGTCCCTGCGAAAGGCGAACGCCGTTTGGTCGTCAGTCAAAGGGCGTCGTAGCGGGCGATCCGACCGCGTCGGGAAGCGGACTACCGGCTCCGCGGCCCTAGGACGTATAAAACGCGAGAATTGCAAAAAAAAAATCGAACCTCGAGACGCATGTATTTATGCCTGTATATAGCGATACGTAATCGGTACCTACTCTCTTTTCCGCGACGCCGCTCCAACCCGGGACTAGTTTTTGAAGAAGTATAGGGCCGCGCGCCGGTTATAAATTTAGCGGGGAACGCGAATAAGTCGTCGACGGGGCTAAAACTCGAATTTTTATCTACTTCTATAATTTTACCACATAATACAACCAC
The DNA here is from genome assembly GCA_949089665.1 of Macrosiphum euphorbiae. Lineage (NCBI taxonomy): Eukaryota > Metazoa > Arthropoda > Insecta > Hemiptera > Aphididae > Macrosiphum > Macrosiphum euphorbiae. The sequence continues at coordinate 24,303,485 of CARXXK010000004.1, read as the reverse complement.
AGCTTATTTTAGGTAGGACCGTGTTATGATATGTGCTTTTGGGACAAAATGTAAAAACTACATAGCTACACATAAGTATTTAATACGTGTTATTTTAGTTATATTAATAAGGCATACCAAAATTAAACATGATTTGGTGGTAAGGATAACCGTGGGAAAGTCGAGCCATGGCTTGTACAGAAACTAATATTATAGGTAGATAGGTATATTTTAATATCGTACGTCATAATAAGTATCCTCAAACCGGCGACTGCAGTAATATATTATCCTGCTTCTTTTGTACCTTGGACTTACACTCGTTTGTATTTGATGAACAAATAAATATCCAATGACAGTTCTTAATGTCCGAAAACGCTCTATATGTTGTAGATATAATACTCCATAATATATTATAAAGATTTTTTGCCATCTATAAGCACTCTGCCGGATCGAACGGATCGCCGCATTGTTATGCGTAGGTATATTATGTCATACACGACACACGCACATACAACTATTATAATACAAGTATTATATTATACTGTATGTCTGTATGTGTATTATTATTATTATTCGTTATTCTAATCGTTATTGGCCAGGTGCCGTTTTTATATGATACTATTATATAGGGCGGATGGGTGCGAGACGCGTATGATATTGCGTGAAAAATCCGACCTCCCCTCGAGTGTGGGTCAGTGCAGCAGGCGTGTACGTTATTATTTACGTCCACGGGATTAAGTAATTTATAACCAGTTTGAGAACGCTACGGTGGCGGCGGCGGTTGCGATTACCATTGGAGTAGGTACTCTCCACGTGTGTTTAGCGGAAAATTAAGACGTTTCGAGTAGGTATAATAATATAATAGGTACATTGTACACACAATTATTATTATTATTATATAATATGACGTGTTGCCCAGAGCCATGATGATAATACCCGTTCGAACAGCGGTTTACAGTAGCGTGCGGACGCACTCGTCCACCACGATGGTGTATAAAAATGTCCCCGTTCATGCAACACAATATTACACTATTGTAGGTAATATTATTATCGTTATAATATAGGTACGTCATTATACACTACTGTACATTAATATTTAATATGATGAAGGTGCTCGTGAATAATGCAAACACGATTGCTGTTATATATATATACGCCGTTATAGGCGTATAAATTATATAGACGCTGTTATCTCTACATCAGGCATATCAAACACACCGCTCATTTTCATTGTGTCATACATTGGCACGTTGAACAAATCCTATTTGCCATCCCTGAGTATAGTCTATCGCACTCATGATTATGGCATTTGGTATTTTGGTGCACCTTGGAGCCATTTTTTTTTAAATTTTCCATTTTAAAGAAAGGCCCACACAGAGACATTTTGTTGGCCGACGAAAAACCAATATTTATTTTGGTTGTTACAGAAAACAAAATGTTATTATAATTGGATATATATTATAATTTATAATTCATTATTGTAGACCTGTATTTTATTTTTGGTTAAAAGTCAAAACCACCCTAATGACTGTTTTAAAAATATATGTGTGGCTTATACATATTTAACGGCGTTTAAGACTGCAGCGCAGTGTAAATAATCCCCTGGCAGTATTTAATTTATCACGGGCAACGCCGTAGTTCAGAATCGGCTGTTATAAGTCTTACAGAGGGATAATTTCAGATAATAATAAGCGAGTGAACGAAAGAATCACAGGTGTGAAAGGCGAGGGCTGCAGCCAGCAGAGATAGAGTGCTGTGTAACTTTGATACTATGCGCGATACAAATTACATATATCGTTAACGTGGCACATTATATTTATAGGACCACCGCCGCCATGGAATTCGACGACGGCGATGCCATAGCAACGCAAATGTACGTACCTACCACGTATGTAGTGCGCCGAGTGAAGGGGTTGACAGATTACTGCAGTCTATACTCTATATAATATATATGCCTATCCGTACATGACGCTCAGTATGTATAGGCATACAATGTAATATATCTATATAGGACACACGGAAAGAGGGGTAGTTGGCACCAGGGAGGCGATAAGGACGTTGTAAATTTCGTTATGGGCAATTATTGCAATTACACGCGGTGTTGGCGATGACGGTTTGTGTGGGTGGGTGAGTGAGTGTGTGTGTGTGTGTATGAGCAGCAGCAGAGGATTATTATTATCGAATACGATCACACCGTAGCACTGTCGCCTCTCCGCTGTCGAGTGCCTTCGAGTATCACAGTGTACACACACACTTACACTTACCTACACACTCATACTCACATTCACCCACATATAGTCGCCCACACATTCTCACACACACACACGCACGCGTGCGCATAAACGAGTGGCCTAAGGCGCTATTGTCCTGCCGATTCCCCACAGGCCCCGCACTTGACGGCGGTACATCGACGACGACGACGACGAAATGGCATTGTCAACAAACGCGGCGAGTAATATATTATATATTGCAATATTATGTACATCGCACATTATACGGTCGCCGCGTGAGTATATAATATATATGATTGTGTGTGATTGTGTGTGTGAGAGAGCGAGTTTTTTAAGCTCCTACTGCGTGCACCATATTATTGTATTGTTTATAACTTTTTATCTCAACCCCACGACCACCGAAACCTACCTCGGCTATTATTATATATACGAGACGTACATTGTATAAATCGTTTTTCGACGTTCTATATAGCTGGTATTATATAATTGCGTACGTATCAAACAACCACCACCACCACCACTACCACCACCATCATCATCACCAATAGGTATATATATAAGTATTTCTGAGACAAAAAAAAATACACATATTAAATGCAATCGACGATAAAACCCGATAATATATTATTTCGGTATTGTTCGGATTGTTGAGTGTATACGATACAATATAATAATAATATACTTCGTAGTATTTTACGTGCATAATATTATATAATATATATTATTATCGCCGTGAGCTGAAAAAAAAAATAAAGTTGTAGATTAACCAACAACCACCCATACAGGGTGTCGAATTTAAGTGCGGTGTTTGTACACGTGTCCGGCGACCGTCGTAAATCGCCTAGGAAGCAATAATAATATTAATAATAATAATAATAATCATAAAACGGATACTCAACGGCGGACGTTTAGGGGACGATAAATCCTATTCCATATGACATACGCTATATATTATATTATATTCATTGATCGATAAAACACGTAGGTATACGAATATACTATAAACTTCCATGATAACAAACATATTATTATTATTATTATTATTATTGAATTACTGTCGAACATTAAACCTAATTTTAAGTACCTTCTGCTGCGTACTTCTAGGATTTGACTTACAAGACGTTTGGTGAGTATAGTGACGGTGACGACGACGCTAACATGTGCCATAAATCGGACACGTGTTATATTTTATATTCTCAGACGCATATTTTACATATTTAGAAACATTGTGCACGTCTTCGAAAACATTTATCTATTATGACGAATACCGATGCACTAACACTCTGATTGACCATTAGAAAATATTTAAGCATAATATTTAGAATTTAAAAATATACGAATCTTTAATATTCAAATTATAAAAACATTCAAAATAGAAACAAAAAAAAAGTAAATATTTCAGAAGAGAAAACAAACATTTTGTGCAATACATTATTTAAATACACCGAAAGTATTAATGTTTTAGCCGTTGTATCAATACGTCTACAACGCAAGTGTGTACCTATATGTATTGTGTATATAGGTATTAGGTACCTATAAGAAGTTAATTAATTACTAATTGTAATTAATAAATACTAAAAATTAATTACTAATTTACAAATTAGTACAGTTAAGAAACGAATTTATTAAATGAAATAAGACTACAAAATGAACTCAGATAGGCTTTCGAAATATTATAAAATTAAATATTGATATTGATAAAGTTATTTTTATTTAAATAATTGACTCAAACAAATTTGTATGCATCGTCTAAATACTATTATACAAATTTACGAATGAGTTTTTACTTTTAATTGATTATATAATTTAACAATATAATATAACTATTTTATAGACAAAACATTATAATGGACATATTTTTGATTAAAACTATAAGATTTTTATACATAATTTGTCACTTAATCTTGTGGTTTTCATATTTAGTTGACAGTTGACACTGAGATTCTTAAAAATACTAAAATACAGTGGTTCATTATTCGATATACTATACGTCTATACCTAGTGATTCACCAAGCATGTTCACCCTCCATTTTTCCATTTAATAATACATTTATTATAATTCTGATTTTTGGAATTTCAGATATACTTAAAGTTCATATTTTCTAATTTATGAGACTTACTGGAGAAGTGACAGGAAATTTAGGCTATACACACTTCTATTTTTCTAATGAAAATCCCATTCCTTGTTCTAAATCATTATTCATTAGATCACTTTTTTGAAATGTTTTATGTAGGAACTTATCCTAATTCAAAATTTGAAGGAGTTGTTTTTCAGTTATTTAAATGTTTATGCCAAATACTAATAGGTCCTTAAACATGGTTTTACTCTTGTAAAAATATAAGAATATAAAATATATGTAATGTTGAATATAGTAATAGTTTATTATACATTGACAATTTTTACAAATTATACAAATGTTGATATTTTAGAATTAATTGCTAAGCACCTTCAAGTCACCATTTTGTCCAAACCCATTACCATGGACTTATTATCCGTATAGAATACAAATTTAAATAACTCAAAAACTACTCTTTTAAATTTTCATTTCAATACGTTAACATTTTCAGAAAAACTATCCTCTAAATTTGAAGTAAAAAGAGGGTTTCTCAATAGAGAAATAGACGTTTGTATCACGACATGACACTCCTTAAGTAGTAAAAAATATCTCAACAATTTGAAAATATGGTATTTAACTATTTAAGTATAATATTTAAAATAGCTAAAATCAGAATTTGATTAAATTCTTTGTTAAATTAAAAAATGAGGGCGAGTATACTTGGTGAACCAACTTGTATAATTCTATTATATACGTATAGGTACGGGTGTTTTTAAATGCCACAATGAACAAAAATTCTTCACCAATGGTTGACCTATATTATTTTTATATACTTATACCGATACAAGATGATTTCAAAATTCAAGTGACTTTAAAAATCGAGTAAATTAAAAAATATATCTATAACCTTCCAGCTTAAAACGAAAAGGTGCGCGTTTATTTTTTACCTCTTATTCAACGAGTTGACTCGTGATAGTGTGATACTTAAAATATAATACTGATATTACACGGTTTTAATTGACTACGTGTCGATAAAGACGTCGGTACTATGCATATAAAAATAAAATATTCAAAAATAATATTACGTTCCTCCTCTATATTATATATTATACAGGCGATATCGTATAGAAAATATCCGGACCGGATGTGCCCTGTCCAATGGTCCAATTTCGCTCATGACGTCCGCAAACACATGATATATTATATACGTATATTATATTATAATAGTAATAGTATAATAACAATAATAATAATAATAATGCCGACGACGGAGACGCGAGGTCCTTTTAAACTTGCCGCGGCCGAGGTAAATAATAATAATAATATGTTCAGGATCCATAAACTCGCATTCATATAATATTATATACACTGTACACACACACACACACACAATAAATGCACACACATACTGCATGCGTACATTTATATATTATTATTATATCGCTTTTTCTTTTCTCTAAAATACTGTTTTTTTCCTATTCTTATTCCAATCGACGACGATTTGTCTGACATGCACACGAACACACTGCGTCGTGTACGCACATAATAATAATAATAATAATAATATAATATAAGGATCACCCACGATTATAATAAGCCGACGTCGGAACCGTAACATACTATGTGTGTGTGTGTGTGTGTGTGTGTGTGTGTGTGTGTGTGTATAGTGCCGACCACCCCCACACAAAGATCCTAATCTAAACCGTTTTTAGAGAATTACAGTCGGTGCTCGAGACACGTTTCGATTGTTGTTGTTGTTCTTCTCGTCGTGTTCGATCGGGTTGATTTAGCGGCGGACCGTCTCCTACAAGCGCTACCGGTCTTTCCTAGCCTCATCCCCCCTCCACCCTTTGTCGCCGGAGGCCGCCCGCACAATGGCACAAGAGCAATAAACGTTCCGCGCGCATTATGTCTCATTTAATATAATACGAGCAGTGCGTATTGTTATTGTTGTTATAATTTTTATTATTATTATTATACCGCCGCCCGCGCCGCTGCCGTATCCCTGATATAATATAGTTACCGTACCTATATATTATAGTAAGTTCTACTGCATAATAATAATATAATACATACCTATATAATATAATATATTGTCATATTTCGGGCAAATCGGTGCTACCGGTTTTTATTGGCATTTTTTCCCTTTTTATTTTCTGTTTCGGCCGAGCCGAAGCGGACTGCGCGGAGTTAATAGTCCGGTTCTGGGGGGGCAGTGGTCGACGACACGATAGTTTCGCGAAACCGGTCGTATCGTATCCGATTACGAGCCGCCGCGGCACTTTGTCGTCGTTCTTCCGCTACATACCTATTGTATTGGTACACTCAGTTTTGCCGGTCGCGACCTCGAGGTACGATTAGCTACTGGTACCCACCACGCGGCTTTTGGTGGGAACTAAAATACAATTTTTATATGTTATTACAAATATTGAGTTTGATTTTAATATCACTTAGCCAAACAACACGTCCACACTGTCCACGAAAATATATTGAAATACCTGATATTATTATAATATCGTCTTCGGAAAAATCCATCCGACCCATCCAGTTTCTGTAATAGCTAGTAGCCAGTAGCGCGTATTGTACGCTTGTCATATATATTATATTATATTTTATAATAATGATATTTAGGCTGGACGTAGGTAAGGCGCCAAACTGATCTAGTGAACTTTATATAAGTACTTGTATTTTAATTCTTAATAAATATTTCATCAAACGAACGCTTAAACAATAATGTCTTGTCTACTTAAGGTTTGTATTCAAGAATTACAAATACAAATCGATTATTGCATACAGAACCTGCACTCTCAACAGCGTGAATTGACAGTTGTATACACATTTTTATTGTAGCCATGCTATTGATCATTATCTAATAATTTTATTATCTATTGGTCCCTCGATGCATAGTTGTTTATGCTGTTTGTTATAACAATATATTTGTAGCATATAGCTACGCTTAAATGCCATTTGTAAACAGGACGTGATTGGTTAGACTAACGTCTAACATAGGTAGCTAAGCTCAAAGAATACGCGCAGAGTTGAGAAACAGCCTAAAGCCCTACAAACTTCCTCGATATCCATTAAACATGGTAAAAAAAAAATCCAAACGATTAGGGCGTTCTCGTCTCATACGCATAATCTACTTAATAGGATTATATAAAATATACAGAGATTATGGATGGGATTCAATAAATTTATCTTCTACAATAATATAATTGTTAACAATCTTAACTGCTGTTATAATGACTTCGGTTGTGAATAATATTTTGTATATTTTTGTACGATTGGATTAACTGCGTGCAAAGGGTTTATGATCGCAGGAAAAAATCAAAGAGAAAAAATAATATTTTAATGATATTATGATTTAAATATTATTCGATTTGTACAACATGTTTTGTATAATCACAAGAAATATAAATTAAAAAGAAAAAATAATATTTCAACGACATGACCTATTCAATGGTTTATAATTCATGCGGTATAATATAAGATCTTTGATATATTTTTTGTTTTAAAAACAATCCAACCATCAAATTCATCATCCATAGCCAAAATAGAGAGAGAGTTTGCTACAGTGATCTGAAGTCAGATTTAAATAACGGTAATCCTAGCAGCTATAATATTATTTGGTTATATTTTAAATTACAATACTACAAATATAATATTATAATGAGATGGTTCTAAAATATTGCATGATACATGTAAGTGCATTTCTAACAAAAAAATAAATCTATAGATTATTTCGATCATCAATGTATTTTAAATATGTGATAAGCTGTACTTTTAATAATAATTAAAATCAAAATCAAAACTGTATTTCAGATGTTTGGCGATTGCACACCATTAAAAATAAATTCAAGATGTCGTACAAAACATTTAGAATGAAACTTATATTTAGCATTTAGGAATTCTAATATTATATTAAAATTATCTATATAGTAATAATTATTTGATGAACAACTAATAAGCAATGTATAATATACATAAATAGATACCTTCATGAAAAACCATTATATAATTAATAAATCGTCACACACATCATAAATCAATTTCTAAAACCTATCAATAAGATTAGTTTTTGTAATTTTTATGTCTCTATAAAGTCATTTGAACTTTACGTCTTCGACTTTTAAAATGTATAGTTATTATACTTTACAGTAATCAGTTTAACACAAATACAAATCCAAATCAATATAACCATATTATTAATTGGTTCACAGTTAAGTTATTAGTTATAATATTCTATACTGAAGCAAAAAAAAAAATCATAGTGCATAGTAAACTATTACAGATTTAAGCCAATTTATACATAATCCTCGGTGAACTACATTTTATAATTATTATTATAAAAAAAGTTTTCATCAACAACATTGATACAACTAAATTGCTTTCAGTGTTTTCATAAGTGTACGCTAAGTACGCCCCTCTGCGTATTCCTCCGTTTTTTTTTTTTTTTTGTACTTATTATACTTACATCAAAATCAGCGAGCGATGGAGAAATAATGGAGAGTCAATGCTTTCAAAAAGTTAAACAATAGAACCGCCGTGTAATTTAGGTTTGGTTTTTTAAAAGTCCGTTCTTAACAGTTTTACAGTTTTGGTTATTCGCTGGCACAATAGTTGGAAGGTAAGGGTAAAGTTAAAAGGACGGACTTATAAAATATAAATGTAAAAAAAAAAAAATAATAGTAATAATAATATGAGAGGAATAAAAAGCGTTTTTGTAACAGAGAATAAGAAGGGGAGGTATTGCGTTGATGATGGCGGTACATAAAACACTAATGAAAACCTCAGTAAAGGATAAAGCGAGTTATTTTGATGAAATAATTTTTCTTTTGTACACATTTTCAACCATTAAACCGTTGCAAAAATATATTTATACACAACCCTATTGTTCAGGACTCTAGCAAAATAACCAAGTAAATGAATAAAAATATACATTTTTTTTATTTATGTAATTTATGTTATACTTGAATTAAACTTAACATTTGTACTACCTACCTAAAAATACATAATACGCGGTATTATGCTTTTATAATTTATCTCGTTCTTGTTGAAAATAAAAATCAGTTTTTTAATAATAAGACAACATTTTACATTTTTATTAGTGTCGTTTAAAATGTTATTAACTTTGCGTGGGGAGTACTAAATTTTAAGTAAAAATAAATTACATTTTGAACAATGTTTGTGTTGTTTATTTTTCCTAAAAATGTTTGGTACATCATACAATTAATAACAAGTTGATTTATGGTCGAAAAATGATAACTGAATTTGTTTCAAAAACTAAATAGTTTACTATTAAAGGTTTAATAAGTACGAAATCACATTCACATATTTTTATAGTTTATGCTACAAAAATGATGATAATAAGCAGTAACTTAGTTATATGGGCACTCGTTTCTTTTCTCCCACCCCAGATCAGGATAGTGGTACATGTAGATAAGTGCTTGGGGAATGTGAAGCGGGATGTTCAGCACCCCCAGGTTAGAAGGGAGATGTCGTTTCCTCACACTGTTAATTTTCCTCCAATCAAATGAACTTTCCATTTCCCTACGTAATTTTTTGTTGGATTAAATTGTGTGTATTTTTTCCCAGATTTTAAAATTATTTAGTACCTAAATCTTATAATATATATTTATAAGTCATAACATTATACATGCAATTTTGCTTATATTTAAGTCTGCGCCGACCGAGTTAACTATTTTGAAGTGGGTATACTGTATGCCTGCAGTATAATATTATGGCATTGTATTTTATAATTTAGTCAATAATCTGCTAACTATGATTAAGCTTAATTAAGCGTTACACCGTAATAAGGTTTATAATATTCAAATCAAATTTATTTATTATAACTTATAAGTATAAATAACCTAAATTAAAAATCAAGTTTTTAAGGCAGTTGATTAGTTGATTAGTCATTTTAAATGTTAAAACTTAAGCATATTGAATAGAACAATACATTTATTTCATATTTCTAATCTTTGTGTTACATCCATGTAACTGTATACAATATTATATTAACTGCTAATATTTATTTCCATTAATTAAGCAAGTTATTCATTTGTTTGTATAATAACAAAATAATAAAATACTATAGGCTCACATACCTATTTTATGTTTACTTAAGTTATATATAGCGTAGCTAAAGTGTGACATGTTTATATTAACTATTTGGTTTGTATTATTTTATTAATAGGTAGCTATACCTATGTAGCTAATAGGTAGTTATAACTGAAATATATATTATATATTATAACACTTTTATTATTAATATATTATGTAATTTGAAAGAATTAGGATGATTTATATATTCAATTTTAATAAGTTATTATAATGTTATAAATTAGGTATTGTAAAATGTACATAAATAACATTCAAATATCAAACGTTTTTATACGACTCGATATTGTTTTATGCAACCTGCATCTCAATTTAAAACATTTTCAACATGCATTTTTGTATACTGATATGGTTAATATTATTTTTAGCCTGCAAGACAACGAACGGGTATCTACGAACAATTCTAAGGTTCTGTCTCATAAAATATATTTTAATATATTATTATTATGTTATGTACTCGGTTGGTTAAACAAACGATAAACAATATTGTTGTTCTTTTAGATTGCAGGACATAATATATTGTACCTACATTATTTTTACGGGACGGAAGAAACACAGAAGCACATTATATTATATAATAATATATTGCCACGGTACCGTTTATGCGCTTCGGTTATTCAAGCGAAAAGTCGAGTACGCGAAGGGTAAAAAATACGCTCATTGAGTGAAATACCTGTCCCGATCAGGTGTAGTCGCGCATAGTATACAAAGCATATACTCTAAACGTAAACTGTGTATGTAGGTTAGGTATATAATATAAAATACTTTACGTCGTAGATGTATATCGTGCCCGATGTAAATAAACGGAAAAAAATAATACAGAAAAAAAGACACTTCTGATTTTTTATCGTCGAATCAGACGTCAGGACATCATCACATATTATTATGTTTGTATTACTTGAAATATCAAGCTTCAGCCGTTTTCATTATTTTTTTTCCTCTTTATGTGATGTAATTTCTGTTTTTAGAAATACAAATAATACGATAAACCGTCATTGGGGGGCCATAGACCAAAGAAATAAACACTGCAAATGAAACGAAAGATGACAAAAGTAAAATATATGTTTATATATTATTATATAGGAAATACAAATTAACAATTAATAAAATTATAATAGGTAGTGCATTTTGTGAATAAAACTATTAAATAATGTTTTATGTTGATAAAATGTACGATATTTTTTAGACCATTTAAACTCGAAACTGCTTTATATTAAAATTAAAGAAACAATAAAAAGTTGTCTGTGCTTTTTTATTTTTAAAATACAATTATAAAATATTTGTTTTTTTAAATAGGTAAATCATTGGTACTTTTTATAGAGTATACAATTTTTATATCTGCTAGTACTCAACAACTAATACAAATGAACAAGAAACCTGGAGCGTTGCAGTTTCACCAACTTATGTAGTTATACTTAACTTTAAATCTAAAATGTTTATTTGTGTGTATATTCTAGTATACAACAATAATATTTTAGAGGGCTTTGAAGTCTTCTGAGCATAGGGGCTTGACACTAGACCCCTCCCCCCAATTTACATAATACTCTAGACTAGATTAAAGTTATCTATTCTAGCATTTTGCGTTCTTAGAGTATTATTTATATAGTTTTCCACAAACGTTCCTTTATAATATGGTAAAAACTAAAAACAGAATTTGGTTAACCAGACGTATACGTATAATATTAGTTCTTCAAATCTTCTCGATTACGAGAATCTAATTGGCTTTTTAATATCTTTATTTCATGTTGGAGAAGTCATGTATAAAAATGTGGTAGTTTAAGTTATCTCGGTAACCAGTTTGATTTCGATATTAATTAATATAATTATTGTACGAGTATGTGCAATAATGATTACAAAATGTATAAAATATTGTAAATTATATACCGGACGATTATATTCTTACCACTCAACACTCATTATTTAAAAATGTACAAATGCTTTTGAAAAAAACATTTTTATACGGTTTCTAGAAGTTATGAAAAAATGTTTCAGTAAAATCATTGTTTTGTAACGACTTTAAACCATGTAAAAAATATTTTTTCTAAAACAAACTTTTTGAATAATGATAATTTCTTACGTTAAATGAATCATCCGGTATATCGTTTGTTGTGTAAGTATATTATATATATACTTGTGATGGAGTCGTGAAGATGACAGGCTATTGTAATTTAAACTAAAAACGATAACTATATTATTATGTATTGTAGCGAGAAGCGCTGCTGCAGTATTACTTCGTATTGGTATAATATATATATTTAAACGAATCCCATTACGGTCGTTGCGAGTATACAAATGTGGGGTAGGTACCTATATAGGGTTGCTAGTTACCAGAGTAACCGTTGCGGGGGAGGGGGGGCGGTATGTGTTTGTGTGTGTGTGTATACCGTATACCACATATATATTAGCTCACACTGCAGCCGGAGTTTATCGCACCTAAGAGGCGGTATAAAAGGAATCGGCGACGGCGGCGGGGGGCACCAGAGCAACGCGTAGACGGGCGCGCACAAATGCGACGATTTTCACACGGACACTCACACCCACATAATACGAAAGTACCTATATAACGTGCGTGTTATAGCAAGCAGTCTCGTCGCATACACGAATCGCATCGCACAGCTGCGGTCAGATTCCACAGGCCGCCACGTCGAACTTACACGGAAATACACTCTTGACGGCGGCGCGCGACCTCGGTGCCCCTGCAAATGCCGTCGCCTCGGTGACGGGGTATGCGCGTGTATAGTGTGTAACAATATAAAAGCGTGAAACTTTGGAGTTGCTAAATACGGGTATGACGTGTGTGTGTGTGTGTGTGTGTGTGTGTGTGTGTGTGTTTTCAAGTGTATATACATGCAGAGAGAGAGAGAGAGCGATAGAGAGATGGAAAATATTATAATATGCGTGTGGATTGCAAGACGTCTTAGAAAAATAAAAAAATAACAATCTTACAACATTTTTCAGATAGTAGGTACCTATAATATGCTATTGTATTCATAAATAAAGTATAGGTAAATAAGACTTTACCTTTAATATATATTATATAATATATGGACGCGGTGACTTCTATTCTAACATACCCTTATTACTTTGACTAGTCCCAAAATATATGTTTGTATAATTTGGTTTATAATAATTCATATCCAATCATATCCAAAGATAACCCTAACATATGTATATAAACAAAAAAATATTCGATTTTCGAGAGACGAAACAAATAATGCATGTGTGAGTGTCCTATATGGGTTGAAAAAATCTATAAACTCTCCCAGAGTCTCGAGGAATCTATTGATATCAATTTTATTTAAAACGGTCAAGTAGTTTTTGAATCTTTATTAGAGGACAAAAATATAAACGTTAATTAAGGTATATATAAATATGCAATGTGGCTGGCCGACGTTATAATATTATCATAGCATATCTTAGTTTAGGAAAAAATCCTTTTAAAGGGTGGGTCTAACTTTTGTTTTTTTTTTTTTTAATTTTGGGCAATTCAACTTTTTTAAACAAACCGGTCCCACCACACATTTGCTGTCGTATCTTCAAAACTTGTCAACATTTTATCGTAATTTTAAAGCTATTTTACTGTGCTACAATTATTTTTATTAATTTAAAAAAGTAGAATTCTGTTGAATAATAAAATAAAAATAAAAACTGTTTACAGTTATATATTATACATGTACATATTATGTATTCAATACAGCGTTATTTGAAGTTATACACAATTTCCTTTTAAAAATGCTAATTTTTTTTATTTTTTTCATTTAATAAAAATAATTTGTACATTCACCAGACACATTGTATTTATGTATATTGTGTATGTATATATCAATATATCATTATTCATTTTAGCAAATAGTATGATATGAATATACAATCTATTATATTATTTATACTATTATAAATATTTGGTATACACAGTCCACTGAACACTGTTGATGTTACAACAAAGTTTCGAGTGTTCCGAACGTTTCCAGACCCGAAGTCCGAATGTCTAAAGATACGTGCGTACCTTGTTATTCTGACTTCAGGGGACATTGAATGAGCAGCAATAATATAAGCCATAATAGATTGTACCGCATGTAACTGTATATATGTATATAATATCATGACTGTAATGAGTGTATGGCATAAAGTATACTAGTTGTTGTCAAACTATTCCGTCAGTGCTCCAAACTATAACAACGGATCTCTCGACAACCATAATAATATATATTGTATGTGCGGTGAAACCGTGGTTTTGTAAGCTATTCATTCCACAAATTGTCTTATAAGTTATAGAAGTATATATTTTCTGATTTCATATAATATGCAACACCTGTAAGACGGTAAATATTGGTCGTCTTACGGGATATCAGGAGTAAAGTCTTCTTAACATTATATATTTATGTACATACTTACATGGATACATGTATAAATTATTAATTACTGTAATTGTAATAAAATATATAGTTACCTAAACCAACTGGTACCTATGTCATAATTCATTAGGTATATAATGCATAATATGTCACTATCGCCCATTAATGAGCATGCATCGTGAATCATGATACAGTATACGATACTTGTACAAGATAATATGATCCCTAGGGTATAAGTAGGCACAATAATTAATTCTCTCTATACTCAAAATAATGTTTCATTTAAAATACACCAATCATTAGAGCTTGCAGTGAACTTATATATATTATTACTGTTGACTGTTGTGTATAATTATTTAATGTATTACATATATTGTGTTTAAGTGGAAAATAAACCGATTTTATATTGTAAGAGCTGTTTTATGGGATAGTATAGAATACAATAATAACATATATGTATAGAAACTAATATAATCGGGGTTGAACCTCCATTAATTCATAGGCTATACAGAACATCATGAACACTTACTAGTCAGGATCCCTAATAACACCCTTTTTGAAAAGATAAAAAAAATCGGCAATAAAATGTTAAATAAATGCTCTGAAATGATTGAATAATATATTTTACAGTACTTTTATTTTTTAGTCAGTGGTACTATAGCAACAATATATGCATGGTATTTACAACATTACCAGTACGTTAGCTATTTGTTTTATTGCATAGATTTTATGCATTTATATTTTTATAGTACCTACCATATATGGTTAATCCAGCCATGAGCAGACGCGTATATAATCAGGGGGCGGCAGTGGCACATTTTTAATGAAAAATTTGGGAGTGCTCAAGCATATTTGTCCAGTTAGTCTGCAAATGGCATACATTATGAGAGTGCTAATTTCAAATCTGGGTGTGCTAATCACCCATGAGCATCTTTGCCAAATTGTGCCTGTATAATAGCTATACTGACCAAATATCGAATTTGTTAGAAAGATATCCTTTTATAATCATTGTAACTAGGGTTTAAAATTTCATGAAATTTATTTCCGTGAAATATTTCATTTTGATGAAAAACAAAAATAAAATGTTCATTATATCTAAAAGTTTATAGTCATGAACTGGTCAACTTCTAAGTGAACATTTTTAAAAGTTGGTTTAGTGTATGAAACAAAGAAAATATGCAACATGTTTACATATAATTTATAAGTTGTTTAACAAACCTACAAATCTATAATACTTATAAGAAATTATATGATCTAAGTATTAAATAATGAGTCCAGAGCACCTTGACATCACTCAGTCATATACACACACATATATACGACTTTTGTACACTTTATAATTACTGAAGATACACTATTATTTCATTCACTATTGGAATTGACTTCAACGTGTGGTTTATATTTTAGATCGCTGACGGTCCGCATATAACAATATTTAAAAAAATGTTTTTATTTTCAAAATAATGCCAGGAATATTTTTGAGTACTGCATAATATGTATAATATCTATATACTATAGAATATACAAAATACATGAAATAATAAATCAACAAAAATAATATGTTTTTCTTTATTTCTAAGTGTGTAATCAATATATATTGTTTCTAATCATTTATAACCGAACACTTTTAAAAGAAAAAAAATATTTTTCATAATTTCTTTGAAATATTTCAAGAATAGTGAAATTTTCAATTTTGAAATATTTCAAATTCCGAACCCTAATTATAACAATTGTATTTTATGTAACCAGTAATGGCGACAATTCATATAAAAAAAAAATATACCAATTTCTACTTTTACTATTAAAATCTGTAATTAATGGTAACCGTTTTAATTTTATTTTCATTGTGAATATCAAAATTCTTGTGTGAGATCATCTTTAAAATGCGAAATTTGGAAAAATCCTTTCTCAGTGCACCACTACTACATAGGTAGTGCATACTGCATATTATAATATGGCGGTACGAAAAAGTAGGTACTGCCAATATGTCAGGTCTCAAGCTATCATATTATAATTTAAGCTCTACGTTGATCAGTCGGTCAGGACACGTTCGATCGTGTCATAATAATATATATTACGCACAAGGCCGGTGAGCGATAGTTTGGAGTTTGTAAAATATAATATGGATTCGTCGATGGAAATCTTTCGGTCTGACTACGACCACAGCGCCTGAGCGCGCAACAACTTTATGAGTGTTTCTTCGACGACTGAGCGCCGAGCACAATAACATTAATAATATTATAATACTTTAATAATAATAATACTTTATGGTAATCGCAATAAATCATATCGCGGGCCGCCGTCGTCGGGCGCACTGAACCGAATGCCGCGCGCCACCGTGTTTGTTCGACGCGCGCGTAACACGACCACCGTCGCGAGCGTATCGCATGTTATAGGCGACAAAGCATGAAATTAAAATCGAATTGAATCTTCGCCGCGGAGCTCGCAGTGTGTAAACATGCCAAACCCGCCGCCGCCGTAGTAAAACGTTTTCGAGTGTTCGGCCGTACACTGTACACACACTCGCACAATCAGTATTTACCGCCATATTATTACGTCCCGAGGCTATTTGTGCCCGACGACCCTTTTGTCTTTTGCCTTTGACGAGAGCTCTGACGTCGCCGTTATTGTACATTCGCACAAATATACAATTGCACTCACACACGCGCGTATATAATATTATATTATTATTACTATTATTATTATTATTACTGTCGTGTACATTATTATGACGTCAACATAATATTACAATAGGTATATCAGATAGATACAGGGCGATTCACCACCGAGGTGCACTCATCTTTTTTTTTTGTTTAATATACCTAACGAATCTCTTCAAATTTCGACTTTTTAGAATTTTTGAATATTGTCTTGATACTTAGAATACCACCATATTATTGAATATAGGAGAGATTTAGCTGTGTTTATTTGACTCCACGCTGCCGAAACTTTAGTATTTACCTTTGACGAGAGCGTCGCCATCACCGATGTTCTATATATATGCAGCTGAACTGCACACGCGTATACGTTATACAAAAGTACAATACTTTTATTATTATTATAATTTATCGTTAATATTACCATTGAGTATATAAATACCTACTAGTATTTATAATCAATGATATTACCAAGCCCGGATTAAGACATTTTGAGGCTCAGGGGCCAAAGTTTAAATGAGGCCCCTGTACGAAAAAAAAATTTATGTATATTAATATATAGGTACCTGTTATAATAAATATATATATATGTACCAAGGTACATAGCAATAAATCAAGAATTAAGTATCATTTTATTTATAAATTATAATTTACAAGCTTTTTTCCTCTCTAAATAATCATCAATTTTTTTAAAGTGATTTATGCGGTGTTATAGCCTATAATGGACAAATCTGAGGCCCCTAAATAAATGGAGGCCCGGGGGCCATGGCCCCCCTGGACCCCCCCTTAATCCGGGCTTGGATATTACTATGTTGTTATAATAACGTCAACATAATATAATATATATATATATCAAATACTGAGTGATTCACCACCAAACATAAACTCACCATAGTTTTTTCAATTGATAACGAATTTATTCAAACTCCGATTTTTGGAATTTTCAAATAGCACAGCCGCACAGGTAACTATACTCAAAGACCATAATAGTTTGGAATGAATTGGGTGGATATAGTGACAGACTTCAACTGTTTTTCAAATGAAAAGCTATATTTTTTACTGTGGATATTATTTAGTGGAATTTTTTTTTTGATAATGTTAATGTATTTATCTGTTTACTTAATTCAAAATTCGAACGAGTAGTTTTTCAGTTTTTGAAAGGTTTATATTATCCTAAGGGTTGTAATAGTCCTTAAAAATAATTTTTCAACAGTTTTAAATATATGTAATAGAATAATAGATGATCGGACACGTTAGTGTTTATTTTTTGGATCATTTTTGGAAATCATGATTGTTGATAGACAAATATTAGCTACTAAATTTTCAACTAACAACCACGGCCCTCATAATATTATGGTGGAAAAATAATTATCCTTAGAATAAAAAGTTAAATAACTAAAAAACTGCTCGATCGAATATTTATTTTGATACATCGAGATTTTCAGAAAATAACTTATAAGTTATCCGCTAAATAATTTACAGTAGAAAGGGAGAAGGAAGATTCTCGTTTGATAAATACAAGTTTTACAAGTTTGTAGGACGATGCGTCTTAAGTAGTACAAACAATTTCAAGAAATTTAAAATATGATATGGTCCTTAGGAATAATATTAAATATTCCAAAAAATCAAAAATTGAATAAATAAATTATTAAATGAAAAATGAGAGTGAGTATGCTTGGTGAATCACTCACCCTGTGTGTAGGACTGTCCTCGCAGGTGATGGCGATAAATCGAGAATATTATTTGTATTATCATATTATTTGTATATGTATTATACTATACATGTACGGTCCATGTGTGCTACAGGATTCCAGTTCGTGCGCCTCCGGGTCTTATCAAAAACAATCATGTCGTCGTCGGGCTATTGTACGCAATATTATATAATAAACCAACTGCATATACGTCAATGTAAACACAACAATAATAATATATCTAAATCGTATTTTACCCTCTGCTCCGTTTGTTTTTTTTTTTCCACCGTACGTCGATTTGTACATTCATACACTACTGCAGTTGTGTGTTAAGCCTTGTACCCTCACACATTAATAAAATAGTATTTTTACTTAATTTTTTTTTTTACTTTATTGTTTACCCAAACAAATATATAATAATATTAAACTGCGCACACGGAGTGGCTATATGAACACGACGATGCCCCGTGTTATCGTGTCATCGTTTTCATGACGAACAACAATACAAAACGGTCCCACGCCAAGAGATATATGTCGGCCGTAGGCTGTTTAGAAGAAAAAAGAAAATCTGACGTGACTATTTTTTTATTTTTTTTTTTTTGTAATTCATCCCCGTCTTTAACAAAGGATACGACGAAAAGTTTTTTTAAAGTCTGTTGTTTCCAAATGACGTTCGATCGTTAGAAATACAAATACGCGTCTTAAAATGCTGCATTATTATACATGTGTACCTATATGTGGGGACGTGGGGTTCTATTTAAATCTTGCTTTCAGCATGATTATTTCATTTATACATATGCTTAGTACGTAGATACACCTTTTTATTAACTTAAAATAATACAGCTCAACAATATTTAGGCAAAACAAAATGACTAGTTGATATGGGTTTATGTTTTATTATGTGATAATAATTCAGGAAAAATAGCTGTATATTTAGGAAAATATAATGATCTGATGCTATGACTTTGACAAGGGGAACTATATACTCCCATTTTTATCCATATCACCTCTCAGAATTGTCAATAATTAACCATGTGTTTCTCTTCAAGGGCCACAGCATTTTTTATTCCCCGCCATCGGCGCCATCATACATAATATGTTAAATGTTTTGAGCACCACATAATATGAACGTAACTTTTTGTTTCTTTTTTCCTTAACGGAGCTCCCATTACACATCTATTATCTCTAGTATTCAGTTGCATGTTCTGTCTTACCATACTAGAGTCCTGCATTCTATCATTTATGTCCATTACTCCCAGCTCTGCACTCACTTGAGTACTTGACGTTCACCCATTCTCATACATGTTTAATGTTATTATAACATATGTATAATGTATATATTTTTAAAAGTTAATAATAATAATCCATAGATCTTAGATTAAAGAGTTTCATAATAAATTATTACAATTTATTGAGGTGATTAGCGGGAACTAAAAAATAATAATTTACGATTTAAAAGTTAATGTTTAGCCGTATAGGTTAGGCAATAGGACCTGACATTTTGGCAGTAGATAACTACTTTTTCGTACCACCATATTATAATATTATGTACTATACCAATAATTTAGTCGTGCACTGGGAAAGGATTTCTCCAAATTTCGCATTTTAAAGAGGTGCTCATACAAGAATTTCGAGATTCATAATGAAAATAAAATTAAAACGGTTACCATTAATTATAGATTTTAATTGTAAAAGTAGAAATTGATATATTTTTTTTATATGAATTGTTGCCATTACTAGTTACATAAAATAAAATTGTTATAATAATTATATATGGATATCGTTCTAACCAATTCGATATTGGTCAGTATATTATTTACCCACGAGGTAATTGGATACAATTATATTTTAAACCAGTATTTGATAATTGGTCATTTTTTAATCCGCGTGACAATTGCAATGTCTCCAACCCAGCCTTTATTTTTACGGGCGACGAAGTTCACGGGCAGCTTTATATAGTATTTTTATAATCATAAATCGGGATGTGCATAATACATAGAATAAAGAATTTATTAATATTAATATTACGATGACCAGGAATCTGTTACCTAAGTTATATTTTATTTAAAGTCGAACGTCCAGTCGTGACAAAATAAGCTTCCTTCCCCTACTCATCGCTGTCTTTATAATATTATCCTTGCCATGTGCAGTCTAAACCTTCCACCAGCAACGAACACAACAAACCTACCAAAATAAGGGATGGTATTTTAAACTATACAGCTGTGTGGATACGTCGTGTAGAGGAATTAATTACGTCACTAAAATAATAATGATAATTATAATCACACGTCACAAACAGTATTATACATCAATATATTTATAATATCATAAATACAATAAAACGAAAATGTAATTTGATGTACAAAATCTTAATAGCAGGGTATAATATTCAGCTAATCAGCTATAATATATATAATTATTATATATGATAATATACCGTACCTATATATATTATAATTTATAATGATTCTAGTAGGCATGACATTCGATACCTGAGAAGTCGTACATATAAGAAATTCGGTCGATCCTCTACTGCATAATATTATAAGTACATAATAGGCACCTATATATTGTATAAAGGTTCATTAAGTAAACCTACTTACGAGTTACGATAAAACGTATAAAAGGTTCTTATAACATACACACTGCGTGGGGAAAAGTAACACGCGAGGTGTCATATTTTGCAGTTCAAAACAATAACGATGAACAACAATAATATATAGGTAAGTGCCTACGAATTTCATTAACATAACGGCACTCCACATTATTATTATTATTATTATTATTATTGGCTATACCTTTTGTGAGAAATGAGGCATGACAATATTGTGAAAAAAAGTGCTTACAGATCAGTTGTAGTGGATAGGTAAAATGTGGAGCTGTGAAATTATTTTAGAACTACAACAGATCAAATTATATTTCTAAAACATCTTTGGAAGACTTAAATAAATGCTATAATGCTATACTATCAGTATCTTTGAATATATATTTGAAAATTGTCAGTGTACATTAAAAATCCTCTTTTGTTTTAGTTTTTAACTCTTTTTTTAATTTTTAGTAGAATAATTTGCTTCTAAAAAATTTGGTGTATTTACCTAGCATGAAAATTTAGCATTTAGCATTTGCAAATTAAGAAGTTTAATTTTTAATTGACATTTAGTCACAAATAGTAAGGATGCCTTGAATGTAACGTATATAATATATATGGGCGTGAATAAACACTGTTATTGAGTTATTGTTATAATTGAAAACATCAAAACATTCAAACATTTCGTATTATAAAAGTGTATTACTGACTACTGGCAAACGATTAATCCACTGCTAGTTGCCTATTTGTAATTTAAAATTCTTCGTTAATATAAAGCCGTTTCCCATCGTACATTTTGAATATTACTATATTATTATCAAGAACAATAAGTGTATAGGTATATATAGGTATATATAGGTATATGTATATAGGTACATATCATACATACGTACTCACGCATACATATTAATAATTATAGTAATAATATTATCATCCTCCCTTTGCTATTTTTCCGCCGTGTCATAATATTATATTAAGGTCTATAGCGATGCAAGTTCGATTTTCTTGCGTATACAAATATAAGGTTTCCACTAGTAACTGCAATATATATTATAAGTCTTAGTTTACTTTGCAATTCCATCGCGCGTGGGGTTTCAGTAAACGATGCCTCTACCAGACTATTAAGAATATCGGCAATATTATATACATATTATACTTTCGATTCCACAAACATTATTACGACGCTTGTCCCGTATATATCTACAATATGCTATTATAGTCATAATAGCCGTTAGCCGGCTTATAATATTTACATAATATATTATGAAGTAAGAAATTAACGATATATACAGTACCTATGCCTATACTGTATACACAGTACACAATATGGATAATAAACAGTATTTATAGATTAGAAGGGGCTAAATGCTAACCCTTATTTTAAAATATATTTTAGCATCCACTTTAATTTTTTTTCCTATTCATGCACCAATAAAACAGGTGGAAAAACTTTAAAATAACTAAAACCGAATTTCTTCGATACAGGAGCTGAGAAAAATGTGATAAGCACTATATTGTCTCGATTTAATTGACCCAAAGGCTTAGAAAAGTGGTTATAGGTCTTGCGAACATCAAATTGTAACAAAACGTGATAGTACAACCTTGTTCGTACCAAAAGAGTCCGTGTGAAACTCCAGTGAAGTTGAAACCTGCATCTCTGTTGCAGGTATTTTTTCACGATTTTCGACGGTTGTACCTATATTATACAGATAATATAAGCTTTCCTTGATCATGCTGTTCATAAATTATAGAATTAGCAGTGAAATTGTTCAGAACAACTGAACATTTCAACTCTAATGCCGGTATGCATAGTCAATTTATGTGTCACATATTACATGGTAAACTATATGCCTTATATGTAACACTAGTTGTGACATAAGTATAAATGTATAATATGTTGGGGTCAAGAATATAATTCACATTATATTTATGAGCTAAAAATATGGACTATAATAGGCTAATTTAATTCGTTTTAATGAAATTTTCATTTGTTAAAATGTTTTATTTTTCTTTATAAATATCACTTAGCTTAAAACTTAAGTATTGTAGGTACTTATATCTCAAACTTATATATCCAACAACAGTATCATTATGCTGAAGGGGAGTTTCAAACATATTATAACTATTGTTATTTATACCTAATTATATTATTTGTTTAGCTAAATCAATTTTATATTATTAATAGTCTATGCGTAATTATTATTAATATTATTTTTTTTTATTGTTCTTAATTAACATCAGCTACAATGGCCATTAGTTACAATTTACAATTACAATTAAGTAAGAATTTAAGGATTTGTGTGGTGGTGTCTGCATTTGATCCGAGTGCAGCGTCTGTACTATTGTCTGTTAGTATATTTCAATAATAGATATTCGTCACAATACTCTAAGGACTACCTAATTTTATTATATTGTTAGTCGCCGGAACAAATTTAACCGGAAACCTAAAATCTAATAAATTCATCTGGTCATAGGTTTATAAAATATAATATTTAAATATGAAGAATAAATATCTCAGGGAATTATTGAATTGTGCCAAGTTCTAACTGCAGATAATAGATAAACGATGACAGCTGGTAGGTAAAAATAAATTTAAATATTGATCTCTCAATGGGCTCCAACTAAATACAATTTCGTATCATAAATCACCCTTGTTCCTTAGAATTGAAGATTGAATCATTTTTTTACTATAAAACTTGTACCAACGCATACACAAAAAAACACAAGTCATTGTAAAGTCAATACATCCATTGTTTTACTAAGATTCTAAAAGACTTAACCTGGAAGTATAAAATAAGCACTGCAGATCTGCAGTGTATAATACGAATCGAAACACAAATCCTTGTTCAAATATTATAGTTTAATATATTATAACAACCCTTATATATCATTGATAATGGTCTTGGAAAAATAAACGGGCCGAAAATCTTAACGATTGTTGATTAGAAAAAACGACTTCGCAACGACCATACTCGCGTCGTTGTGTACCCGTTGTCTGGGAAATGTTTGAATTTTTCGAGTTAACTGATTTTGAATTGAACTTCGAGTTCACTTGCAATTAAACGTCTGACCTGAAACAACCATAAAGAAAAATGGCCACTAGTGACTTTGTTCGAGAAATCGCCATAATGAATGTAGTCGAACGCGTTGAAATATGGGTAATGCCAGTGGAAGACGAAGAACTAACGCTTGAAATTAAAGACTTAGAACAAAAATTAGATGACGACGAGGACGAAGACAATATACTAGGCGATATAATTTGGTTGTTTAGTGAAAATGATACTGTCGAATGCACTGTCGAGGTAGGCAGCGGAGACGCTGCAGCTGTAGTCCCGACGCCCTCCTAGAAGCTCGAACCAGCCGAGCAGGGACAAGGACTACAGCAGGCAGAAGACCTGCAAGTGCCAGTACAACATCAAGAGGCAGACTTTATTCCATCTGCGGGAGAAACGGATAAGACTATGCTAGACGGAGAGAACGGACCAGGTACGACCATCAGTGCAGTATTACTGAGGAAAAATCCACGTGGTAGGACTATAAGGCGATTGTGCGCCGCCACGTGGAAAGGCGCGAAGCGCGTACTGCTCTGCGGTTGTTTCCGGAAGTCGTGAAGCCAGCGGCATAGCAAACCCCCTCCCTCCCAGATGAAGACACCAGGACACAGTGGCGTATTTGAAGGGGGGGGCAACAGGGGCATTTGCCCCCCCCCGAGACTTTTTTTAAGCAAAATACGTTAGCACTGAGCTATTATTAAAAGTCAAATTTCATTATTATGCGTATTGCGTATTATGATTTATGACTATTGACTAGGCAGTAGGCTTACTCGCCTATCATGCGTTCCCACCAAATATACGGTACCCAGTTTTGAAACTACAATAGTAACCATTTCTAACATAGGTACCATGTTCTGTGTTACAATCACAGTCTTAGATTAGTTTACAATCATAGATAATAAAGAAAAATAGTTGTAATCAATATCAATTATCAATATTCTGTGATAATAGTTAATAATAATAGTAAATAATGTTCAGTCTTCAGTGTTCATAAAAAAAAAAGAAATATTGACTTAATAATATAATTATTTTTTTTACTAATTGATCTACTTTACTATTGACTATTTATTATTTTATATTATTATATTATTTTTTAGGATTATAACTGTATACAAGTTAGAACCGTGTCTAACAACGAATAAAGTACCTATTGCATTCAAATTTCTTGATATTGTAACAGTGAGAGATTTTTGAATTTTGCCGCCCCTGAAAAATTATCCCAAATACGCCACTGCCAGGACAAGACGGCGGCGACGGGGGAGTGGTACATGAAAGAGCACAGTACGGTGCCCGGCGGTAAGTCACACTATACGTTTTCCGGCCACCCGCAGAAAGACGAGATCGCAGTCGCCAGCGTCGCGAGCTCGCGGTTGCCGACACGCGAGACCATCAAGACGACTCAGCGAGGGCCCGACTGCTCCAGTCACATCAGGAGCCGATGGACGACGACGACGGCGGTGGCTAGCTGTACCGTCGCGGGCAACGATACCGCCCCGACGGTATCACGCGACGATGGCAGAGTGAACGAAGGCGACTCGCAAAGGCGACGGCGGCGGAGTCTGCAAAACAAAACGGGCGAGCGGATACAGCTGCAGAGCTAGGAACACGGAAGTCAGCATCGCCGGACTCGTGGAAACGGATAACGTTCCAGGGTCCGGCGATGTGCGACTCCAGGACGGCCACCGGACGGTGACTCGGTCGATTCAGGGCGAAAATCTCTTGGAGAGGATCAGGACCTTTACGGCGTGCTTTGCTGTGAGGTCCGACGATCTTCTCCCTGCGTTTTCGCTCAGTGGCAATTGGTCGGGTCACGTCTCCGGTCGCCGGCCGATTCCGTAGTTGCCGCTGCTCGGTCAGTTTTTTAGGTTAGGCCGTCGCCACTCGTCGGTCGTCTTCAGTACCTGCGTATAGTCGATGAGCACAACATCGCGCACTAGCCGCTCGCCGTCAAATCGTCTCATCGCTCCCGTGGCCGTCGCGGTCGGGACTTCGCCAGCCGTCGTGATGGTCGTCACCCGCGAGCAAACGCACTGGCGACTGCACTCGTCCGCCTGCGAGATGTGCCGCGAAAACGTATAGAGGTGACCAGTAGCCAGCATATTGCTTTATGCACCTCGCCATCACGTACCGCTCCCCCTGCTTATTGTGTCTTGTCTGGTGTCCCCCCCCCCCCATAAGGCCACTTTGAGCCAATTATACATCAAAAATCATATAAAATTACAAAAAAAATAAGAAGATATCAAAAAAAAACCATGTGTGTTACCAGTACGCGCGCGGGAACTTCTTTTGAATGGTACACGTGAGTGAGTGAAAAAGAAAGAAAAAAATATTAATTAATTTAAAAAATGAGAAGAAGTATCCGGAATTATTTATTATTGATAGTTTTATTATTTTTTTTATATTTTTATATTCAACAGATCGATGGATAATTGTTTGTAGTATTGTTTTTATCCAGACAATAGATTTGTGAGTGAATACTATTAATAATAATAAAAATAAATAATAATCGATCATTAATTATTCATATTAATTAGTATGGCCCGATTATAATATATAATACTAGCTGATCCCTTGCACTTCGTTGCCCTTTAAATGTATCAACTCAATATGAGTTATGACTCAAACTTTGTTCAATTCGTTATTCAATATTCGGTGTATATGGTGTTCAAAATTTATCTTACATTATCAGGTAGGCAATCTACCTGCGGTAGATCGCGGGCCCCGTGCTGTTTGTACGGAAGTGTATGATTTAACTCTAAATTATCAAAGTTATACCAAGTTTATTTTGATATAATACGGTGGATTAATATAACAAATTTGGTTGCTCGTATAAAATCACAACTCTTAAAAAAATTATGATTGTTGAACTCTTTTTGGGTGTAACTTGCTGGAGTAAGTGCAACTCAGCCACCCTGGTAGGCAATGTTCAATAATTTGATTTGATGCAAGCTTGTACCTGATCTGCCCGAATAACCAATGGCAACCAATAAATAAATGCTAATTTCTACTGTAGACTGTAACCAATGGCAACTATTAATAAATAAAAATAAAATTTCCAATTTCCATCTTGAATCTCAATGTCCCTGTTTGAGCACCTATTTAAAATGCGAATTTCGAAAAATCTTTTAATAGCTATCTGTATGCCAAATTTCAGCCAAATCCGTCCAATGGTTTGAGCTGTGCGTTGATAGCAGTCAATCAGCTTACTGTTTTGTATATACAGATATATATATTATAATATATAATAAAACAACATTACCATGACAATATTTATTTATTTAGGGACATGTACGCTTTCGCGTTCGTACGGCCGCCCGTTCGTACGCGCCGCCCGTTCGCTTTTTTTTCTCACTACCGTGCGTAAAGAAGTATAACTTCAAAAAAATAAGAAGATATATCAAGTAAAAAAACAAAAAAAAAATATAAGATATATCAAGTAATAAAACAAAAAAAAATAATAAGATATAAAAAAAAATACTTTTGATTGATAAATAATAATAATAAATATTATTGTAAAAACTACATTTATTTTGTTGAGTACACAATAAAATTATTGTCTATAGAAAAATAAAATATTGTTTCTTTTTTTACTTATTGGAGTGTATTTGTATATTTATTTCAACAGAATAATGGGCTCCACTGAACATGCCCCTGTGAGGGCCCATGCAAAGTAATAACTACTTACTAGCAATGTTTTTGTCACGCATCAATAAAGTATTGTAATAATATTTTTTGTTGGGTATTTTTGGTCAGGTAAATATTTTAATATAACAATTAATAGATAACCATAGATAACTTGGCACTTTTACGTATATTATACATTCGACTGTACTCGCAATAGCATTTTAAAAATTGTAATACTTTTTACTCTTGACCCCACAAAGTAGGTAACAAATAGGACGCACCAAGTATCAGAAAAGATGCTGATGTAAAACATCAAATCATTTTTACTGCCCCAATATGTAGCCTCAAAATGAATATTAAAAAAGCGGGTTAGTGGATGTCACTCTGCTGTACAGTTGGTTTCAAGTGTCTCAAATGGTTCAATGTAATGGATGGTCTTAAATTTGAATTCAATGATATAAATCATTGCATACGAAAAACGATCCTGAGCGAAGACTGACCATCAGCCTATAATATTACTAAGTAGGTATATTTTATGATATTATTGTGAATAATTTTAGTACCTATTAGACTTACACTATGCATACGGACATAAAAGTAATAACACCATCTGTAGATGGAGCGTGTTTGATTTTCAGTAATGTGATTTATAATAATATTTAGAACACTATATATTGTCATATTATTATCAGGTATGTACGTATGTACCTACTTTTAGAGTTCTTGTTCCGTTCTACAGTAAAAGTATTATACCTATTTAAAATAACAATATTCGAAATGACGTGCATCACTGATGCAAGCACGGGCAGCACATAATGTTACCATCGCTCATATTTTTTGTTCACTGCTATTACAAAAAATAAAATGGAATGTGAAGGCTATATTTTATTATAATTAAATGTTATAATATATGAATTCCAATTTTTGACAACAAATATTATTCCAAACTCAATATCACTTATTTCTATTTGTATTAGTGGGGAGGGGTGGGGAATTGTAGAAGTTAACATTTTTATACGGTATTCATTTTTTTTGTATAATTATATAATATAGTCACAAACAACTTCATTTGATACGTCTATTACATTAAATATGAATCATTATTTTTGTCATTTTAAGTTTTTATGTTATTGTGGTAACATTAGAAAAATAATTATTTAAAAAAAAAATGTATTTCTAAATAATTCTAAATGATTATGATGTGCTCAACTGCTGAGAGAGGTAGGTATATATATATTGTAAGTCATATAGATATATAAAAAAACTTAAAATTAATGAATCGTGATTCGTGACGTGACGTAAGCATACCTATATATAGAACGAGAAGAAGAATCTCTTTCAAACAATCCTAATGTTTAATGATAGAAACGGACCAGTGCGGTGGCAGCTGCTGCAGACATTGAATTATGTGAAAATTCTTTGCTGCATTTGTGCGCCTATTGTGTCGGCGATTGGATTGGCAAAATGAACAGCAGCAATACGGTCCGCTGTCGTTTTTTACACGCAGTTTTCGTATATATACATACAAAATAAATAAATAAATAAAACGGTACAGAAGATTAACCCTCTTAAGGCGCACGCAACAGATATACGACTTTAGACCGACATTTATGCGCCGTGAGCAAATGGAGAGGGATGTACCCTCATCGTGTATCATAGCGGTCGTACAATTTCCCTCTATATCCTATATCTGTTCCTGCAAAAGGATTAATGTAAATAAATAAACAATTTTGAGTGCGTTTTCTGATCAAACCAATAATTGAACATTATAATATTATATAGATAGGTGCACCAATGATAATGTTTTAGTAATTCATATTCTGTTAACACCGCAAACGTAAATGGCACAGGGCTGTAAAATATACAATATAATATCGGTATGTCGACAGTTTACCATTTGTGTGCGTTAAAACGACGGTAAAGTTGTATTATAAAGCTTATGAAAATATTATTAAATGCATACACCTCGAGATAACTACACGCGCAAACTTATATAATATATTATATTATGATCGTACATTCTAAACATAAATAGAGCATATTATTATATCGTCGTAGGTACTTAATTATAGTATATATAAAAAAAAAAATAGTGATAAATATCAAATGGCTTTTTCAATGTTTTTTTGTATTATTATTATTATGAATTATAATTTCTTTAAATATAATATTCAGAAAAAATATATTTTACAACCAAAAATGTCTATATCGAACAACTCACTGGTGGTTGGTAGTGTTTTTAAAATAAGATTAAGATCATAATATGATTTCAATATTTTATTAGACCCAATATTTATAATATTGATCACGATAGTTTCAAAAATATATGTGAAACGTGTAAATAAAGGTAAATATTATTATTGGAACATAAACACATTTTTGACGTTTACTGAAATTCCAGAATAATTTAAACTACTTATTAATGTTTACTATTTACTCCTTATAATATATTAAGCTGATTGATGGTAAGTTGAATATTAATAGGCAAAATAAAATAACAACAACCAAGACAATTATTATATTCAATTTTTTACTGTACGGTGGTGGGTGTATTTAGCGTTAATATAATAATATACGGGTTATAAGTATATAGCTCTACAAAGGTGGTAAATGGCCTAAAATAATTCTTGTACAAGGCATCAAAAAATAATTATAAAACTGTACCTAATTGGTTACAAACGATTGGAGTTGCGTTCAATGTGTACGATTCTGTATGGGTAATAACTAGGTATTATTGTAGGTACATATACCTCTATTACTGTTTTACATTTTCAAATTATAAAATATATAGTTATAGCCTATAGGTAGCTGGTATACAGCATCGTTTCACCTGAACATCAGTATCTAATTGACAATATTTATAAAACCGTATTTAGTAATATTGTACTTTATATTATATACCTACCAAAAAAAAAATACGCTATCCGTAAGCTCAACCGTCAAGTATAATTATTATTATACTGTCATAGTACCTATTTATAATATATGCGTAGAAAAATAAGACTTAGCCGCCAGCAGACAATGTAAAAACAAAACGACGGCGGCCGTAATCGAAAGAGATTATAACGCGGACTTGACGCGATGGCGACTGAGTCTAAACAACTGCATTATAATATTAATATTATCGTAATAGGTATAATAAATAAGGTTTAATAAGTCACTGTATCCGGGAGTTTACCTATTCACTGTAACACATAAACAGACATAAGTACAGTATGTCAGTAACAGTGGATATATTCATGGTTAAAAACTCAATTTTAACTGGAAACTGGTACCTATACTTACCTAATACCTGGCTACCTAAATTTCGAGAAGACAATAAATATAATTCATAGTAGGATGTTAAGTTTTTTTTTTTTCAAACTTGCTAAACAGTTATATATTATCATTTATCTTTATGTATTTGGAGAAGTTACTAGAAAATCCATAGCTTGTTGTCTTTTTTATTTAGAATATGAAAGTTCAATCAAAACGTAGTAGCTAGGTAGGTAGATATAATATTTTGGGGTTACCCATAAATTTGAATTATTATTCAAAATTAAAATTATTATTAAACAAATCAAAGTCATTATAAATATTTTTTTTTTGGTTTATCTTTATTTACAGATTTCCAATTTCTAACTTTCGTGCATTTTCATTAGGTTACCTACTATTACTACTCTCCTACACTTACTCCTCTATCAATGGACAGTGTAATAACTTCTAGTTTAAGAGTTCAAGCCAAAGTTTAATAATATGTTTAGCAGTTGAACATAATATACAATATAATAATATTATTATAGAAATTATTTGATTGTTTTTTTTTTTTACTTTCACAGATTAAAATATTGGTTTATAATATTCCGCAACTATACGCGCGTATACATTATGATATTCTGTTAACATATTATATTATATTGTATAGCATAACTGCATAACCAACTCTAAAACAATATACTATTAACATAATATTGTACGAAATATACCAATACTGCTAGGTACCTACCTACCTCAATAGGTAAAATATGGATTTTCATTCGGCCACAAATGATTATCGGAACACGGCAGTGGACGTCAGTAATTTAGCATGGTGCGTAGAGGTACCTATAACTTAATAACGAAATATATAATATCACTATGGGTACCTAATAGGTACCTGTTTTAATAGCTCATAATATTATAATTATCTAATACAATAATAATATTGTCATCGGTCTAACTAGGGTGTCTGTCGTATACTACAGCTGCAATACCTACTTGTAAACATGTTGTCACACGTTGTCGTTTCACCCACGTTATGTAATGTGTATTTTTAGTGCGTGTAAGTGTGCTTGTGTGTGTGTGTGTGTGTGTGTGTGTGTGTGTGTGTGTGTGTGTGTGTGTGTGCGCGTGTGTGTGTGTATGTGTAGGCACCGAAGGAAAACGGTCGAGACGAAGGACGGTCTCGACTCTCAAGCCGGTGGTAGGCGAAGAGGAAAGAACATAATAATATATACACTAATTTTATTTTAACGAAACGATCGTTTATTGTTTTTATTTTAAACGTTTTCTCTTATTCTTCTAAAATAACACAGCACTTAAAATAGATACATTACACTAACTGACTCGTTTTGTTTAATATATATATAATATAATATATATATATATATTATAATATAATCAAGTGACGTACCTAAACATAATATATAGTTATAATATTATTATATTATCATCATTCATGTATAATAATAATATATATTATATATTATAATGTAGAGGTGTACAAGGAATACGTTTAATAACAATATATTATTATGTAGGTAATAATAATATATAAACGATGAATTTATAATAAATTAATTATAATTATATAAGTTTAAGAATTATTACGTTCTGTATTTTCTCTACGAACGTTCAATAATAATAATAATAATAATAATAAGTATGTACACAGTATTCTACACGACGTCTTCTAAAGACTACGACAATAAAAATAATAATAATAATAATAATAAAACAATAATATGATAAGAATATTTGGTAACGAGGATCATAATACATAAATATGATAATATAATAATAATATAGGCTATGTACAATATTATAATAGTGTTTGCGATAAATAATAATGATGATAATAATAATAATAATATCAATATATTCTATAATAATTAAAATGTATTGCACTATTATTTTTATTATTATTATTATTAATACTATTACGATAATATACTAAATCGTATTTGTATAAATAAGTATATGTTTGTTATATAAGTATTGTATATTATACGTCTGTATATAATAGGGTTATTGGACAAATTGGGACTAGATGAGAAATCGACACCGGCTATGCATCAGTGCGATTCGTTTGCATGACGGCTTCACGAATCTTCGATAATGCTGAAAAATATAAATTGAACACAAATATTATGGTTATGTTTAAATAATAATTGCAAAACGAATTAATTGTGTATTCTTATTATAAATAATTTCGGTTATCTAATGACACAAATATTATACAATGCAACTGTATTGATATGTAGGTACAATCTTATTTCGCATCTATAATATTATAGTTCAATAAATTCTTACTGCACATACACTCCTAAGTAGATTAATATTTAAATTAAATATGTTTAAATTATAATAGCAATATTTAAATATTAAAAACCAAAACATCCAACCAAACCAAACCCATGGGCGCATCAGACCAATTAGTAAATATTAATAAACACTTTACATATAAATTTATCAATGAGTCATTATTTGAATTTTTAATCGTCTTATTAGAAAGAAGCTTTACAGATTAGTAATAAATAAATAATAAATATAATAACAATTTTGTCATTTAAGATTCTGAGCGGAGAAATGTGCATGTTGTGTTTTGTGAATGTCATTTTTTGAAGCAATTGATTTTTACGGGTTTGGTTTTTGGTGGAAAATTATAATATCTATTTAATACTTTGTACTCGTATAGGGGGTAAATTTTGTTATTTAATTTTACCTTATTCAAAATTTAAAAACCGTATCACGCAAGTAACTACTTGACATTTTCACCAAAGATTTATATCCTAACGTGATATTATTTTCAAAATATTTTGACTCTTCTTGAGTAACTATATACCATACTTATTATATACAGTTGAAGTGTTCGACTCCTTTAGTTTTTTTTATTTCTACAGACCAATTTTTTTTTCTTAGCCAAAAACCTTGAAAATTTATTACGAACTACAATAAGTAACCCCACATGGTTTTCTTACTGCAGGAATTGAAAAAACAAAGTCACAAATCACAATCATAATATGCAAAAATATGGGGAGGCTTTAGGCTAAGCCCCAAAAATTGTGATTATAGGAATTTGAAACATTCCTTGATTACCTAAATTGTAATTTGTGTCACAATGAAAACTTCAAAATATTTCGACTATAATTTTAAACTAGATTTATACCATCATGGACCTATTCAGTCGGATATACGATACGCGGTATTGACTTATATAGATATGTAAGTTAATAACAAAAATATTATATAATATCGGTGCCTAAAAATTTTAATCTAGGTAGGTACCTATACTAATATATGTTATAAAGCTGATAAGAGTGTGTATGCTTGAACGAGCTATAATATCTCAAAAACTAATATGGACCGATATTAATTAAAGTTGTTTCAATAGATTCCTTGAAACTAGGAGGGTGTTGTAAGCTCATTCTTTTGACCCTTAGGTATATAGGTTGGTATAGGAGGAATCACGCATGAAATTCATTATGGCTCTCGAAAATCGAACAATTTTTTAGTAGGTTAGGTTAAGTTAAAAAAAAATTCGTACAAGCCATCCGCGGACTCCGTTGATATGGAATTTGTTGTAAATAAATGGAAATAATATATATGATTAATTGATTGTTATTCAAATGTACCTACTTACAATAAAATGCAATGTCCTTATGATTGTATATAATAAGCTTAGATTTATAGACTCAATACAATATTAACAAGCTTGATTAATGTTGACTAAAATTTCGGAGATTGTTCTTATAGGTATCAGAAACAAGTTTGGAGAGAATTTCAAACCACGTTCAAACAACGGACGGATTTGCCCAGCCCAGGCAAATTATGCAAACCATAATGCCTATTACCCGATCTACAAAGATTTTAATTAGCACCGTAATTGTAAATCAGTTCATCTTTAACCGGACAAATTAATATTAAATAATATACTTTCGTTAACGTTTATTTTTAAGGTATAATATAATATTATAATATATACCTTCCTAATCAGGGGCGTCATTTAACTTTTTTTTTGTTGGTGCCAAAATGTTGGCAGGCCATTCAAATCATTACCAGGCCTCGTAGAAAACTTTAGAATATTTGTATAATTAATTGAATATGTCACTTATATTAGTAAGAAAATATCACAATATTGTTACTATTTTTGACAAACTATAATATGCGCACTGTGTAGGTACTTTTAATGTACTTTTAATGTATTTATTTTATATTTTGGATACCAGTGTACAGTGTTTTCACACTCGGTAAATAAATGTATGGGTATAAAACACCTTTATAATAAAATACCTAACCGAACCTACCTATACATTTTTTCTCCCTGAATAATCAAAAAATATAATATAGCTAGCTTAATAAAACCATACATTTTTTTTATGAATACCCTTCTTCAAAATATTTGTGTTATAATTTTATCGATTATAATATTGTGAGACCACAAAACCACATCAAACATTCTTGGAAATTAAAAATGAGTACAATATATATTTATGTTTTTAATACTGAAAAATATAAGACACTTAGGTATATCGGCGCATTATTTATTGTTGGCAGGCCAAAGAAGGAGTTTTAAAAAAAAGTTGGTGCAAATGTACACCCTGCACTCCCCCCCCCCAAAAAAAAATGACTCTCTGTTTCTTTTTAATTCGTAATTATATAACTATTAGTATAATAATATGAGCTTATGATTAATAATATACTATTATTGACTATGGGCCTATATTATAATACATTAATACTACCAAAAATCGAATAGTCAAATATTGTGATCAAAGTTTTAATAATATTAACTAATAATAATAAAAATAAGATATATTTTTTACCTCTGACGAGCTGTTGGTACGTATAATCGTTCGGCACGATGAATTCCTCCACATGACAAAACAGTAAAAATTATATTTTTACCATGTCATGCGTCGAGTGACACGTGACCGCGCGGAGGCGGCGGCCACATCATCACCTGGCCCACGTGGTCTGCTGGAGCGGCGTGAACGCCGAATCGAAGTTCTGCCTGGCCGACGGCTGCGGCGAGACGGCCGCGGCATCGTGGTGACGGCTGACGCGGTGATCACGGTGGTCGTGGCCGTCATCGTCGTCGTCGTCGTCCTGTTCGCGCTGCTGCAGCGGGTGGCGGCCACCGGGTCGGGCCGGTGACACGTTGGCCGGCGGCGCGGCGGGCGACGGCCTCTTGCCCATGATGGAGTCGATGCTGAACCCGGTGGACGGCTGTTTCACGGCCAACCGACCGCCGCCGGCTACCACAGTGGTCGCGTACGACGGCTGTATGAGATTTCCGTGTTGGTGCAATACCAGTGAGGGTGGCTGCGATGGCTTGTACGCGGCCGCTGCTGCAGCCGCCGCCGCGGCCACTTGTCCGTTGTGCAGCAGGTTCAGACCGAACGTTATGCGCGCCAGCTCGGCGGCCGGCAGCTGTAACGGCTGCATGGCGGCCGTGGGCTGCTGCGTCGGCGAGGGTTGCTGTGACTGCGGGCCCTGCTGCAATTGCTGCTGCTGCTGAAGAGGCTGTGCCTGGGCCTGTGACGGGTGTGGTGGCTGCAGATGCGGCGGCGGTGGCCCGAGGTGATGGTAAGGATAGTGATGGTGGTGGTGTAACACCGAGTATGGGTCCGCGGCCGCGGCGAAGTGATTGTGGTGTGGATGGTGATGAGGATGGTGCTGATGGTGAGGATGGTGGTGGTGGTCGCCACCACCACGGTGGATGAAAAAGTCTGAAGGGGCCTGCATGCGCTTGTACCGCTTGCGCCGCCGAAGGAAGCTGCCGTTGTCGAACATGTCCTCGGCCATCGGATCCAGGGTCCAGTAATTACCCTTCCCCGGGTTGCCCGGTTCCCGGGGAATCTTGATGAAGCAGTCGTTGAGTGACAGGTTGTGCCTGATGGAGTTCTGCCAGGCCGGGAACTTGTCGCGGTAGTACGGGAACCGTGACATGATGAACTCGCAGATGCCACTGAGCGTGAGCTTCTTGTGAGGCGATTGCAGTATGGCCATGGTGATCAACGCTATGTAACTGTACGGCGGCTTGACGGGCGACCCGTTTCCGGTGCCCGACGCCTTATCGCCGTCTTCGCTGCACGCGCCGTTCGCTTGTGCGCCGGGCGACGTCGTCTTGCTACGGCGGCCACCACCGTTGTTGTTGTCGTTGCACCCAGCCGCTACGGCTGCCGCGTCGTAGTCGTCGTCGTCGTCGGCCGAATCCACGTTCACGTCCGTCGTCTCAGCCGATCCGACGCTGCACGGCGGCGACACGGACGCAGCCGTCGAGACAGCCTGTACCATCGCGGATGCGGCGCCGGAACCACCGCCGACACCTCTCAAGTCCAGCGGGCTTACGACTTGATGCATGGCCACCGAATCCAGGGCGGCCTGGTATCGGCGGCTGAAATCGTAGACTGGTAGGAACACAGCGGCCGCTGCTGCCGCAGCAGCGGCGGACGAGGAGGAGGAAGTGGCCAGCTGTACAGCGCCTCCACCGATACTACCACTACCGCTGCTGCTGGTGCTACTGCTGCGGTGGTGTTGTTGGTGACGGCGGTTGTTATTGTGGTGGTGGTGGTGTTGGAGGAGGTTGTGTTGATCGTCGTCCTGCATGCCGGCGGTGCTGATCACCACGCAGCACATTTGGCCACAGTCTCGCACGTCATGTACGACGACAGAAACGGGTTCGAAAATTAATAAACTGCAGATGAAACGGCGTATTATATTTTTATTATTATTAAATATATGATGGGTAGAAGAGCGTCGTGGATAAAAACGAAGCGATTAAACGAAGGTAATGCGAAAAAAGCGGTTCACCGAGCAATGAAAATATTATTTACGAAACGTTATCTATATTACGCGGTCGGAAAAGTGAAAACTCTATCGGCAAAGAG
Organism: Macrosiphum euphorbiae; assembly: GCA_949089665.1. Classification (NCBI taxonomy): domain Eukaryota; kingdom Metazoa; phylum Arthropoda; class Insecta; order Hemiptera; family Aphididae; genus Macrosiphum; species Macrosiphum euphorbiae. The sequence goes on along the minus strand of CARXXK010000004.1, from coordinate 24,265,001 downwards.
CTGGTTATTATTATAGGCGTACGCGACAACGACGGTTGCAGCGACGGTGGCGGCGTCGATTGCGGCGGTACCGTCTATTATTGGTTCACGTTGACGTGTGGCGCGCGATATTATCACTGAGCCGTCGACTGCTGGCGTCGGTATACCGGTGCCGGCGATGACGACGGCGGCCGCCGCCGCTGATGTGGTGGGCGTGGCCGTCAAGCGAACGCGATGGGTGTGGACACGCGTGAACCCGCCGAATGGGCGTGCGGTAAAACACAAACGGCGGCGGCGGTGGCTAGGTGATCACATCATCCTTTGTATATTGCGTATTATATAATATACATATAATGATATTGTATACGCGCTCATCCATCCTGTCCGAGACAAACTGCCGTTCCGCGATTGTGCCAACTGTATAACCGGTGGCAACCTCAATGCGGATTGTTCGACTACCCTCCCACACTACTATATCTGCCACCCCACCGCCCCCTCCCCCCACCACCTCCCGCCTCGATCGTAACCTGCAACCGCCACTGTGGCCGCGCTCGCATTATTTACATCCACCATAGATTACCCATTTATATATATATATATAATATAATATATACATTGGTATTATGTATATGATATGCAAACGCAAATAATTTTATAATGCTCTTTCTCTTTTTTCACTCTTTCTCACTCCCTCTCTTATTCCCACTCGAACGTGTTTCCTCTCTCTCTTCTTCAATCTGTCTCTCTCTCTCTCTCTCTATTTCTGTTTCTTGTCGAGTATATAATATATAGTATATATTACAATATTATCATATACCTACCTTTGTACATAATATAATATATATAAATGTATATCACACCCTGCACTGCAGCACGCATTTATGTGAATCATATACCGCCCTTAAACCTCGGCCGCGGCGCTTTGAAGTCGCACCCAAACTGTTTCGGTAAATCGTCTCTTGACTTATAAATATCTTGGTACGTATAAGAGTTGTATAGGTACTTATATATGGACCCACAGCGCGGTGAAGCTCATAACAATCATGTAAAAGAAAAGCGGCCATGTATATGAATAGGTATATATTTAGGTAGGTATTTGTATGAGTAGGTTCTTATACCTATATTATACACGTTACAACTATAATATTGGGATAATTGTTTACATAGGTGTATATATCAAATAAACAGTATAACGGCTAAGTATATACCTAAACTAACATCAGTAGGCTAAACTTATAGGAGACCCTCGCGTTAAACTAATTCTTTAACATTGTAATATAAAGCCACCTCACTCCAAAGAAAAATCCTGGCCACGGCACAGATATACGTAGGTACTATATAGGTACATATGTATATACAGGTATGTTTTTAAAATTTACCAAAAAATGGTAGGTACCTATATACACATATACGAATATATACCTACGATATACATCTATACACAATAATAGCTAGTATAAATGACCATCATAAAGGATATAATAATATATATATATATAATAGGTATATTTATACCTACTTTGAACAATATAAACCAATGAAATCTAATAAAAAAAGGTAGAAATCTATAAATAAGAAGATCCTTTCCTAATACAACTGTTTTATTGGTAGGTATATAATATTTTATATATAACCAAATTTTATAGTAAGAAAATATTTTTGATTTGAATCTATATAAGTTACACGAATATATATACCTTCTGTGCGGAGCTTATCATAATATATTATATCATATATAGTTATATAGATACCTATGTACCTATTGAAATATTTTTAGAGAAATAGAAACATGTATATTGTAATATATAATATATATATATATATATATTATATAAGTAGGTATACCTATTAGCTGATTCGCCGAAATAAGATCGAAAAACATACATTTATATATAGCCGTGTATTGTAGTTTATAGTACCTAGGTATATAATATTTTTTTAGACCTGCATATAATCGCTATACTTCCCACCGACTCCCTCAAACCTGCTTATAAGGTTCCTATATTATTCATATATAGGCAATTTTGAAGGAACCCGTGGGCATATATCGAATCATTTATTCATCATTGATTTTAACCGCTTATACACTATTCTTGTATATCAGCAGGGATGGGTGACACACAACCCTCGTATACCCTTTTATCCAACCCCCGCTATGTTTTAAGCAATTTAGAATTTTATAGATTGAAATATAAGGTCATTAGGATGCCGATCTGGCCCATGGCACTTTTACATTTTTAAAACTGAAAACCAGCTCTCCGGTAAATTTAAGTTATACAATATTATTAAAGCTGTTGTAAATTATAAAACATGTGAAGGTATTCCATATTATATACCTATAGACTTATATAATAATAATACATCAATGTATATTCATATACACACAGCATACATATATATTATAAAATATAATTGTTTAAGGCAAAAAAGTAAAAAAAATAACTCATACCTAATTTAGCAACATATACCTACATATGGTACCTATAGTATTTTAGTAGTACTTATACCTCTACACAATATAGCCATATGGGAAATATAGCAGGATGCCAAAATGATATATAATCCACGTGTAATAGGTAGGTACTGCAGTATGTGGTATGCATAGGTACCTATTATTATTATTATTATATATTATATTAGGTACATAATATAAGAATATATAATAGCTAGGACTGTGCGATTGCATTTTAAACATTTTAAACTATAATGGCCTATGATGAGCTATGGGTGCATAGTAGTATAGTACCTATAGGTACCTACGCTATGATATAGGTACATTATATTTAACTATTTAAGTATTATTATGTTATACTATATAAGTACCTATATATATATATATATATATATATATATATTCTACTTAATTATAAACGATTCGCTTGTTTAGAGAGTTAAGTAGGCGGGATTAATACGATTACGATGTAGAATAAGCCGGCTAAATAACGACGACGCTATATAAATATAATATAATATAAACTATATTCAAGTTTGGAACGAGTTAAATATAGGTAGGTATTATATACATATTATATATATAAATCGTGTTTCTTCAGCAAGGGAGACTAATAAAAAAAAAAACGTTTACAGAAGTGTTTAGGAGGTGTGTTTCTAATATAATTATTAATTTTTTGATTTATATCCCGTTGACGTCTGCACGACGCGCGTGTATAATATTATAGTGTAATTCCGTTTTTTCACTCGTTTCTTGTCTACAACAGCTTGTCAGTTGTCACCATGGCGACCAACAATAATTTAATACAATATATTATTTGAACATGCCTGCAATAATAGTTAGACAGAGCATAGGTATATTAATATATTATACCTATTAATATTACAATGTTTATATATTATAATATTATATATAAGTGAACACACATATTTATCTACTTAATAGTAGGTATACCTACATATATAGATAAGCACAGCATTAATTATAGACTATAGTATATTTATGTATTGAGTATAATTTTTATATACCTAGGTATGTTACAGAAAATTATATTATATCGAAATATTAATATTATATTTATATTAAGATTAATAAATAATAATAGTAGTGAAAGTTATAATATCATTTTTTAGAGATTGTGTTGTGATTTTTTTTAGTAAATAATGTTAAGAGCAGGACGCGCTACACAGATATTAATTGTCTCTGTCTTACAATAATGCATAACATATCAAATTTAAGCGCAGCTCACGTTTAACTCAGTTAGTTTAAAAATTAGAGTGAGTCGACCCATTATGAAACTTGATGGTAAGAACATTATCTGTGTTTGTATGTGGGTTTTTTTCACGATAATTCAGTTTTTACAAGTGAGTGATGAGCATTTTCAATTTATTATACACGCATAACTTACTAAAAAATTGAACTATCGTAAAAAACCCACGAACAAATACAGATATTTACTTAGGTACTTCCATCAAGTTTTTAGGTCAATTCATTCTAATTTTTAAACTAACGGAGCTAAACGCGTTCTCCTGGGCGTACATTTGATATATGTTACTACTATTGTAAGACGAAGTTAACAAATGACCGGGTACTGGGTAGCGTCCTTTATTAATAACTGTTTGAAATGGGAATAGTGTGCTGATAATATTATATTATAATCAGATACGGGAAATACTTATTAAAATGAATTATGATTATTTTTGCAAACATATTCATAATGTCTGCAGCTATAGCCCATGACTGAACGAGACTGATTCACACCCGCTATATAATATTTTATAAGATAGATCAAGAATACCTATATAGAAAACCAAATAAAGTTGTGATGTTGAAGTATTATATATGGTTGGAATATTATTGATTTATAGCGGACATTGATGCAGAGTACTGCCCAATTTTGTTGGACTTTATTTTCGTTGGTAAAACTTTTTAGTTTTTTCTTTAGAAACTTTAATCCGACATCACAACTTTTTGGTTGCACATTTTTTTATTAACATGTATGTACCTACCTATATTATTATGCCATTTAGGGATTATCCCGAGGCTAAACAAACTTATTTGTTTCTTATGAGATCTACCATTTTTATTGTTAATTGCAGTAAAGAACATATTGTATAATTCCTTGTTAAAAATGTGGGTTATTGGTACCTATTATTTTATTATATATATACCAGATACAATAAATATTCGGACCAGTAGTTTTTGAGTTATTATAAAGTATTAACTTTATATACTAATTATAATACAATATAATCATTAAATTTTATTATTTTCTACAATATGACAGCATTTATATTTGTACAGTATAGGTATAATATTTTATATTATAAATTGTGTAATTATAGAATTATATATGATTCAAATATATATCAAACAGTCATTGCGGGTCAATAGAGATAACTAATAAAATAATATCTCATATAATATATTAATATCTGTTTTATTTGAGTATACTATGATACTATATAGGTATTTAATATTATATTATATTGATTTAATAATATAATTTATTAATCGAACAGTTCATCTATATCGAATATAAGTATATGTAAATAATTTTACGATCACAAGCTGTGTAGATATATATAAGTACATATAATCATTCGTAATTAAAATATTTTATTTTTATGTACGTTAGTAAGTTATATGAAAGTTATTGCTGAATACAAAGTAAAACGGTATAGATATCTATTGATAACCGAATCTTATATATTGTGTAATGTGTTACGACCGTTAAAAATAATTTAAGATCAAAGCAATATATAATTAGTTCTCAAGCTAAAATAAAACTTCTATAATATATTACAGTGTACAATATTATCTTTGATAATAACCTTATACTCTTTATATACCATTAAATAAACCCAGCCGAATATAATCATATAGAATAGTCATATAATTATATCATATACTGAATAAAAGTAGAAAATATTATTATGTTTGAATGCAGAATAAAATGTTTCATTTACATAATATAGTAATGTAACTATAATACAGCAGGTACTATGTAATATATAATATATATATACTATTAGGTAGTAGCAGTCCTACGGAGGTTATCATTTTTTACAACCGGCCGGTGCAGGGTCTTCGTGTGTGACCAATTTTGGGACAGTGTACCTATATATTTAGTGTGTATATAATATATATATTATACAGGGTATTATCGTCCATATAAATATTCATGTCAGTGTGATGATTGTTTGGCAACCACATTTTATTAACTTAAATAACTCACTCTTAAATATATATACCCTCTATCAGAGGCTATTCATTATATTTTATTATATTTATAATAGTATATATATACCTAATAAGTAATAACTGCAGTTGAGCAGTTCCTATAGGTATAGGTTAGGTACCTACATTTAGTGTTGATAAGTTCGCACCGCAATCCTCATCATTATAATATGGTAATTCCATCAAATTGATATATCTATAAATATGTGTCCCATTGATTTCCTGTTTGTAGGTATAATATATAACAATATATCGGTCGTTATTTAAAATCCCCAGATTTTCTATACTTTATTTACATACCAGCTACGGTCGGTCGTGCTTTACGATATAGGGTCTGAAATGTGCATCATTTATTAAGTGGCATTTTGTAAAACCACGACGGAACTACCTCAGCTATAGACTGCAGCAGGCGAGCGGAGATTATCGACGCGGTTTTTCATGCGCAAACGTGCAAGTGGCGTTTGTATTATACGTGTTGGTGTCGTAGTGTGTACACTGCAATACTGGGTGATTACCAAGCATGCTCACCCCCGTGTATTTTTTCAGTATGGAATTATTTAAATTCTGATAGTTGGCATTTTTAAATGTAAGTACCTACCTTAAATATCATTTTTTTTTTTAAATTATTGAGATTTTTGTTGTAACACTTGTAAATATATACATATACGTTTTTACTTAAGGAAAAGTTAAGAATGGTTTCCGTTAGTGATACTGATATAGACTGCTATATTATATCTTTCAAACAAGAACCCGCCGGCCAGTGGCACTTTTCTACTGTAAATTATTAAAAACATAATTTTTCTGAAAAATGTTGATATAATATTTGTAATTCAAAATTCGAACAAGTATATTTTTTCTGTTATTAACATTTATAGATGCTTATAATATATATATAGGTAATGAAGCCCCTAAAGATATAATAATAATAGGCCTTAAAATTGGTAACAAAAATAATATAAAATATATGTAATATAATCGGATCTGTAGTACCTATATATCACAATATGTTAGGCTTATATAGAGTTTAGACAATTTTTACAAATTATAAAATATGTTGATAAATGTAAGTACCTATTTTAATTACTAAAATTTTCAAGTCATCGCATATATTATATATAGTTCCCAAATCTTCTAATCCCATCGAATCATGGAGTATTCATGCTTGATTGCACAAAGACATCAAATAACGCTCATACCTAAACGGTTAATCCACTCCTTAGAATATTTTGATTTTGATTCGTCAAAACGTTCAGAAAAATTATCCATACAATTATAAATATAAGAGTGAGGATTATATAAAAGCTGTTATTAAAAGTCTGTGAAATAATTCACAGGCACTAGCTGTCAGAGTTAATGTTGCAGAAGCTGACGCCCAAATATTCGGATGAAAATATAATATATATAATAATATATAATAGGTATGTGTTTAAAACATATCAATAGGCAATTGTCCAAGTCGATCATCATCAAATATCGATGAATTCAAGGTCACTTGACACTTAGATACTGTATATGTGCAAATTTACTATACCCATTTTAGAAATTGAAAAATTTACCTACCGGGTACTATTTAATATAACTACCTATTATTTATACATCATTTTAGGTCAATGCCCATATTGGGTGCAATTTACAATCTCCCGAATCGTAGACGGGGCGGGTTCTAAATTTAAAAAAAAAGATGTGTATCTCTCCACGGGACTGCAGCTATCCTATATTTCAATATAGTAGTAGGTAAATAAGAATTTGACAATACGTTGTATAATTTAATTTGTGGCTTGGTGCAAGAAGAAGCCATATGTCACATTTGAACGAATTTTAGATTATTTTACCAATTTTGAAGTATATACCTATTACCTATAAATGTATATTCAATTGTATGGGTATTATTAAGTCATGAGTGGTACCTGACTTATTTAAAGATTTGAAAAATCGTCTGATTTTGAATGATTGAAATATATTGGACTATTGGAGAAGAAAAGGGGGTGAGCATGATGCTTGCGGTGAATCACCCTGTACCTACACAATATATAATAGTGTATATAATATAGGCTATATACTGCAGAGAGCCACAACATCTTTAGGGATGGACAGGGGAGGGGGGCAGGGTTGACTGAAAATCACCGTGGAGAGAGGTGCGGCCGAAAGTCGTGCATAAAGCTATAAATTATTTATTATATATATATATATAGGTATATACACATATCGGAGTCTCCAAATTCGAGCGGCGGCCCGCGGTCATCGATGTGGGTATACCTACCCACAATATCTATTACACCGGAAGCTGGTCGAGCGTAATATAATAAATGCGGTGATGATTCGGTGGCAGCGGTTTTCGCGCGCGTCTCGATTACGAGCGGCGCGGCGGTGGCGGCGGCGACGGTGGCGGTGACCTCTTGGCCGGCCGATCGTTTCTCTTCTCATCGTCTGATTAACCGCGGCAGCTGCGAGTAGAGACGGTCGCAGTACGCGCCCCGAAACCGCGCCCCCCGGCAGGTCACCGGCAACCAATGGTCGGCGGTTACATTGTATCGGCAGCGCTGTTGGATGTTTTGTCGGCGGTGGCCCGTCATGCGGTGGGGGCAAGGCGCGGGGTGCACACACACCGTCACACACGAGCGGGCGTTCTTCGGCGGGCCGCGGGGGGACGAGCACGGAAAATCGACTTGGCCCCGATAACCGTAATAATAATAGTAATAAATAATAATAATATATAGGTACTAAATAGTACAAAATAAGCTACATTATTGTTATTTATTTGGTACCTATATAAGGATAATATTATAGTGGTGTAACGTCTCCTTTTCACCTGGGGGTCGCACATGTTCGTTACAGTGGCTTACGATATTATTTTATTGTTTTCAACTCTTACATAATATATTATTATTGTGAATATAATATAATTATAGATACCTATATTTATATCTATATATTTAGTATATTTTATATAGGCTATTTCAATAATAATAATTATTATGCATTATAGCAGCTGTTATAGGTGCCATATATTATTATTAATTTAAACAATATACGTCATTGCAGTTTAAGAGGACACAATTATATATTAAGTTAGAGAATCATAACTAAATCTAACAGTTTAAAGAGTTTCTGTTTAAAAAACATTATACATTTATAGATAATCATATTATTATATTATATTAGCCATTAGGTATAATAGGACTTAAGTCAATTGTGATATCTCCGACTGCCTTGCGTTCACAGACGTATACGGTATACCTATTATACAACATACAAATTATAGTACCAATTATTTAGTGTAGTACCTATATTTAGGTAGTTATATTATTTTACGTACTTATTTTCAATTAAATCATAAAAATTAATTCACTGAAGGTATTATTAAAGTCGGGTATTACTTACTATACCTATCTACACAGAATTGGAAGTTGGAACTACTAAACTTATAAAATATGTTTTACGTTTGTATAACTTATTGTAGTGAAAGTGTGAGACGGAGACCACACATGCGGATGTGGCGATCTCTTAAGTATATAATATAATAATATGATGATATTTTTTTTAAACAGAAACTCGTTAAAGTTAAACTGTTAGATAATTTAGTTATGATTTCGTTTATCTACATTTTTTCTCAAGAAACCCGCAAAGATATAAAGACATAAAGATATACTAGCTGTCTTATCGAGACCTTATATTTTATGAATCACATAAAATCACACATATTCGTGTCAAGCAACAAAATATAATATAATATATACGATGATATATTATCAAATACTATATACATATAAATACCATATATGAACATACCATCATAAACTGTATACGGCATGTATATATAACTACGCATAAAGATAAATTATTATAATATAGGTACCTATATAGGCTATAATATACTATCTAATATGTACATAAAATTATTTTTCTTCGCTTTAATAAATAAATATTTTATTACATATTTCGTTTTGTATATTTTATTATAATATAAAACAGACGTTCTTATCATTGACAAACTATTATTAAACCATCCAAAATTTTTTTTTTCTCAAAATTCTATATTATTATGCCATCTGTTTCAATTAGAACAATAATCTTGTATAATCGATAAAAATAATAAATATATATAATGACATGGAAAAAAAGACAGAGATGAGAAGAGGCCTGCTCCCAGCTGAGGCGTACTTCAACGTGAATATATCAAATACGATATATATTATAAATAGGTACTACCTATATATATAATAATATAATATAATATACTATATAATGTTACATATAATTTTTATTTTTTTTCTCTTTTTTTGAATATTTCATAACTCATAATGTACCTATATGGCTATATATATAGGTATATCATATATGCGCTGTTTATATACATATATAGGTATAGTAGTGGATCTTAATTGTATGGGGTGTTTCTGTACCATTACAATCTTAGCTTTCATATTTTATTATATATATAAACTTGAAAGAATAATATCATATAAGTTACAACTAATTATACATACCTAATTCAAATAATTAGATATGAAAAATAGATGTTCAAAAACATTATTCTTTTTGAGAAATAAATAGCTGTTTATTAGCAAATTACCTTTAAAATAATCAAATTGCATAATAATGTATGTGTTCGCTGGTATATAATATAGGTATTGGTATAGTGGAATTACGATAATTTATTTTATACCTACCTTAGCTATATACGTGTATTAAGCCATAAAAACTGCAAATACTTTCGCTTGGTAATTAAAGTTCTGTTTTGCATATAGATAATATCATTCTATATTTTTCCAATTTTTTTTTTTTCTTATTATTGATAAAACTCATTCAAATATAATGAAAGCATAGTACCTATATTATTAATTATTATATATATAGTATATATTATATAGGTAGATATACCTGTATTGCCGCATATTATAACTTTACTATTATATAATATACATTAGTAGGTATATGCCTACTTTGGAATAATGCGTTACAGTCGTAATGATCGTCCGTCAATGCAAAAATAATGTTTTTGCATAAAATGTTTTCCATACTGCACTACTGCAGTTATTTTAAATATACAATATACACAATTCCGATAATGGAATTTTACACTCTTTTCATGTTTTTTTTTATATTTTGTTTTGTTATATTTGTTATATATACATTTATTTTGTTTATTTTAGTTTATTTTAGATTCTGCGATGATAATGACGTATTGATTTTACAATGATGTGTGTTTTCATATTTTATAGCTTTTATAGCTAAGGATTTAAAACAAGTTTCCACGCAAATAGGTAAATAAATAACTATTTATTCATAATAATATCACCGAATTAACTTTTATATGCTGACTGACCGCGTCTATTCTCTCAAAATCGTTTTTCGTATACAATTATATTATACCTATTATCATTGAATTCGAATTTAACATCATCCATTACAGTACTATTACCCGTACTATAGTAACCTACTATAGGTACAGCAGAGCGACACCCACCTGCCCACATTTTTTTCGTTTAATTTTGGTTTAGTTTATTTTTTTTTGCTGGAGTTTTCTATCTGTTATTAAAATGTTGGTTTATTATATTTTTAAATATCTATAATAAACATTTTTACAGTAAATTATTAATACGCACAATCATGGTGCACAACATAATATTATGTAAGTGGGTACCTACATGTATATGATGAATCTGGTAAAACAGTTCTTCTTCATATTATTATTTATTATTATGATTTATGATGACTATACCATTATTTAAAAAATAATATCGTAATATAATAATAATGATATAGTAGGTACAATTATAAATACTTATATTGTAATTTGTAGTATCAAAAGTTAAGTCAGTTTGTAATTTTATTATAGGTAGGTCGTAGGTATTCATAGGTATAATAATACATTTTGTAATTTTACTGGAATGACAAATATCGGTGAACTAGGATTATGCTATTGTTTTCTTAAATAAATTATTATTTTTGCTGTTTGATTTGAGACATCTGTATAAAGCACGCAGCCAATAAAAAAAACAACATAATATTATAAATATTTTTTGCAATAGCCTATATAGGGCCGAATATATATATATTATTATCATTAATGTTTGAACTATATATGTGAAGATTAAAAACTAAAAATATTATTAGTCAGTATTTGAGACGAAAAAATATATTATTAATATTTCGTTTTTAGGGTCACTTTGATGAGTTTTGCTCATATAGGGACATGGCGTGACATATATATATAAGGTACCTATACAGTATATACACAGTAAATATACACAGTAAACACACTCGCACCCGTTAAATAGACATATTATATACACTAATACATTATAATACGCCTATATATATATATGTAAATGCAGTACACATATATTATGTCGGTATATATAATATTATGATTTATATTATATATTATGAAAGGGATCCGATGCGCATGATACATATATATTCTATTCTATACTTATACACACAGCCTCAGGGTGGGCCGCTATCGAGTTTCTGCGTTATATATATATAATACATCATGTATATGTATATATACTATATAGTTTATACCTACATTAGTTCACCGGCCGGTGCGTTTCACCGATATGTATACGTGATTTAACACTTCTTGAGTTCTTGACAGGGACCCCCTACTGCGGACCAGCCAGTATATATCACATCGTGTGTATATTATATACAATCATTTGTTTAACCAGTGTACGGCGTTTATATAGGTATATAATATATAATATGTACAAATGTATATAATATAATATGTTGTGTTATATTTATTATAATATTGTTGATATTTATGGACGTCGAATAAATAGGGACCGAGTCCGATTATTATATTATATAATATATATATTATGCGGCATTCGTTTCAGTGACTTAAACTAATAGCTGCACGCGCACACTGAAATTATATAGGTACCTATTAAATATGTATGTGTATTGTGTATAATATATATTTATAGATATATATAATTTAATATCGGCAGGACATTTAATTTAAATTGTTCCCAAAATTAATCATCTCTATATAATATATAAATTATTATACCTATACATATATTATATAGGTTAGGTACTTAATTATGTATACATAGTTAATAGTACAATATTTTTTATACAATATAGTACAATATTCTTATGCTTATGAGTTTCTTATATAGTAAACGATAAACTAAAATTTACTGGCTTAGGTAGGTACCTATATATATAGGACAAAGGTACTCGATTCATTTGAATCTTTAAATCTCTTGTCTCAAATATATGTATCATGACTTGTATGTCACTGCAGTTTTAATAACAAGTTATACTATATTATATTGATATACATACTACACCTCAGCTATGTAATATAGTAATATATTCGATATAGGCATTTCAAAATTATTAATTTTTTTAAAATAATTATGTTGGTATCTATGACTTTTTAAAAAGTTTCAATTAGAAAATAGTACTAACTTACTACCAGGCTTATTCTATTATCATATTCTGATATAAATATATATATATACATATATATATAACTTGACTACAAAGGTCAAGTTATACCAAACAGTTTTTTTGCACTCACTACAGAAACGAATACAATGGGTACAAAGTTACTAAGAAATAAAAACATCAAAGAAAATAGTTTAGCATATACATATTATACATCATATATATAAATAATTAAGCCTGTTTTTATGGGTATATAATATATATGTATATTATGATATGATATTCAAAGAATCTCAATCTTAATGTGGTTAACAATGCAACGTTAAAGATCAAAAGAGTTGTTCGTATTTACAAGAATAATTATAAAAAAATGTTTTTATACATACATCTCTACATTTTATTGAAATACAAAACTATAATGTAATCATAAATAGGTACTATATAATATTGTACAAACTATAGAATCATAATACTTAATCATACAAAATTGCTATTTAATAAAAATAATTGAATACAACCAAAATAATTTAGATAGATTGGGATTGATTAATACAAATAAATAAAAAGCATGTCGAGAAGCCAGCGGCAGAGTAAAAAATGAAATCGATTATTACAGTTATGAAAAGAGGCAAACGGGAACAGCCCACGTGGAATAGTTTTACATTTTTACAACGGTTGATGAGTACCTATATGTAGCCATAAATATGTAAAAGAAAAAGGGATAAGAGTCGGATCCTCACTTGAGAGGGAATGAGGATATATAATTAATAAGGTTGTGGCAAAACTATATAACAAATAACAATCAGTTGTGTTGGCAAGTAAAGTTGTGGCGTAGAACATAAAATGAAAGACAGCTGCAGGTTGAAACAGCAAATTGGAATAAAAATATTGTAGGTAGGTATAAGTACTTAAGTATTAATAAAAACGAAAATACTTTTATAATTTTAACGACATTGTCTCTGAAATTGGTACTCTCAACGAGTTACACCAGTAGCTATATAATAATAATGTACAATTGTATAAAACTATTAAAACTTGATGGTACCTATAATGTTTTTATATTCTGTGTTTTGTATTGTGTTCAATACTACTTATTAATTATTATACCATCTATATAATTATTTTGGTAAATCGAAAAGGAGACAATAATAACGTCGTCCTTAAAAAGTAGAACTTATATTATAATGTAGATATAGTGCGGTCACCGGCCAGCGGTCAAATTGAAAAAATTTACAGTAAAATAACTTAAAAAAATAATGTTTTGTGATACCCAATTTCACTCAAATTCATACCCAATGTTGATGATGAATTAATGACAGTGTTATATTTACATTTTACATATAGAGTTAATGTTAAAAAAGTTTGGACTTGTGGAGTCTAAACTATATGTGTCTAAATCTTGCAACAACGTCGAAAACTGAAAAGTAATTATATAATATCAACCGCGGGGCAAACAAATGTTTTATAATTTAAATACCTTGGAAAAATTCTCAATGTCTTATATATAGGTATACTTTTATAATTGGTTCAATTTTACATTGTGTTATAATTTATAGTATTATACTATTGTACTGTTTATCGTTGCTGGTACCAGCTATATTATTTAAACATATAAAGTGACCTATAGTAACTATTAACTGTTAATCGTTTACCAAGAGTCATGACGTATAACTCAAAAAACCTCACGATATCTCTTTGTAATGACCACTGGCTCAAAACAATAGCATATTATAAACGTTATCATGTTAAAAATTAATAATAATTTACTGCAGATAGGTAATATAATATAATATTATCATACTTTGAGTAAACTTAAATTATCGCAACATTTTGTAATTACCAAACCAACAAAAACCTTAAATACCAAAAAAAGAAACATTATTATAAGTGGCCATCAATTTATTACTTATACTAAATCATTCTTATAATTGTATAACATTATAAATTATTAAAATATATTCGTATTACTATATTATATTATCTACTTTTTATATCATTTTAATGTAAGAACCGTTTCGATTTTCTTGTCAACATCATTATTATTTTTTTTATTCTCTCTTCTCTTTTATATTATTAAAGCTAAGTAATCTTGCTCTACAATACACGGTTTTACTTCATGTACAGAGCAGTTTCTAGTAATATTTCTCTATATTTATTATTTGTACTATATATATTTCTTGTAACTATAATAAAAGCTAAAAACTATAACACTTATACAATCGTAAATTATTTTCAACATAAAAAAATACCGATAGGTACAATTTATTATAATCATTATGATCAATTCTATATTATTCGACAATACATATAATATATGAGACAATACAATTTTGTGTAAATACGTTAGTTTACAGCTTTGAAAAAGGGCTTTATTGTATGTTTGTAGATTTAATCGATACGTTTATAAAGGAGAAGAAAAATACATTTTTCTCTCACTATATAGTTTATAAACATCTTTTACTCATTGTGGCCATTAAATTGATGTACTCCAGTTTCAAAATACAACTATCAAAAGTGTATCATTGTATTGATCAACATTATACATTTATGAAGTTTATGAAGGGGAGGTATATTATGTATATATATTTTTATATAAATGTGCGTGAACGTTAGTGTGGTCTATACGCGTATATAGTATTTATAGTGATATCTTAAAGAAAAACCATACAATTGTACTTGATTAAATAATCTGTTATGTTCAGGCGTTCAGCTATAAACATCCATTTCTCTGAACAAATTCTTAATTCAAATTTTATCTATACTCTAGAGTCTAGAGCATTATAAAAGTGTGAATTTTAATATATTTATTGTTTTATTCGTTAATACAGTAACATATTATTATGATTTAATAATGGTTTTTTTTCGAACACTTGTCTTAAAAAATATTTTTATTATTTTGAATGAACAATTTTTTTATTGAATCGTAAAAAATAGAATTTTTGTGCTTGTGATTTTATAGGTCACAAATTCATTTTCCAAGGTTCTTTAATACGTCAACATGACAACATCATGACGCTATAATCTATATACTACAATGTTGATATTTCAATTATAACGATAGACGATAGTTTATCATATATACATATAGTAATATAGTATACCATATGCGATACTAATAAAAAATATGCCAATAACTTATTCCCCTTGTAATAATAATATACTTTATACTTATACAATATTATAAATTATAATTTAATATCGTCGGGTACACGCTCAACATTTTGTGATGGTATATCTGCATTATATTATATAACTATGTATAGACGATAATTTAACTAACCAAACACGGCCGACAGAACACCGGGCACTGATTTCGGTAGTAGTTATACCTACACTTACAGCGTGCATAATTTTGTATAATAATTTGTCGGCCTGCGTCTTTGTGTGTTACAGCTAGCAGCGGTCGTCGGGGGGGGGGGTACAACGTCCGCTACCCACTCGCAGTTTCACCCTAATAAATACACGTCAAGTTTGGCGAATGAGAAAAAGTGATGAGAAAAAAAAACAACTTCTGAAGAAAGAAACAACCCCCCCCGAAATTAGCCGTGTTAATAATAATATTGTATGCGCGTGTGTGTTATGGTCTCCTGCCGCCGCGGTGAAGTCGTCTCTAATAAGGTGTCGCCGCCGCCGCCTTCACCATATGTGCAGGCGTGCCGGCGGGTCTGGCGTGGTGTTTGCGAAAAAAAAAAGGAAACGTTTGTGCGTGCCGTCGTCGTCGTGTCTGACATGAGTTTACGATATTGTTATTACTCTGCTTGTATAATACTACCAGCTAACGCGTATCTGGTTACTGCGGCGGCGAGGGTTTGTGTGTATATATATATATTATATTATATATAGATATGGATATGTGTGTGCAGTGGGTGTGTACAACAGTCGGTGGCGGAAGAGGAGGACCGACACGAATTGGCTTTATATATATACATATAGTCGTTATAGGGTGCACAGACTGGTTATTACTATTATTATTATTATTTGTTAATATATATTTTTATTTTCTCAGCTCTCTGTCCCTCTGCTGTAGCTGTGAAGTGCACGGCATCGGCGTTTACAAACACGGACACGTGTACAATAATATTACATAATATATATGGTTGTCGTGGATGCGCGACTCTACTCGGTATGCAACACGGTTGCCGCCCAGACTGCGTGTCGCCCGCGTAGTACCTATTTACACGCATATATACATATAATAATAATGTACTGTGGTGAATGTGTGTGTGTGTGTGTGTGTGTGTATATAGAAGGACGGCGGGTGGACAATGTTTTTTTTTACACCCACACACACACACACCTAAAGAACCACCAGACCGACCGCCGCATTGCTGACAAATTTGTTCTGGATATTTACGTTTGGTGTGAGTGTTTTTTGTTTTGTTTTTTTACAAACTCATCCGACCGAGCTTCGTTTTAATATATGCGTCCTCTTTTTTTTCTACTTCATTTTTTTCCTCCTCATTTCACCCACCTGATATCCAAATTTTATACATGCCATGTGTCCCCCCCACGCTGCTGCAGTCTAAACGTTTACTGCAGACTTACCTATATATACATCCGTCAACTTTATAATTGGGATTCGTTAAAAACGTGATGGACGGCCGTCGCCGTCATGCGTGCACACGTTCAAAGCCGATTTACTAATCCTCAATTGGCGTAATTTTTTCTTTTAATATGCCTTTATATTTTTTACGTCACATCAAATCCGATGTTACTATATTCTTATCATGACGTTATGAACATATTATATGTCTACACGTTTTAGTAGTACACGTTATAAATGGCCAAATGGGTCCACCTAATAATAGTTCAGAAATAACAATAAATGTAGACGATATCGTGACGTATAGGTACGTCAAATATTATTATTATCCCTTTTTAGAGTTCAGAATTTGAAAGATTTCAATGAAATAATAAAAAATTGTTTATACTTATTCTGATATAGACGTTTAGATTATGATTATTAATAATGGTTAGTGCGATTAGTTATTACGTATACATAAAATAGCGAACATTGATGAGCAGTGTATTTTCAACGTTGATACATGCGTAGCTTAAGAATATTATACACCTAAGTGGCTAAGTGTAATTATGGTCAATGGTACATACAAGCAAGCCTGCAGGTACTTATAATCAGTGACAGTGATAGGGAGATCAAACTCGCACTCTATAAACCTTTCTAAAACCTTGCTGAAGAGCAGTCACATACGACGCTACTTTATCCCGTCCATCCAACAACAAGGAATTCATGTTGTTTTATTGCAGTTTTTTTTAATAAATATCTATGGTTATATAATGTAAAATATGACTTATATTGTACATTTTGTAGGTTTTGAAATTCCACTAGAAATTCTGGAAAAACTTGGTAAAAACCAAATTATTATCAATGCGGTATACGATTATATTCTAGCATGAAATTACACTGTCTGTGTTCGATTTGATCGTAAATGGTATATCGACGTGGCTTATATAGTATATGTGTATGGTATAATATAATATATATAGTTGGCCATTCTACTGCGGAGAACCAACCAATTAAGGCGGTTTATCGAATTTCCACAGCGTTATTTCGTTCTTGATACATTTCGTATAACTGTGTGTGTGCGTGAGGGGTAGGAAATTGATTCGCGGTGTTTCTTTCGCCAGCGGCAGGCGGAAAAACGCGTGAAAACGACTGCACCCTATACCTACACTACCCCTCGGACCGTGCCGTCACCCTATAGCATATTTTATATGGCATGTATGTATATATATATATTATATATAAACTGCAGCGCCCATCACCTCGTCCGCGAGTGTCGCCCGGGTTCCTCGTCGGATGCGAATAATATATTATTATATCACGCGGCGCATACGCCTAATTCGGATAGGGGCGAAAACGTTTTAATGTCCCTTCGCCGGAAAATTGATCGGAAAGCCTCTTCGAGTGTAACAATATATATACATACAACACGCTTTATGCGGCGTGTTTAAGGGCCCGGAACTAATAAAGCGCGATATTGTAATTCTACGTAATAATATATGGTGTAGTCGGTCCCCGTACACACGCGCATGTATATAGTAACTATTATTATATTATAGTAACAGAGACGACTATACGCGGCCGAGCCGTCGTCTCCACGAAAAACGTCCACGTGTGTAATAATAATTATTGTTTACTTGTCTGCGTGTTATGCGCACTCGTGCTGTGAATGTGTGATATTAGCATAATGTTTAGCTGTGGCATCGTTATGCTATTATGTACGGTATTTTACACTGGAGTTACATCTATATATTATATATACGCTAACGCCGTATATGATATTATAATACTAAAGCTTTGTTTACTCTAATACTTAACATTATGCAAAATATTTGCATATTGTCGTACCTATATGGCTATATGTATAATAGTATGCTATAGGTATCAATATAAAGCCTTCATTAAAACCTACCTACTTATTTAAATATTGTAATATCTATAAAAACTAATTTGTTTCTGCTAAATACTATACATATAATAAAATTATACTCCTATTATACCCGACGATCCACCGATAATATAATATTAAGTGTCAAAATACCTCGTGGCGATCATCATCGTTCCTTAATATTATAACCTTTAATATAAAAAAAAACTTGTATGTATAAGATATTAAACAGTATTTAATATATATTTAACGAACCAAACATAATATAATATGGCAAACTATGTGTATAGGTACTGGCGGAGTCTAGTTCGACCACGTGGGCATCATATACGACGTGTAAAATCGTTGTGTACTCACACAATACTACAATAGGTTTATGCATTATAAATATATTATTATAGGTAACATATATGTATACAAAATATTATATCATGTATTATTATTATTACTATTTATATACAATACGCGGGTATATAACGTATATAATATTTACTTTCATTCGCGTTTCTTCAAAGGCTCTTTAGCGACAACGCGCGCGCGGAGACGCTAAACCATAGTAAAAAGGGACGACTGCAGCAGCAGCGCACAAACTGCTAAAATGGGGTGAGAGCAAGAGAGCAAAAGAAGAGGAAGTATTAGTTTCCAGGTGATTGCGGCCAATCTGTAACGACCGGCCGGTAATAAAGGGACTCTCTTCTTTTTTTTTTTTTTTGTCAGACCCCAAACCGTTTTCATTTATACACGCACATCAATCAAACGCTTATATTCTGTATATTATTATTATTATTTTTTTTTCACAACAACATTTACCTGCGATGTGTGCGTGCAGTGTGCTAAACATCATATTATATTAGCCCATATTATGTCGTTTCTCTTTATTATGTGTGTACCCCGCGACTGTATATTATTATTATTACTATTATTATTATTATTATGTGTATTAACAGCTCTTCTCTCCGTATCCCGCCGCCGATCCATTATATCCGTACCCCGTGTGCCCTGGATCGGATAAATCAGGTCATTCATAAAGAGCTGATGCAGTGTTCATTGTCGGCCGCCGCTATATACATATTATTATGTACCTTTTGCCCTTATGTCTCTCTCTCTCTCTCTCTCTCTCTATCATACTCTTTGCACCTAAGTATATCCGCTCCTTTCTCTCTCTCCTATCGCACTCCCTCCATGACTGCACATTATATAGGTATACTATCCACGCATCCGTACACCAACATTTATAGGAACGCGTATCCATGGCTGTCCAAATATTTATCCATACGGGAAAAATCCCAAAGAAAATATAAACATCTGTGTTTGCGGTCGAAAACTCCGACAATATAAGGTGTATAAAACATTCGTATATAACTATATCATATGGTGCACGAATATCGCACGCCAATGCTCTCATCACCGTTCCAAACTCACATAATATACAATTATATTTTATAAATGTATAATATATATACTTATCCGGACCCATTTAGAAAGCTCACCACTTATGATGATATAATAATAATATTGTTAACACTAGTTCGAAGATTGGAGACGTATAAATAGTTAGGTAGTTCTATATAGTTTCTTGTAATCTTGCAGTGCGTACAATATATGACACCAGTGTTAACCGCGACTTAAATTGGGTTTGTACTTTGCAGTACATGTATACTTGTATAGCTCTGCAATCAAAACGTTATGTTCGAAGGCGGAAGGTTTATGAACTTTAGGGCCAGTTGTATCATCTCCAATTAAAGTTAACTGGAGTATATAATTGACCGAATTTACCCGGTTAAATAATCTATTATCAGCTGATTAAGCGTAATCGAAGCTTAACCGTAGACGGTAAAACTGGCCCTTATAGTGTTATATTATGTATATAGTTTATTCAAATATAAAATGTTCAGTCAAAAACAGTACCAATAATCAAATAATTATTAGTTATTTGTGAAATATATTTTTTATCGCTGTGTAATGTGTTTCATTTTATGACTTTACGTCGGAATATTTTTTATAAGTTCATTAACATCGAATTTTTTGGTAAGGGCCTTGCAAATGTGTCATTTTTAAGGAGTTGTGTTTAGGCAATTATTTCGTTTCTGCGATTACTGATCGTCTTTGTGTGTGTAGTAAATGATCATTAGTGTGTGTATACTCCCCTACCCGGAGCCGGTAAATTGCGTCCCCCAAAAAAGGTCATATAGTTATATATTACGTAAATTGAGGCCTGTGTACTTTTAAAACATGCGTAAATTGCGGCCCGGGTATATTTGAAATGTACGTAAATTGCGGCCTGGGAAACATTTATACATGACAAAATGTATGAATTGCAAGCAAAACAAATTACTACGTTAGACTATGTGCGAGAATTGTCTTACAAATTTTTAACAGTTTCTTAATTACAAATTTTTTATAATAAATTAATTTAATAATACATTTTTTAACCATACACATTTTTACAGACACATTATTACTAATTGCTAATAATATATCTTTTAATTAAAAACAAAAAACAGCAAAACCAATATTGATACAATTATATTGACAGTCCTAAGTCTGAAAAATGAGAAGGAAAATATTGATTTGGCAAAAAAAGGCTTTGACGTAATTATTACTTATAAATAAAAAATATTTGGGTAGGTACCTAATACAAATTATACCCTGGCCGCAATTTACGCGCGTATGTATAAAATATACTCAGGCCACAATTTACGTATTTATAAAATATAGCCAGGCCTCAGTTTACGTATGTACAAAATATGCCCGGGCCGCAATTTACATAAAAAATTAAAAATGGGCGGCAATTTACAGCGACCCCCCTACCAACACCCACGACCCACATCAATTTACGGGCATGGACCAGTTGCGCCTAAAACAATATTTGTACTTTAGGTCAGTATACCAATTGCGCCGCTTAAATTTTAGGTCAGTACACCAATTGCGCCGCTTAAATTTTAGGTCAGTACGCCAATTGCGCTACTTATATTTTAGGTTCTTTATTTTTACATGGAGATATGTAAGTTCCTAAACGGCAGAAAAAGTTACATATGTATATACTCAATTAAATATAGTTAACTAATATACATTCAAATATACTCAATTTAAAGCAAAACGTATACGAAATTACAGGAAAATACGATAAGCTACAAGCTGATAATTATTAGCAAAATAAAAATTATTAGCAAAGAATTTTTAATTATATTTTTATGTATATTAATTATGTATTATTGACGTGTATCTATGTGTATGATTTGGTATAGATTTATATTGTACAAATATTATTAAAATTGACGTTCATTGTATAATTTTTTTGTATTGACTGAAAAAGTCTATTTATAATACATATTATTTTCATTAAAGTATTTTTATAATATTATAATATTAATATTAATATATAAAATATAAATGTTAAAAACATATTAATATTAGAATAATATTGTAAGCCCTGAAAATAACTGAGCGCAATTGGTCTATCGACCTAAAAAAGACAGAGCGCAATTGGTATATCGACCCAAAAAAGACAGAGCGCAATTGGTATATTAAAAGGTCATTTTAAGCGCAATTGGTAAACTCCCCAATTTACAATACATTGTTATTTCTTATCTGGTTTATGGTCACACGCACGCACATGTCTAGATCAAAATATTCAAAACCAATTTATGAACGTGAAATAGCCGTCACACTGACAAAAATGAAGGTACTTCTAGTAGTTCAAATTAAAAAATGTAAAAATGTTTGTGTTGGTTAACAAGTTTACTTTGCATCGGTCGGAGCACTTTTTCAATTTTAGCAAATTCTTGATGAGAATAAATATTTTACATTTTATAAATTTATAAATTTTTTGTATTGAATATATTCAAAAATATCCAAAATATAAAGTTATGCTCCGACCGATGCAAAGTAGACTTGTTATCCAATTAAAACATCTTTACATTTTTTAAATCGAACCACTAGAAGTACTTTAATTTTTGTCAGTCGCTAAGGTCGTTTTGATGAAAAATTAACAGGGGTTGCAGGGGCCTTAAAATCTATGTTTTATGGTAACAGTGTCTTTTATTAAACTCAAAATATTGAAAATTTAACATTCATTAATTTTAACTTTTAATGCTTAGGTAGGTTACCTAAAATGCTATAGGTACCTATCAACAAATTATTAAAAGCAAGATATCTTTATAAATCTTAAATATACTATTTTATAAGTAGGTAGGTATGATCCATAAGGTATATCAAAATTATTAAAAAAGTATTCTCTTGCCTATAATTGTGCGAATTTAACAAATATATAAGTAGGTAGTCATTAAATCAAATTAAAAAAACTAAATAAATCATTATGATAAAATAAAACAGAAATTACATTTTGTGTAAAAATGTATTACCAAATTAAAATTGCTATAAATACCAAAAGTATTTTTTATTCAAATCATAAAATTGTAAAATAGGTACCTACTTATTTCTAACCAGGGTAACTTCAAAATCTTTAGAAGTTTTAAGAAATGAAAACCTTTTATAAGGGAAGTAGAAAAATGATATTATAAGACAAGTAGGTACCTATATACTATATTGTATAGTTTTAAGAGTTTAAAAAATTATAAGTATCATAGAATTTAATTAAAGAATTATAGAATGAAAATATAATTTTCTATAAGGTCTAGCTGTGACATCATTTGAGGTATCTTTTAAGATTCTTATTACTTCCTAGATAACTATATCTGAGACTATTTTATTAATTTGAAATATATAAGAAGTATGATAACAGATGAACAATAGTTTAAATATATTTATACGATCGTATTTTAATGATGATCTGATGATGCCACTATGAATGTTATGAAACTATGAAACAATAAAAATTTAAAATTAAACTAAATCAACTTGACATATTTATCATATTTTTTCGGTATTGTTGTCGGTGTAAAAGAAATATATCGTAAACGTCCTTGTTATGAAACTATAACAATTTATTTATGGGAAAGTTTTATTTAAAATAACAATACGTTGCAGGTATAATACGGTTTGTGATAAATAAAATATAATAATACCTAATATTATAATATGAGCGTCGCATCAATAATATATATTGATAACAATATAATAATATGAAAACGATGTGCAGTCGTAAGCATTATAATATTATCAAAACCTGAAAGCATATATAATATGATAATAATAACATTATAAATATACAATATAATATACCATCTCTTTCTGGATTTCGGATTTGGGGCGTATAATAATAATGTAATAATTTTTGTTTCTTCGGTCGGAACGAATTCGCAAGCCCGCGATTGAAAAATCGACATGCTTCGCAGCTGCCGTCTATCGTCCGGACTATTTGCTCGGCGGTATTTCACGTACACTACTGTCTAATAATAATAATAATAATAATAATGTAATGTTGTATCGCATACGTGTGGTGGCGGCGTTGGAGACGAAGACGACGACGAGGACGACGTGGAAATATAACCAAAAATCCGTTCCAAACAATTGCGCATTGTACGGCATTGAACTTGCCGCGAAACCGCTTTGTACACACGGTAATCCGTTTAGAAACGTGACTATAATCTGCTTATGATGTGCATCGACGTCGTCGGAACAAATACCACCACAGCCTGCACTGCAGCATTATATTATTATTAGGCATATTATATACTTGATGAATACCAGCTATACCGCGGTTCAGTGGTCGTTGGATAAATATTATATACGCGAGAGTCTACAATATTCACACAGCACCCGAGCACTGCAGTAGTGATAACGTGTAGGTACCTACGTGATTTCTGGAAAATAAAATAATTTTTTGATTTATTTAGTAATTTGTAATGTGATGCAGTAGTGAATCAAGTTTTTGGATCGATGTATAATTAAATGATAAGTTATTGGTACCTAATTGGCATAACACATCGGCGTATCTAGGTTTTGGTTTATCTCAGTTCAGACTACTTTCTAAACTTTCCTGATAACTCTAAGAACGTTCTCACAAATTGTCTTCAAATTCGGTCTAGTAGAATTGAAAATTCCCGGGCACGCCACTGGTCATGGTACGAAGGTATTATCAAAAAGTCAAGTTCCAAACTATTATTTATTAGCTAGGTTATAATATCTTATAATATGTTAATCAATCAGTACCGTATTGTTGTATACCCCTTACTAACCACAAGATTCAGCCAACCATTGTGACCAATTTTCTTTTTAAGGAAATCACGGTTCACTTTATACCATACCGAGCAGTGTGTCTTTACATTAGTGTTTATTTTGTGGTAGACTATACTGCAATTTTATTATTATAAACTCGCAGGATATTATAACGTGAACTATTGTTTTTCCTCGTTAAAAAACTCGGCCTCCCAACCCACCCACCCACTGTCAAAAATCTATAAAATCGTCGGCGACGTTTCCAAAACGGACCGGTGACGTGAAAAGGGTTATTTTCATTGCACCGTTTTGGGTAATATTATATCGAGTGGTCACGCGCGATTTTCAATGTATATTTTACGTCCACCGACTATTTTTATACTTATACCTACATACGAATAATAAGCGTCTACAATAACACATGTGTGTAGGTGTGTTGGTTGGTTGGTGGGTGGGTGGGTGAGTGTGTGTGTTATATTGTACGCCGCCGCCACGGCCTCCGGAGAGGACCGCACACGGCAGTTATTCGCGGGCTCCACACGGTCTGTCGGCCTGGTCAGAGGACGGTCTCGTCATCAAAGGACCGACAGGAAGCCCGCAGCCAGAGAGTCTGTATACTGCTGGTATATAGGTATATTCGTTATTATTATTGTGAGTAGAATATTATGTACACACACACACACACACACATGTATTATAATATAGACATATAGTAGTATTTAGTTTTAGCGATGTAGGCGGAGGTGTCCTCTATTCGTGGGTTTTCACTGAACCGTAAAATACTGGTATAATATGGTTCTAATAACGAAGTTGGTAAATATATATATAATATTATATTTTACCAAAATCATGTATTCCACTGCAACAGCGAGTTTACGCACATTACACTATACAGGGTGATTACTTAAGTAGTGAACACTCATCATTATCTCGAATATTTTTCTTGGATTTTCCTCACAAAATAATAATGTTTACACATTCCTCAAAGTACTCGATGTGTTTTAAAAAAACAACATTTTTTTATACATTATATTTGTGATTTTTCAAGGTTATTTTAATGTTCTTACCATGAAGAATAAAGATATATACTATTGTTCTTACCTATAAATTTCAATTCGACGATTTGCCATTAATTTAATATACAACAATTATTGTGATCACGGCTGAACTATACTCACCGCGGTTGTTTTACAAATTATAATAGTGCATAATATTATGCACATGAAAGTAAAAATACTGTGAGTCGTAAATATGAGAATCAAATAATCGCGATTATAAATGATTTTAAAATATATGAGTATTTTTTTTTAAAGAAAAAAATCGAGAGCTGTTGTACCTACTCCAAAATTCAATCTAGTATATTTACCTATATAAATACCCGTGTTCGCCGCTAAAATAATCGCGGTGTATACATAATATGTATTAATTATTTTAATACACTCAGCCCCTCGTAGTAACTGTATATTATAGTATATATTATATAATTGTACACTGAGTTGTTTTACGGTTTGCCGCCGCCTTCTCCCTTACGCCAATAACACTGCTGTAGCACACGTGCAACGCAGCCTTCCGGATATTGTCGTAACGTTTATAACGTATTATTATAATATAATCACTTGAGCTCTGAAATATATTATCATACCGTCCGTGTTGCGATGTCGTGAAGTCTGCAGCCACTGTATTATCTGTATATATTAATAAAATACAATGCTTGGGTGCAGTGTGTGTCGTACCTATATGTGGTCCACTACAGCCATGTCTATAACACTTAGTGATGGGAGTCTCGTATAAGTTTACCGTTTACAATTTTACTGGTAAGGTAAATTAACAGTAAATTTACAAAAAAAAAAAATTTACAAAATTTACTGTTCAAAAAGTCGAGTGATCACTTAATTTGTGTGTTATTTTTATATTTTTTTTTATCAAGATATTAGAATTATAATACAAATAGAGATTTTTACAAAATTATAATAACTGATAAGTGATATGAACTGTAGTGATTATTAATACAACATTTCGTTAAGGGGATTTGATACCGTGATTTTCTGTTTTTGTCTAACTCACACGCGACATAGGATTTTACACTGGTTCTTTTCCAAACATGCCAATTGATCTAATGAAGCAATAAGAATTCTAAAAACAGATTTGAATTTGTCGTCAAGTCTACTTGAAATCGACTTTCCCACATTTTTGATTTTTTGATTTTAACTTCTCAAAAAATTAAAATACTACAATTTTTAAATAAGTACTCTTTTTATGAATTTGGGGGATAATATCAAACATGTTTGAAAGTCGATTTCAAGTAGACTTGGTGACAAATTTAAATCTGTTTTCAGAATTCTTATCGCTTCAATAGATCAATTGGAATGTTTGGCAAAAACAGAAAATCACGGTTTCGAATCCCCTTAACCATTGCGTCACTGCAGCGATTTGTAGTTACTGCCTACTGGTTAATATTGTTTAATATGTAACGTTATCGCTTATTTATTTTATAATATTTTTCTTGCCATATTTATATAATATTGAATACTGTGTAGGTAATACTATATAGTAGTAAGTTGTTAGTCATTATATTGCCCGAAATGTAATGCGAACGATTCGACCTACTCTCGATCACAGAGGCGTCCGGGAGTCTACCGACGACTGCAGCAGACATTATTATTATTATGCGTCTGTGAGGCTGTATTATTATTATTGTAGACCGACGGTGACAACTCGACTTGTTTTGACGTCAAGCCATATCCCCCCGCCTATATCCACGTGAGAACCCCGGACTGGGGCTGAACAGGAAGTGTATAATATTTTGTATCTTAAACCCTCGAAATGGCGACTTTTAAAGAAAACAGAATATAAGCACGCATCACACTCAGACACGACGTATCATATTGCACCGTCATAATATTATATAGGTACTCGCGATTACCGGGCTTAAAATGAAAAAGGACTGAAAATCCCACATTGTACCAATTATACGTGTTTTGTAAGCATTTACGATAAGTAAACTCACTTATGCATATAAACTTATAAATAATAATAATTTGGAATAGTCTCATTATGTATATAGGTATTAATATATGAAAACGTATAGGCAGTAGGCACTTGAGTTAGAAAGAAATTAGAAGGCGGATGTAAAGTGTAAAAATAATGTGAGTTCCTGAACATTTAAATGTTCTATTGATTAGGATATAATTTGAAGATGTACGCATAAATACTTTTTTTTTAAAAAAGAGAGACTCCGACCTCCTGCGGTTCCCCTCAAACCAATCACTGTAATAATATAATGGTATGTGCTATGTTGGTGTAATGTGTAAATGCAGATCAATGTTCATATCGTACTGAAGTGGGCTTATTTGTGAAGCATAAATACTATTACTTTGAAGTAATTTTACTGAAAACCAGTAAAAAAAAACATGAATCCGAAAATCCGTAAAATGTTTTCAAAGCACTACTACGATATTAACTCATGAAGGACCTTCATCGGGGAGCTATATCCTATATATATATATATATATTATAAAATATGATACGTTTACACGAGTTATATAATAGACGGTTCACGAGAATAAAGTGGAACTCTTATAAAGAACCATGCAACTATAATATTATAATTTAAATAACGCCGTGCATTATAATATTATATATTTTTATTATAATATATTGGAACTTGACGCGGTTCATCACCACCGACCGACCTATTGAAATTCCCTCACCGAGAAAACTAACGTAACGATAATTTTCCAGGCAATAAAGTTTGTGTATGCACTCACACGTCGCGAGTTCGATATTAAAAACAAAGGCTGCGCACATGTCATATTATGATGGTGTGAACAAAAAAAAGCCTACTTGGTTCGATTCGAGAGGGTTATCAGCACGATACCGTTTTTGCAGAAAAGTGATCGTATTGCACTTTTTCCCGCGTGCATCAAACACTAACAATTTGCATATTGCTTATTAATGTTTTGGCCTAGTTTTCGTTCAAGTGAGTCACTTGATATGACCGTCCAATGAAAGTGGCCCGTAGTATATATACATAATAATAATAATAATAATATATTCTTCAATATTATATGTATGAGAGGTTGTTTGCGAAGAGTACACACGTCGGGCAAGCATATTACACTATACACAGCCATCACTTGTGGATGTATTGTATACCCATCATACTTATACACATACACACACATACATAATATGTATATGTATATATTATAATATAGGTACCCACCACCATTATAATACATTATAATATATATTATATATATTGCCGTCAACTTAAAGCTCGGGTGCGTGGATCTGAGGGGGTGGGTGAAGACCTCGATAACTTTTATACATTTATTGGATCTCGTTTTGCCCTTTTTAAATATATCTATATAATATACGGTTGCTCTCCTAGAAATTTAATATTGACCTAGTGTAGTACGCCGTAGTTGAAATCGCGCTCATATATTATTATTATTTGAAGAATGAAGTGCTCAGATGGACGGATTCGGAAAAAAAACAATAGTGTTTTTATGTACATATAGAGTACCTACCAGCCAGTAATAAAATGTCATTCAATAGTACACTCGAGTGCCTTTTTTAAAAGTAGTTTTTCAAAGTTAATTGCAGTCGTTTTGCAGACTTCGTATTATAATAATGTAGGTGGGTACGTGTTTAATTTTCGAATATATATTTTTTTATAGATTGACTGGAGAACTTATAAAAAAAAACCTTCCAGTCTACGATTTAAGTGTAATACGTTTCAGCTCGTCGTGATAAGTACTTGAATACTGCAATGTAATCCGATTATCTCTCAATGCCTTTTTAATTACTGTATAGTATTATAATGAAATTATTTTGAACAGATATAATAATTTTTCGTTTGACTGTAAATCTGGTGAATTTAATATTGCGTGTATCTTCATTCGCTGTCAATATTAGTACACAAATATATGTATGAATAAATTTATTATATTTTCACGAATCGGTGTCAAATTTAATTAGCTTATATAAAAATATACGCTGTAAAATATAATTAAATTAGGAATCCGATATAGATACACGTATTTTTTAACTGACATAATTACAATATATTAAATCGATTAATTAATAACAAAGATTATAGGAATTAATGCAATTTTAAGTATATTGTGAGAGTCCGCTGTGACAATTTTATACCTACTTCAAAATGGGAGTGTAATTATTTAAAAATTACATTGAGAACAATTTTAATCAAATTCATCGATACATAAGTTTGGGTATGTTTATTGCAGTGAAAATGGATTTTATAGGTAAATAAATACAATTTGTTTCATCGTCGATATTATAAAACCCAGTGTGTTTTTTATGGTGCGGAGTTAGGAAAGAAGTGTAAATTGAATTTTTATAATATTATGATAATAACACGTCGTACGCGGCGCTGGAGAAATTACCATTATAGTATTTTATACACTATTTAGCTGGTATAGGAGTGGTAAAAAAATCGGTAGACGGAATATTATTTGGGGTGGTATAATATACGATATACCTCAGGGTCGTGCTCAGAAAATGTATGTGGGGGGGGGGGGGTTCAAGTAAAACTGAAGGAGCTAGTCTTTTACCTAACGACCATTTTATTTTTTATTTATTTTTTAACCAACAACAAATTCAATTTATAGATTTAAATATTATATTTCTAATATAGGAACTATTATAGGTACTAATATACAATATGCATTCAAAAATTAAAGAACAAAATGTATAGTTTTCTTGTTTTTTTTGCTCAATTAATTTAAAACTTTTTCTGCTGTTAGGGTAATTTCTTTATGAACAGCTAACATAGCTAAGACATTAATTCGAGTCTAAAACCATAAAAATGTTAAAAAAAGTGATATAAATTTTTATTTTAATATCCAGAAAACACCTTCATCATTGTGTTTCGTAGATAAGATTTCAATCTTTTGAGACAAGAAAACGTTCTCTCGGGGTGGATGTTGAAACAGGTAAAGTGCATAGTATTTTTAATAGAAAATGTATATTGGGAAATATTTCTTTATCACACTGTCTCAACGCTTCTAAACAAATTTTTGGATATTTTACAATCTTACATGCTTATTAAGTTTGGTATACCATGTATGTAGTTCAGCTTTAACTGTTAGCTTGTCAGTATCGAGATAAAATTCAACAAGTTCATCAAAGTTTTCTGAATAAGTTCCAGAAAATAAACACTGAAAACCTAAAAAACAGATTTATATTTTGAGTACCTATTAAAAGTATATTAAAGATTATTCTTTGTCCGATATTTGAATATATTTTTATGACATAAAAATCTTGCTTCTAATTGCTGAATGAATGAGTCTATATATGGAATAGCAACAGTTAAACGATAATAAGTTTCTGGTGTAAGATTCTCCATACTAGGGTTAGCTCGATGTTTGCTTCGCTGACTAAAACGCTTAATTGAAATAGTGATACCAACTATTTCAGCCATTTTCTTAAAAATAACTGTTTTAAGTTAGATCATAATTTATGTTAATTTTTTTCATATAATATTTACCTCAGCTTCTTTGAACATTTGTTTGAAGTTTTCATCAATATTTATACTTAAACATTTAATTGTATCAACACTGTTTTCAGCTAAATCGACGGCTTCTTTTAAGTCAATATCTATGTTTTGTAAAATTTTACATAACACGGGGCTGTGTACATATTCGATGTTGGAAGCATTTAACGATAAAATACGAATTGGGAAATTTTATGATATTATAATTCTACAAGTACATTATAAAGATGCATTATTTGTCTTATAATAAAAAATAAAAACAATGAGGTCAATGAGGGGGGTTAAACCCCATGACCCCCCCCCCGTGAGCACGCCCCTGATATACCTACATGTAATACATATAATATATTATCTAGTACATACATTCGATATATAATTGAATATTCTAAGAGTTTTATTTTCAGTGAAAAATATTATTGTTCAAAGGCAAAACAATGATTTTTCAAAAAAACTTTGTAATCGTGTATTAAGTACCGCGAGTAAAATCATTACGATGCGGGAGATTGAAACAAATCATTTTTTATTATGTTTTAATCGTTGCTTTAATATTTCATACTTTTCCCATCGCTTTGGCGATGATGCCGCACCATCGTGATGATTTATAAATATACGTATATTATGTATAATGTATATGTACCTATATATATATAAGTAGGTTAGGTTAGGTTAGGTTGTATAGGTATATAATATATTGCCGAGCTATACCGCGGTCTACACCACGTTTATATTGTATATTATATATTTTATCATACTATACAGTATACCAGCTCTATATTATATTTCCGTGCGGTACCTATACATTATATAATATTGCGATTATATTTTATAATATTATACGTATAAATCGCACGCCTGAGGTGCCGGAAAAAAGTTGTCTGTAAGTATATACGAAAACTTAACGTGCAGCCGCGAGTCGAGTTGAGTGATTGTTCGAGTAAAAACTTACGCGTTCGGAGCGACGTTCATAAGGTAAACTATATATATATATAATATATTTATATATATGTATTTTATACACACACACCTTTAATCTATATATACGAGTCTTATTCCTTCCAGTCTGCAGTATATATAATATAGCAGGCGGAGACGGAAACGACGAATTAACCGCACGGCGACGACGAATCACCGGAATCGGTAAAAAGCCCGGCGGCAAAGTTCCGACGAGACGCGCTTGTCTCTCAAACTTTACCATCCATATAATATATGTATATATTAAGGTATTTTGCACAAGAGTTGAATACGTTTTCCTCATAGATATATTATGATATATATTTAGCAGACGTGCGCTCGTGTTTTGTACACATTGACACACACACACACACACACACACACACACACACACACACACACACACACACACACACACACACACACAAGGTGAGATGTAGCACCATGTTGCAGTTGGATGTGCGCCGCTCGCAAAAGAGGCATTTGCGAAATAAATTAAAAACTATTGCGTTTGCAGGTGTCATATATATATATATACACATATTATATTGTATATTGTGTATATCTCGTTGCATATACTCATACACATTGTGCAAAAATACACAACTATATAGGTATATTATTATATACGCGATGTATGTACGTATCGACGTGGAGTATTACCTGTTTAATGTCTACCTATATATGTATATTACTATATATATATATATATAACAATAAGAGCATGTTGCGTTGACGAACTTCCTGTATTTACAAAATGCAAATTGTATTTGAGTGCGATTGTTGTAAATAATTTCGTCGAAAACTTGAGTAGATCGCGTAAACGTGTATATTGTATATATAATCTCTTATATTATAAAACGAGGTTAGTCCCCAGTTTTGTCCACGGGGATAGACGACTTTGTGTCGTTTTTCCGGCCCGGCCAATCGCAACGTTCAGATTCTGCGGCGGGCAATAACCGCGTTATCACTTCTTTTCTTATCATTTTCGAAATTTTCGAAATTTACACTTTTTACACGATTTCGACCGTTTTCTAGCCTTTTTCGCTCATATTCATATTTGATTCGCGTAGCTCGCGATCTCTCGAAGCCGCCGGTGTGCGGTTTATATCCGTTCGCCGTCCGTAGCCGTCGCAATGTCGATCGCAAAATACGCTCCCGGCCGAACTTTTTTGCCGATTTCTTTCGTTTTCTCCGACAGTTTCGTCTTTTCGCACGTCGTTCGTGCCCGAATCGTGTAGTTGACGTCTTTCTAAAGCCGTATATATACGCTTTTCTTACGAAATCGGTCGGTTCGCTTCGCAATCGCGTTTAGAAATTACGACCGACCGTACGCGTATATATACATGTATGTACGTGTATAATTTAATTTTTGCCTATTGATTTAATTATTATTAACGGAAATGCTTTTCACTCGCTCCGTTAAATATATATATGGGAGATGCGCGTATTACAAGCGAATTATATGCGAGTACATCGATGAACATCGAATATATCGGCTTACGTCGCTCCGTAGACGCACGGCTTAAGTGTTGATGTTTTGACCGTATTTCACATCTCAAATTGTGTCCGAGTAGGTTAGGCGTTAGGTAGAAATCACGTAGGTCCCGGGTTCGAATCCGTCGTACGCTTTCGGGGCGTCGTTGTGGTCATTACCATATGGTTTACACGGCCGCCCGAATCCTGAATATTTTTTGCATTTTTTTCCCGTAAATTTACAAATTTCCGATCTTTTCTCTTTACTATTATTATTATTTTAACTTTACTTTGTGTATGTACGTTCAATTTTTGTTAATTAATCTACCATATTTCATTTTTTATGTATTAATATTATATGTATTTATGTAGGTAAGCATGTTTTTTTTCGATTTTCTTACGTTATTTTACAAGTTATAGTTACTGGTTTTTTTAAATTTTTATAATATTACTTGACTGTATCTATGAATATTTTTACTACTAAATTTTTATACCATTATATTATGTCATGTCCCTTCATCGTTGTATTTTAACTATTGTATTTTTACCTGATTAATTGTTTATTTTAAAAAAAGTATAATGTCATGTACATAATTGTAATTTAACTATTGCATTTCTTACTAATTGCATGCCTGTATATAAAAAAATATATTATAATGTGTATATATGTAATTTAACTATTAAATTTTTTATATAGAAAAAATATACCTAATGTTAAGTACATAATGTAACTTAACTATTGCATTTTTAACTAATTATTCTAAACACGGTTTTATGTATTCATTACGGTTTTACAATCACTGTCAATTCATTTGTTTGTTTGTACAAAATATATCTTATCATTGTAGGTACTACTATTTCAACTATGTAACCATAGATTTATCCCCGGGCGTATAATTTTCGTGGGCGTATTTTTAAGGTTTTAAATATTTTGTAAATTGAAAATTGAAAATGGACTTTAAAACAAAAGTCAAAACTAAGTTCAAAATAATATTTCACAAGAAATGTGTAATATTGGGTATGTGAATAAAATAAAATTATTTTATTTTTAATCGATATTAGAAATAACTAATAACATTGATTTAAATATTAAAAAGGACAAATATGAAAAAGGTAAAAAATAGATAAAAATATAAAATAAATAAAACCCGTCCGAAACTTACTGTCAGCGGGAGTGTACATGCCTTAGTCTATCATAAATAGATTAATGTACTCTCCGATTAGTGACATAATAAAGTATGGTAAATTACATCATTTTCTTGCATATAATATAATATTATGTAGATAGTTGTTTAAAACCTTAATCTTAAAAATCGCACTATTAATTGTAATTCATTGTTATGTGATTTTAAATTAACAACTATACATTTTTCCAAATAGGTAGGTACTGCATAAAATTATGTACTACATAAAATGTTACTTAGGTACTAATGATTTAATTGTTTTCAGATTATTTATTAAATTACACGTTCGTACCTAGACTTATAAAAGTCTTTGTATTTAACAACAAATGCCTTTTTATAAACTGAACTTTTTTATAAATGTCACCATGGCCACTAGATAAATGTAACAGAACACAAAATGGAATATAATTTGTCATTTGTGTTTGCTTTTTAGTTTTTAAATAGGTACAAGTATACAACTATTAATTTACTTGATAAACTTGATACTACAAAAGTACAACATAATTAAATGATTAAAACAAAAATACTATCCTATTGATTGTAGCCCAAGACAGATTGAATATTATGTTTTACATATTATATTAAAATAATTTAAAAGGAAATTTATATTCTATTTGGTTCGTTTTTTTTTTATTATAAACTGTGTTTTTTGTCTGATTTATTTTTATAGTTCAAGATGTCAAACAGACAACCAGGTCCTTATTATTCTGGAAATTTTTAAAATGTAGAATGTAGAATGTAGTTATTTTAGTATATAGGTACATTCAATCCATAAGTGATAATCCATGATAAATATTTCTTTGTCGTGTTATAATCATTATATTACAATTTTCAGTACATAATTACATTTTTGTTTCATTGTATTTATTCCGTACCTAGGTACATATTATTAGTTTTGATTGTAACAATTATTAAAAATGAAAATGTATAATATTGATAGGTATGTTGTAAATTAAATATTGTTCTTTTACATAAAGCGTCCTATATTAAAAGTAAGCAATAGATACCTAATTTAGATTTGTTAATAAATAATTCATACATGTTATTATTATCAATATTATTTATTCTAAACCTGGAACTTAGAAATATTGACCACAGATTTTAGCTTTAAATACACCATTAAGAAGTGCTTCTAAAACTATATTACGTGAATAGTTTAAATTTTAAAATGTTTCATTTTTAAGTTAAAATCGTTCAAATTATTTGTGGTAAATAAATGATCATAGGCGCACATTGGGTGTGAATTTAGGGGGTGCTGGAATAATTTATGATTCACAGATCCGTGGGGGGCTTTGCTCCCCACACAACCCTAAATCCTAATATTTCTGCATTGCATTAGATTTAATTTGTATAGTGTATTCAATAATATCTAATGTGCAATGTATCAAATAGTCTGTATGATTGTACAGAAGACGCTGGTACACCAACATGTGTTGTCTCCGTATTACAAACGTAGGTACAACATAGGCAAAACTGTTTTGCACGGGTATAAAAAACTTTAAGGCTGTACTCTAAGCTAAGAAAGTAAGAAACTAAATGTTCACACTATAAATATGAGAAAATTTACTGTGTAACTTTGTTTTTATATTTCATAAAATTTGAAAACAATATATTAGGAGCCTTCTATTACATTTTTAAGCTTTTATACCAACAAATAAAATTTTATTGATACTTATAGAAAAAAAAACTAAACAAAATGGAAACTAAAAATGTCCATAAAAACCTCAAAATAACTCAAAATATTTAGAAAATTTTATCATGCATAGAAAATGGAAATATAAATAACCAGTAAGATAATATAATTTTCTATAATGATATGATATAATTATATGATTGCTACATACTGTTTAATGTTTTGACAAAAACTGAAACACTGAACCATGCATTCACACAATACTGTTTTAATCGTGAATTCGTAAACAGTTGTCAATATTTGTAATAAAAAGAAAAATTGCGAACCAATAAACCACGATAGTTTATAAATGATTGGTGAAATACCGAAATAAATTGAGGGTGCTGGTTTGAAGCTTGGGGGTGCTAAGCAAACCCAAGCACCCCCCTATGTGCGCCTATGTAAATGATTGGTCCTGCAGTGCATTTGGAAAGGTTTTGTAAATGTTGGTCCTCAGTTCCTCGCAATACTGTGTGAGTGTGCTTGATTTTTCGTAAAAAAAAATACTAATTCTGGTCATCTCCCTGGATGGGCGTATTTTTTTAATTTTCCCCGGGTGTTAAAAAGCTATGATCCGGCGCTGTATGTAACTAACATCCGACTTTCTGTTTAAAATATTGTTTATCTACTGTTTTTGATTCAATATATTATACATACCATACTAAATCAAACTGTTCAAATACACACACAATTTGTTAAAATAAATAAATAATATTAATAGTATCAATGACATACTGCAAGTTAGGTTAAGTTAAATTATACTTTTATTAAAAACGATGTAATAGATAGGTATGTATACTAAACATATTATATTTTTTAACAAAACAACAAAAATGGCAATGTACCATATTCAAATGGATTTTAATATTGACATCCCTATGATTAATTTTGTTAATAACATGCACTAAATAGCCTTGATCTGATCATAACAATGATCGTATATTTATTTTCTTGGAATTAATTAGGTACATTAAGACAGTGTAATTTATTATGACACCTAATTGTGTTTATAATATGTTTTTATCATTTATCATACAATAAACACACATTTATATAAATATA
The DNA here is from genome assembly GCA_949089665.1 of Macrosiphum euphorbiae. Taxonomy (NCBI): domain Eukaryota; kingdom Metazoa; phylum Arthropoda; class Insecta; order Hemiptera; family Aphididae; genus Macrosiphum; species Macrosiphum euphorbiae. Next base: position 24,226,525 of record CARXXK010000004.1, on the reverse strand, counting down.
TAGGTACTTTGGGATTTTCTATTTTTTGTAAATTAATGAACTTTATAAATATCGACTTAATAATCGAATTATCGACGCACACTTTTTTACTAACAAAAAGGGCTGGTGCAATATGGATCATAATTACACGTTGAACAAAGTGCGCTGATAGTCTAGACAATCGATTAGGTAAATGGTTTTTTGACTTCAAACTTTTGGACAGACCCAAAAACCACAAAAAAGAAGTGTAAAATATGCGTACTTACACCGTTGATGACTGATAGCTAGACACTCAAACTTTTAAACATTCCCGCCAATGCGCCAAGCTTTATCTCCAATCCATATCACTAACTCTTATCACAAATCCTAAACTTTCATCTTACGACTGTCGCTACTTTTATAATTGAAACGACTCTTACTCCAAAATCGGTACCCCCTAATTCAGCGAGTCTCATAAGCCAACTAGAATCTATATTTTTGATTATTCACTATTATCTGCTCAACTAACGGGGTCCGCAATCCACCGCAGGTGGAGTGCATACCTGATAATATACGCTTCGCATATTTCTTACCGATGTGATTTTATGACTGATAGCTAGACAATCAAATACACATATCGACTCTACACTTTTTAACAATTTCAACAACGAAAAGCAGCTGACAAACGCCTAGAGATCCTAGAGATCGTATCCATTTACAACGTTCGTGACGGATTGCTAGACGCTTAAACTTTTAAAAATTTACGCCAAAACGCCAAGCTTTATCTCCAATCCATATCAGTAATTCTTATCACAAATCCTAAACTTTCATCTTACGACTGGCGCTACTTTTATAATTTAAACGACTCTTACTCCAAAATTGGTACCCCCAAATTCAACGAGTCTCATGGGCCAACTAGAATCTATATTTTTGATTATTCACTTATCTGCTCAACTAACGGGGTCCGCAATCCACCGCAGGTGGAGTGCATACCTGATAATATACGCTTCGCATATGCTTACCTATGTGATTTGATGACTGATAGCTAGACAATCAAATACACATATCGACTCTACACTTTTTAACAATTTCAACAACCAAAAGCAGATGACAAACGCCTAGAGATCCTAGAGATCGTATCCATTTACAACGTTCGTGACGGATTGCTAGACGCTTAAACTTTTAAAAATTTACGCCAAAACGCCAAGCTTTATCTCCAATCCATATCACTAATTCTTATCACAAATCCTAAACTTTCATCTTACGATTGTCGCTCCTTTAATAATTGAAACGACTCTTACTCCAAAATTAGTAGGTACCCCCAAATTCAGCGAGTCTCATAGGCCAACTAGAATCTATATTTTTGATTATTCACTTAACTGCGCAACTAACGGGGTCCGCAATCCACCGCAGGTGGAGTGCATACCTGATAATATACTCTTCGCATATTGCTTACCGATGTGATTTTATGACTGATAGCTAGACAATCAAATGCACATATCGACTCTACACTTTTTAACAATTTCAACAACTAAAAGCAGCTGACAAACGCCTTGAGATCCTGGAGATTGTATCCATTTACAATGTTCGTGATGGATTGCTAGACGTTAAAACTTTTAAACATTCCCGCCAAAGCGCCAAGCCTTATCTCCAATCCATATCACTACTCCTTATCACAAATCCTAAACTTTCGTCTTACAACCTTTGAGACTTTTATAATACCAACAACGTTGTCTCCAAAATCGGTACCCACTCTCGGCGAATTCCACGGGCCCCGAGTTTCACTTAGAGCTAGTCTTACTATATAAAACGTGAACCCGAGGGCGCGCCCCGCGGTCCTTTTTCGCATCGTACTTAAGGGACGGCCAATGGGGAGCCCTCCCGGCGGCGGCGGAGCCGTCGCTGCGTTATCACTCCTCTTATCGCTTTTCACCGTTTTTCTCGAAATTCACGATTTTTTTTTCAAAACTTTCGACTCATACCCCCCTCGGGGCCTCGGTCGGCCCCGTTTGGACCTTATTCGTTTTTCTCGGTAAATTTACAGTCGGCGCGCGGCCCTACTTTTTTCCCGGGGGGCCCGACGCGGCCGATATCGCGTGCGATACGAGCTTCGCCGTCGAGCGCGTTTTTTGCCGTTTTTTTCGACAATTCGAGTCTTAGGCGTTTTAGGGCGTATCGACCGCCCCGTTTGGATCTTATTCGCGTTCCCGGCTAAATTTATACCCTACGCGCGGCCCTACTTTTTCAAAAACGAGTCCCCCGGCGGACGAATCGATCGCCGAGGGCGCCGCGTCGTCGCCGTTTCGACGGTTTTCCCGACTTTTTCGACTGGAGTCGCGTTCGGCGCTTTCGCGAGACGTCCGACCTCCCCGTCGGAGCCGTATTCGCGTTCCCCGCTAAATTTATAGTCGCCGCTTGGCCCTACTTTTTCAAAAACGAGTCCCGTGGAGGAGCGGCGTCGCTTAAACGAGAGTAGGTACCGATGGGGTATCGATATATACAGGCATAAATACATGCGTCCCGAGGTTCGATTTTTTTCGCGAATCTCGCGTTTTGAACGTCCGAGGGCCGCGGACACGGTCGTCCGCTCGCCGACGCGGTCGGATCGCCCGATCAAACCCCCTTTGACAGCCGTCCAAACGGCGTTCGCCTTTCGCGGGGACGGCGACGCGGCTTAATAGTCATAGATTTGACTCCAGTTTACAACTCAGTAGGTGGCTCGGTAGGTTAGGCGTTAGGTTAGGATACTCGTAGGTCGTGCGTTCGATTCCGGTCCCCGGGATTATCGATAATTTGCGGCGGCCGTGTTAAAATCGGAATTTTTTTCTCGAGTTTTTTTTTCGTCGTTTCGCCATCACTTCCGTCTTATCATATTTAACGAAAATGTTCCGATTTTTTTTCAAAATTCGAGTTTTACCGCCTCTACGGACTTCGGACCTCCCCGTTGAAGACTTATTCGCGTTCTCCGTCAAATGATTTAGCAGAGCGGACAGTGTCATTATTACTATACATGGGCGTGAATATAATATGCGACGAAGAGTTTGATTTCTCTTTTTTTTTTCGTTTTTTTCAAAAATTCGAGTTTTAGCTCCTTTTGGTCGTATTACCCTCCCCGTTTGAATCTTATTCGGGTTCCCCGCTAAATTTATAGCCGGCGCGTGGCCCTACATTTTCACAGACGAGTCCCGGGAAAGAGTGGCGTCGCGGAAAAGAGAGTAGGTACCGTGTAAGTATCGCTAAATACAGCAATAAATACATGCGTCGCGTCGTTTTTTGCCGTTTTTTTTCTAAAATTCGTATCTTGGCCCGTTTTAGTGGCATTACACTTCCTGTTTGGATGTTATTGGCGTTCCCCGCTAAATTTATAAGCCGCCCGCTGCAGAGTCGGTCTGTAGGTGTACCAGGTACATGCATATTATAATATATAAATGTATATTTATCAAGAAATGATACACGGTGGCTGGGTTGGTTTAGTTAAATTATATATACTTTATAAAATATTATCCCAGCTCGAGTCGACGATGGATGTCACAGAAACAATAATATAAAATAATTATATATTAGGTATTATTAATTTGAGTATACAATAGGTAGGTTTAATCAAATTAATAAATAGATAATTGATAAATAACAATATTTAGATAATTGACAACCACAGCTATTGCTTTTATTATCTACATTTATGAGCAACGCACCTAAATCTTTGACATGGGCTCGATTAAATATTAAATAAATAATATACTATGTAGTAGGTAGGTACTTGATACAACTATTACAGTTTTTAGGTCAGTAAGATTTGGTTAGATTATAATACTGCTACAGATTATAAATAAAACTATACGAGTATTAATAAACAAAATTGAACTTTATGTATTTATTTAAAGTCTGGCAATTAGATTGTATAATGATAAGACTATATACTATTTGATATAACTTATAAAGGTAGGTTTGAATATGAGTATTATATGAAATAAACTATTTGTTATTATAACTATGGTTATTTTATACCTACATGAATAGACAATAGTAATATAACTAACCTACATGTATTTATACTACATAATATATTACAGTTTTTAGTTGAGCCAAATTATGTATATTAGTAAACAAAAAAATTACTAACTATATTATGTATTTATTTAAATTCTGGCAGTTAAATTGTATAATGATATGACATAATTAGATATTACTCAAAATATAAGTAAGGGTATCATGTATATTTACATGAGTATCAAATCAATAAAACAAATACATAATTAATAAATGATGAATAACAAATTGATACTGTATATTATGTACTTACATATGACCTATGTATTATAATATAGATGTATTATTACTATTATTATACCCATAGATGTATTAAGTGTACAATATAAACTACATTCATACACACTTGCATACACATAACAGATAAGTCATAACACAGTGATGCACCATTATAAATGTGCAATTATAATTACTCAATAATTTAAACTATCATAAATATCATATGACATAAAAAAATTGGTAGGTAGGCACATAATATATTATATACAGTCATACAATATAACAGAAAAATATTATGATAGTAGACCTACTCAGTAAGATAAATGCCACAAAATACAAACTATATGCATTGTATAGTGTATACATTTACACATACCTACGTTTAATAGGACAGTATTTTTCAGGTCAATCAAATTTGCTATTCATCAATAAAATTATATATTTATTAATTTGATTTAATTCTCATTATTAAATAAATATACATGGTAGGTATAACTTTACTATATATGTAAGTAATATCAAATAGTATAGAAAATATTATACAAATATTAAATAACTTTACTACCTACAAACTTTACTTAAATATATAAAGATCTTTTTATTTATTAATATCATAATATATATTATATAGAAACTGTAGCAGTATTTGTATGCTACATTAAATTATTAATTAATAATTACCAAAATAAGAATGTGGCTATTTGAGTACCTCAACAAATTAACTCACCTGACAACTGTAATATTATATTGATAGGTATGCATTTATTAGTTCATAACAGGGACTGGAACCGTACCAAAATTGACCAGTTTTGGACCAAAATCTTTTGAAAATCTTAGGACCGAAACCGGACCGGAACAATTGAATATATTTTTTTAAGAAAAGAAACCGAAACCTATATTTTGATGTAGAGGTTTTTCCGGAAAATGCAATAGATGTTTCATCTGTGGTGAAAATAGGTAATAACTAATAACTAATTATTAGTAATAATAAATAATTATAAAGTCGTAGACCTAAATTTTGGCGTAATGACGTCGAGGAAGGTGACTCGGTAGTCGGATTGCTTACGAAATGTTTTGAATTTTTTTTCACATAATTCATAACTTAATTTTGCGTTGTCAGTGACTGTAATGGACGCTGTCCCGGCCGCACGTTGCCTACCCGGTTAACATAGATGACTGACCTGCTAGACAACAAAAAAATCAGACGGTGGCTATATGATTTGCACAGACGCCCGAAATAATTTGAATTTTCTTCAAGTGATTTATTCTTTAATTTTGCATTTTCGGTAACAGTAATGAACGTCGTCCGCGATTCGACGCAGTCGGATTGCATACGTGATGACGTGCCCCAGCCGTCGAATATTGTCGGACTGCCTTCCAGCTCGACTACGACCAGAGTTGAGGAACGTGACTTTATATTAGATTTTCATAATCATGGTAGGTTCTGCGTTCTGATTCAATGTGCTGTAACGTCGAGTAAGGCGACCGACCTGGTAGACACCTAAACTAAAGGGCAGCTATAAAACTCGGCTGTCGCACATTGTCATATATCCTAGAAGTTTTACTAAGGCGGACGTCATTCGAGTTGACTGACCTGGTAGAGAGGAAAAAAATCGCGGCAACAAAATGATTTGGTACGGGATTTCGAATTTCCGGTGGCATTCGGCGAACGTTGTCGGCGAACGTTGTTGCTCACACGGGCTACCAAGTGGAACCACGGTGGTGCAAATCTCATGACACAACGACCGGCTAGAGACCGACGACCAGATGATATTTTTACTTAACTATCCGTTTTCGGTGACAGTAATGAACGGTGTCCGCGATTCGACGCAGTCGGATTGCATACGTGATGACGTGACACGCGGCCATCACACATTATCCGACACCCACAAAACTATGAACAACGTCGAGGAAGGTGACTGACCCGCTACACCCCAAATACTATTACTACGGCGAACGTCATTCTAGGTGACCGAACTGCTAGACACCCACAAAAATAACTATATTATTTTTTTACCAAATTTCGAATTTCTGGCGGCGTTGTCGAAAAGACTCTGCCCTGGCTACCACGTCGAACCACAGTGGTCCTAGCCTTATCACACATCCTTATCACCATACCTCCTCATCACCCATACACCGTGTCGGCTGAGACCCACGACCGCACCATGAGACCACCGCTGCTTCCGAAATCGACAACACTCGGGGCCCGGTCACGGGGGTCTGGGGGTGTCCCCCAGCGACGCTCGGAGAGCTAGTCTCTTATATTATAAAACGAGGTTAGTCCCCAGTTTTGTCCACGGGGATAGACGACTTTTGTGTCGTTTTTCCGGCCGGGCCAATCGCAACGTTCAGATTCTGCGGCGGGCAATAACCGCGTTATCACTTCTTTTCTTATCATTTTTGAAATTTTCGAAATTTACACTTTTTACACGATTTCGACCGTTTTCTAGCCCTTTTCGCTCATATTTATATTTGATTCGCGTAGCTCGCGATCTCTCGAAGCCGCCGGTGTGCGGTTTATATCCGTTCGCCGTCCGTAGCCGTCGCAATGTCGATCGCAAAATACGCTCCCGGCCGGACTTTTTTGCCGATTTCTTTCGTTTTCTCCGACAGTTTCGTCTTTTCGCACGTCGTTCGTGCCCGAATCGTGTAGTTGACGTCTTTCTAAAGCCGTATATATACGCTTTTCTTACGAAATCGGTCGGTTCGCTTCGCAATCGCGTTTAGAAATTACGACCGACCGTACGCGCATAATACATGTATATACGTGTATAATTTAATTTTTGCCTATTGATTTAATAATTATTAATGGAAAACGCTTTTCACGAGCTCCGTTAAATTTATATATGGGAGATGAGCGTATTACAAGCGAATTATATGCGATTACATCGATGAACATCGAATATATCGGCTTACGTCGCTCCTTAAACGCACGGCTTAACTGTTGATGTTTTGACCGTAATTCATAACTCAAATTGTGTCCGAGTAGGTTAGGCGTTAGGTAGAAAACACGTAGGTCCCGGGTTCGAATCCGCCGTACGCTCTCGGGGCGTCGCTGCGGTCATTGCCATACGGTCTACACGGCCGCCCGAATCCCGAATATTTTTTGCATTTTTTTTCCGTAATTTTACAAATTTCCGATCTTTTCTCTTTACTATTATTATTATTTTAACTTTACTTTGTGTATGTACGTTCAATTTTTGTTAATTAATCTACCATATTTCATTTTTTATGTATTAATATTATATGTATTTATGTAGGTAAGCATGTTTTTTTTCGATTTTCTTACGTTATTTTACAAATTATAGTTACTGGTTTTTTTAAATTTTTATAATATTACTTGACTGTATCTATGAATATTTTTACTACTAAATTTTTATACCATTATATTATGTCATGTCCCTTCATCGTTGTATTTTAACTATTGTATTTTTACCTGATTAATTGTTTATTTTAAAAAAAAGTATAATGTCATGTACATAATTGTAATTTAACTATTGCATTTCTTACTAATTGCATGCCTGTATATAAAAAAATATATTATAATGTGTATAAATGTAATTTAACTATTAAATTGTTTATATAGAAAAAATATACCTAATGTTAAGTACATAATGTAACTTAACTATTAAATTGTTTATATAGAAAAAATATACCTAATGTTAAGTACATAATGTAACTTAACTATTGCATTTTTAACTAATTATTCTAAACACGGTTTTATGTATTCATTACGGTTTTACAATCACTGTCAATTCATTTGTTTGTTTGTACAAAATATATCTTATCATTGTAGGTACTACTATTTCAACTATGTAACCATAGATTTATCCCCGGGCGTATAATTTTCGTGGGCGTATTTTTAAGGTTTTAAATATTTTGTAAATTGAAAATTGAAAATGGACTTTAAAACAAAAGTCAAAACTAAGTTCAAAATAATATTTCACAAGAAATGTGTAATATTGGGTATGTGAATAAAATAAAATTATTTTATTTTTAATCGATATTAGAAATAACTAATAACATTGATTTAAATATTAAAAAGGACAAATATGAAAAAGGTAAAAAATAGATAAAAATATAAAATAAATAAAACCCGTCCGAAACTTACTGTCAGCGGGAGTGTACATGCCTTAGTCTATCATAAATAGATTAATGTACTCTCCGATTAGTGACATAATAAAGTATGGTAAATTACATCATTTTCTTGCATATAATATAATATTATGTAGATAGTTGTTTAAAACCTTAATCTTAAAAATCGCACTATTAATTGTAATTCATTGTTATGTGATTTTAAATTAACAACTATACATTTTTCCAAATAGGTAGGTACTGCATAAAATTATGTACTACATAAAATGTTACTTAGGTACTAATGATTTAATTGTTTTCAGATTATTTATTAAATTACACGTTCGTACCTAGACTTATAAAAGTCTTTGTATTTAACAACAAATGCCTTTTTATAAACTGAACTTTTTTATAAATGTCACCATGGCCACTAGATAAATGTAACAGAACACAAAATGGAATATAATTTGTCATTTGTGTTTGCTTTTTAGTTTTTAAATAGGTACAAGTATACAACTATTAATTTACTTGATAAACTTGATACTACAAAAGTACAACATAATTAAATGATTAAAACAAAAATACTATCCTATTGATTGTAGCCCAAGACAGATTGAATATTATGTTTTACATATTATATTAAAATAATTTAAAAGGAAATTTATATTCTATTTGGTTCGTTTTTTTTTTATTATAAACTGTGTTTTTTGTCTGATTTATTTTTATAGTTCAAGATGTCAAACAGACAACCAGGTCCTTATTATTCTGGAAATTTTTAAAATGTAGAATGTAGAATGTAGTTATTTTAGTATATAGGTACATTCAATCCATAAGTGATAATCCATGATAAATATTTCTTTGTCGTGTTATAATCATTATATTACAATTTTCAGTACATAATTACATTTTTGTTTCATTGTATTTATTCCGTACCTAGGTACATATTATTAGTTTTGATTGTAACAATTATTAAAAATGAAAATGTATAATATTGATAGGTATGTTGTAAATTAAATATTGTTCTTTTACATAAAGCGTCCTATATTAAAAGTAAGCAATAGATACCTAATTTAGATTTGTTAATAAATAATTCATACATGTTATTATTATCAATATTATTTATTCTAAACCTGGAACTTAGAAATATTGACCACAGATTTTAGCTTTAAATACACCATTAAGAAGTGCTTCTAAAACTATATTACGTGAATAGTTTAAATTTTAAAATGTTTCATTTTTAAGTTAAAATCGTTCAAATTATTTGTGGTAAATAAATGATCATAGGCGCACATTGGGTGTGAATTTAGGGGGTGCTGGAATAATTTATGATTCACAGATCCGTGGGGGGCTTTGCTCCCCACACAACCCTAAATCCTAATATTTCTGCATTGCATTAGATTTAATTTGTATAGTGTATTCAATAATATCTAATGTGCAATGTATCAAATAGTCTGTATGATTGTACAGAAGACGCTGGTACACCAACATGTGTTGTCTCCGTATTACAAACGTAGGTACAACATAGGCAAAACTGTTTTGCACGGGTATAAAAAACTTTAAGGCTGTACTCTAAGCTAAGAAAGTAAGAAACTAAATGTTCACACTATAAATATGAGAAAATTTACTGTGTAACTTTGTTTTTATATTTCATAAAATTTGAAAACAATATATTAGGAGCCTTCTATTACATTTTTAAGCTTTTATACCAACAAATAAAATTTTATTGATACTTATAGAAAAAAAAACTAAACAAAATGGAAACTAAAAATGTCCATAAAAACCTCAAAATAACTCAAAATATTTAGAAAATTTTATCATGCATAGAAAATGGAAATATAAATAACCAGTAAGATAATATAATTTTCTATAATGATATGATATAATTATATGATTGCTACATACTGTTTAATGTTTTGACAAAAACTGAAACACTGAACCATGCATTCACACAATACTGTTTTAATCGTGAATTCGTAAACAGTTGTCAATATTTGTAATAAAAAGAAAAATTGCGAACCAATAAACCACGATAGTTTATAAATGATTGGTGAAATACCGAAATAAATTGAGGGTGCTGGTTTGAAGCTTGGGGGTGCTAAGCAAACCCAAGCACCCCCCTATGTGCGCCTATGTAAATGATTGGTCCTGCAGTGCATTTGGAAAGGTTTTGTAAATGTTGGTCCTCAGTTCCTCGCAATACTGTGTGAGTGTGCTTGATTTTTCGTAAAAAAAAATACTAATTCTGGTCATCTCCCTGGATGGGCGTATTTTTTTAATTTTCCCCGGGTGTTAAAAAGCTATGATCCGGCGCTGTATGTAACTAACATCCGACTTTCTGTTTAAAATATTGTTTATCTACTGTTTTTGATTCAATATATTATACATACCATACTAAATCAAACTGTTCAAATACACACACAATTTGTTAAAATAAATAAATAATATTAATAGTATCAATGACATACTGCAAGTTAGGTTAAGTTAAATTATACTTTTATTAAAAACGATGTAATAGATAGGTATGTATACTAAACATATTATATTTTTTAACAAAACAACAAAAATGGCAATGTACCATATTCAAATGGATTTTAATATTGACATCCCTATGATTAATTTTGTTAATAACATGCACTAAATAGCCTTGATCTGATCATAACAATGATCGTATATTTATTTTCTTGGAATTAATTAGGTACATTAAGACAGTGTAATTTATTATGACACCTAATTGTGTTTATAATATGTTTTTATCATTTATCATACAATAAACACACATTTATATAAATATATAGGTACTTTGGGATTTTCTATTTTTTGTAAATTAATGAACTTTATAAATATCGACTTAATAATCGAATTATCGACGCACACTTTTTTACTAACAAAAAGGGCTGGTGCAATATGGATCATAATTACACGTTGAACAAAGTGCGCTGATAGTCTAGACAATCGATTAGGTAAATGGTTTTTTGACTTCAAACGTTTGGACAGACCCAAAAACCACAAAAAAAGAAGTGTAAAATATGCGTACTTACACCGTTGATGACTGATAGCTAGACACTCAACCTTTTAAACATTCCCGCCAATGCGCCAAGCTTTATCTCCAATCCATATCACTAACTCTTATCACAAATCCTAAACTTTCATCTTACGACTGTCGCTACTTTTATAATTGAAACGACTCTTACTCCAAAATCGGTACCCCCTAATTCAGCGAGTCTCATAAGCCAACTAGAATCTATATTTTTGATTATTCACTATTATCTGCTCAACTAACGGGGTCCGCAATCCACCGCAGGTGGAGTGCATACCTGATAATATACGCTTCGCATATTTCTTACCGATGTGATTTTATGACTGATAGCTAGACAATCAAATACACATATCGACTCTACACTTTTTAACAATTTCAACAACGAAAAGCAGCTGACAAACGCCTAGAGATCCTAGAGATCGTATCCATTTACAACGTTCGTGACGGATTGCTAGACGCTTAAACTTTTAAAAATTTACGCCAAAACGCCAAGCTTTATCTCCAATCCATATCAGTAATTCTTATCACAAATCCTAAACTTTCATCTTACGACTGGCGCTACTTTTATAATTTAAACGACTCTTACTCCAAAATTGGTACCCCCAAATTCAACGAGTCTCATGGGCCAACTAGAATCTATATTTTTGATTATTCACTTATCTGCTCAACTAACGGGGTCCGCAATCCACCGCAGGTGGAGTGCATACCTGATAATATACGCTTCGCATATGCTTACCTATGTGATTTGATGACTGATAGCTAGACAATCAAATACACATATCGACTCTACACTTTTAACAATTTCACAACCAAAAGCAGATGACAACCGCCAGAGATCCTAAGAGATCGTAATCCATTTAAACAACGTGCGTGAGGAAATTGCTAGACCGCTTAAACTTTTATAAAAATTTACGCCAAAACGCCAATCTTTATCTCCAATCCATATCACTATTCTTATCAATCACAAGTCCCTAACTGTCATCTTACGATTGTCGCTCATTTAATACTTGAAAAGACTCTTACTCCAAAATTAGTAGGTATCCCCCCAAAGTCAGCGAGTCTCATAGGCCAACTAGAATCTATAGTTTTTGATTATTCACTTAACCTGCGCAACTAACAGGGTCCGCAATCCACCGCAGGTGGAGTGCATACCTGATAATATACTCTTCGCATATTGCTTACCGATGTGATTTTATGACTGATAGCTAGACATCAAATGCACATATCGACTCTACACTTTTTAACAATTTCAACAACTAAAAGCAGCTGACAAACGCCTTGAGATCCTGGAGATTGTATCCTTTACAATGTGTCGTGATGGATTGCTAGACGTTAAAAATTTTAAACATTCCTCGCCAAAGCGCCAAGCCTTATCTCCAATCCATATCACTACTCCTTATCACAAATCCTAAACTTTCGTCTTACAACCTTTGAGACTTTTATAATACCAACAACGTTGTCTCCAAATCGGTACCCCCACTCTCGGCGAGATTCACACGGGCCCCGAGTTTCACTTAGAGCTAG